>OZ012737.1:18361153-18961153 GCA_963859935.3 Lathyrus sativus
CTTTTTACACCTAGTATAGTCTATTATGTACGGTGCTTAGTGATAAAAAAACCTAAGACATTGGGATGGTGAAGAAAAAACCTAAAATAATTGTCATTCATTTATAGTCTTTTAACTCTGTGGCTTACTGACGAAGAAACATGAAATTTGGTGATGGAGAAGAAATATATTGATTATATTTACATATAATTTACCATAATTCAATGTGAAAAAGGTAAATATAAATAAGTTTGAGCTTCATTATTTAATTTTAATTTTTATCTATATTATATAAAATATATGTCATGGACTATAGTCTTTTATCTTTGTTTTATAGTGGGGAAAACCTAAAATTTTATGTTGGAGTTCAAAAATAAAATATAATTAACTTTTTACACCTACAATAGTCTATTCTGTTTGGTTCTTAGTGATAAAAAAACCTAATACTTTGGGATGGTGAAGAAAAAACCTAAAATATTTGTCATTCATTTAAAGTCTTTTAACTATGTGGCTTACTGACGAAAAAACATGAAATTCGATGATGGAGAAGAAACATATTGAATATATTTACATCTAATTTACCATAATTCAATTTGAAAAAGTTACATATAAATACGTTCGAGCCTCATTATTTAATTTTAATTTTTACCTATATTATATAAAATATATGTCATGGACTATAGTCTTTTATCTTTGTTTTTTAATGGGGAAAAACCTAAAATTTTATCTTGGAGTTGAAAAATGAAATATAATTAACTTTTTACACCTACTATAGTCTATTATGTACAGTGCTTAGTGATAAAAAAAACATAAGACTTTGGCATGGTGAAGAAAAAACCTAAAATATTTGTCATTCATTTATAGTCTTTTATCTTTGTGGCTTACTGACGAAGAAACATGAAATTTGGTGATGGAGAAGAAACATATTGAATATATTTACATCTAATTTACCATAATTCAATGTGAGAAAGGTAAATATAAATAATTTTGAGCTTCATTATTTAATTTTTATTTTTACCTATATTATATAAAATATATGTCAGGGACTATACTCTTTTATCTTTTTTTTAGTGGGGAAAAACCTAAAATTTTATGTTGGAGTTGAAAAATAAAATATAAATAACTTTTTACACCTAGTATAGTCTATTATGTACGGTGCTTAGTGATAAAAAAACCTAAGACATTGGGATGGTGAAGAAAAAACCTAAAATAATTGCCATTCATTTATAGTCTTTTAACTTTGTGGCTTACTGACGAAGAAACTTGAAATTTGGTGATGGAGAAGAAACATATTGAATATATTTACATCTAATTTACCATAATTCAATGTGAAAAAGGTATATATAAATAACTTTAAGCTTCATTATTTAATTTTAATTTTTACCTATATTATATAAAATATATGTCATGGACTATAGTCTTTTATCTTTGTTTTATAGTGGGGAAAACCTAAAATTTTATGTTGGAGTTCAAAAATAAAATATAATTAACTTTTTACACCTACAATAGTCTATTCTGTTTGGTTCTTAGTGATAAAAAAACCTAATACTTTGGGATGGTGAAGAAAAAACCTAAAATATTTGTCATTCATTTAAAGTCTTTTAACTATGTGGCTTACTGACGAAAAAACATGAAATTCGATGATGGAGAAGAAACATATTGAATATATTTACATCTAATTTACCATAATTCAATTTGAAAAAGTTACATATAAATACGTTCGAGCCTCATTATTTAATTTTAATTTTTACCTATATTATATAAAATATATGTCATGGACTATAGTCTTTTATCTTTGTTTTTTAATGGGGAAAAACCTAAAATTTTATCTTGGAGTTGAAAAATGAAATATAATTAACTTTTTACACCTACTATAGTCTATTATGTACAGTGCTTAGTGATAAAAAAAACATAAGACTTTGGCATGGTGAAGAAAAAACCTAAAATATTTGTCATTCATTTATAGTCTTTTATCTTTGTGGCTTACTGACGAAGAAACATGAAATTTGGTGATGGAGAAGAAACATATTGAATATATTTACATCTAATTTACCATAATTCAATGTGAGAAAGGTAAATATAAATAATTTTGAGCTTCATTATTTAATTTTTATTTTTACCTATATTATATAAAATATATGTCAGGGACTATACTCTTTTATCTTTTTTTTAGTGGGGAAAAACCTAAAATTTTATGTTGGAGTTGAAAAATAAAATATAAATAACTTTTTACACCTAGTATAGTCTATTATGTACGGTGCTTAGTGATAAAAAAACCTAAGACATTGGGATGGTGAAGAAAAAACCTAAAATAATTGCCATTCATTTATAGTCTTTTAACTTTGTGGCTTACTGACGAAGAAACTTGAAATTTGGTGATGGAGAAGAAACATATTGAATATATTTACATCTAATTTACCATAATTCAATGTGAAAAAGGTATATATAAATAACTTTAAGCTTCATTATTTAATTTTAATTTTTACCTATATTATATAAAATATATGTCATGGACTATAGTCTTTTATCTTTGTTTATTAGTGGGGAAAAACCTAAATTTTTTTGTTAGAGTTGAAAAATAAAATGTAATTAATTTTTTACACCTACTATCGTCTATTATGTATGATGTGTAGTGATAAAAAAACCTAAGACTTTGGATTGGTGAAGAAAAACCTAAAATATTTGTCATTCATTTATAGTCTTTTAACTCTGTGGCTTACTGACGAAGAAACATGAAATTTGGTGATGGAGAAGAAACATATTGATTATATTTACATATAATTTACCATAATTCAATGTGAAAAAGGTAAATATAAATAAGTTTGAGCTTCATTATTTAATTTTTATCTTTATCTATATTATATAAAATATATGTCATGGACTATAGTCTTTTATCTTTCTTTTTTAGTGGGGAAAAACCTAAAATTTTATGTTGGAGTTCAAAAATATAATATAATTAACTTTTTACACCTACAATAGTCTATTATGTTTGGTTCTTAGTGATAAAAAAACCTAATACTTTGGGATGGTGAAGAAAAAACCTAAAATATTTGTCATTCATTTAAAGTCTTTTAACTATGTGGCTTACTGACGAAAAAACATGAAATTTGATGATGGAGAAGAAACATATTGAGTATATTTACATCTAATTTACCATAATTCAATGTGAAAAAGTTAAATATAAATACGTTTGAGCCTCATTATTTAATTTTAATTTTTACCTATATTATATAAAATATATTTCATGGACTATAGTCTTTTATCTTTGTTTTTTAATTGGGAAAAACCTAAAATTTTATGTTGGAGTTGAAAAATGAAATATAATTAACTTTTTACACCTACTATAGTCTATTATGTACGGTGCTTAGTGATAAAAAAACCTAAGACTTTGGCATGGTGAAGAAAAAACCTAAAATATTTGTCATTCATTTATAGTCTTGTAACTCTGTGGCTTACTGACGAAGAAACATGAAATTTGGTGATGGAGAAGAAATATATTGAATATATTTACATCTAATTTACCATAATTCAATGTGAAAAAGGAAATATAAATAATTTTGATCTTCATTATTTAATTTTAATTTTTACCTATATTATATAAAATATATGTCATGGACTATAGTCTTTTATCTTTGTTTTTTAGTGGGGAAAAACCTAAAATTTTATGTTGGATATGAAAAATAAAACGTAATTAATTTTTTACACCTACCATAGTCTATTATGTATGGTGCGTAGTGATAAAAAAACCTAAGACTTTGGAGTGGTGAAGAAAAAACCTAAAATATTCGTCATTCATTTATAGTCTTTTAACTTTGTGGCTTACTGACGAAGAAACATGAAATTTGGTGATGGAGAAGAAACATATTGATTATATTTACATCTAATTTACCATAATTCAATTTGAAAAAGGTAAATATAAATAAGTTTGAGATTCATTATTTAATTTTTATTTTTACCTATATTATATAAAATATATCTCATGGACTATAGTCTTTTATCTTTGTTTTTTAGTGGCGAAAAACCTAAATTTTTATGTTGGAGTTCAAAAATAAAATATAATTAACTTTTTACACCTACAATAGTCTATTATGTTTGGTTCTTAGTGATAAAAAAACCTAATACTTTGGGATGGTGAAGAAAAAACCTAAAATATTTGTCATTCATTTAAAGTCTTTTAACTATGTGGCTTACTGACGAAAAAACATGAAATTCAATGATGGAGAAGAAACATATTGAATATATTTACATCTAATTTACCATAATTCAATTTGAAAAAGTTACATATAAATACGTTTGAGCCTCATTATTTAATTTTAATTTTTACCTATATTATATAAAATATATGTCATGGACTATAGTCTTTTATCTTTGTTTTTTAATGGGGAAAAACCTAAAATTTTATGTTGGAGTTGAAAATTGAAAAATAATTAACTTTTTACACCTACTATAGTCTATTATGTACGGTGCTTAGTGATAAAAAAAACATAAGACTTCGGCATGGTGAACAAAAAACCTAAAATATTTGTCATTAATTTATAGTCTTTTAACTTTGTGGCTTACTGACGAAGAAACATGAAATTTGGTGATAGAGAAGAAACATATTGAATATATTTACATCTAATTTACCATAATTCAATGTGAGAAAGGTAAATATAAATAATTTTGAGCTTCATTATTTAATTTTTGTTTTTACCTATATTATATAAAATATATGTCAGGGACTATACTCTTTTATCTTTCTTTTTTAGTGGGGAAAAACCTAAAATTTTATGTTGGAGTTAAAAAGTAAAATATAAATAACTTTTTACACCTAGTATAGTCTATTATGTACGGTGCTTTGTGATAAAAAAACCTAAGACATTGGGATGGTGAAGAAAAAACCTAAAATAATTGTCATTCATTTATAGTCTTTTAACTCTGTGGCTTACTGACGAAGAAACATGAAATTTGGTGATGGAGAAGAAACATATTGATTATATTTACGTCTAATTTACCATAATTCAATTTGAAAAAGGTAAATATAAATAAGATTGAGATTCATTATTTAATTTTAATTTTTACCTATATTATATAAAGTATATCTCATGGACTATAGTCTTTTATCTTTGTTTTTTAATGGGGAAAAACCTAAAATTTTATGTTGTAGTTGAAAAATGAAATATAATTAACTTTTTACACCTACTATAGTCTATTATGTACGGTGCTTAGTGATAAAAAAAAACTAAGACTTTAGCATGGTGAAGAAAAAACCTAAAACATTTGTCATTCATTTATAGTCTTTTAACTTTGTGGCTTACTGACGAAAAAACATGAAATTTGATGATGGAGAAGAAACATATTGAATATATTTACATCTAATTTACCATAATTCAATGTGAAAAAGTTAAATATAAATACGTTTGAGCCTCATTATTTAATTTTGATTTTTACCTATATTATATAAAATATATGTCATGGACTATAGTCTTTTATCTTTGTTTTTTAATGGGGAAAAACCTAAAATTTTATGTTGTAGTTAAAAAATGAAATATAATTAACTTTTGACACCTACTATAGTCTATTATGTACGGTGCTTAGTGATAAAAAAAAACTAAGACTTTAGCATGGTGAAGAAAAAACCTAAAACATTTGTCATTCATTTATAGTCTTTTAACTCTGTGGCTTACTGACGAAGAAACATGAAATTTGGTGATGGAGAAGAAACATATTGAATATATTTACATCTAATTTACCATAATTCAATGTGAGAAAGGTAAATATAAATAATTTTGAGCTTCATTATTTAATTTTTATTTTTACCTATATTATATAAAATATATGTCAGGGACTATACTCTTTTATCTTTCTTTTTTAGTGGGGAAAAACCTAAAATTTTATGTTGGAGTTGAAAAATAAAATATTAATAACTTTTTACACCTAGTATAGTCTATTATGTACGGTGCTTAGTGATAAAAAACCTAAGACATTGGGATGGTGAAGAAAAAACCTAAAATATTTGTCATTCATTTATAATTTTTTAACTCTGTGGCTTACTGACGAAGAAACATGAAATTTGGTGATGGAGAAGAAATATATTGAATATATTTACATCTAATTTACCATAATTCAATGTGAAAAAGGAAATATAAATAATTTTGAGCTTCATTATTTAATTTTAATTTTTACCTATATTATATAAAATATATGTCATGGACTATAGTCTTTTATCTTTGTTTTTTAGTGGGGAAAAACCTAAAATTTTATGTTGGATATGAAAAATAAAACGTAATTAATTTTTTACACCTACTATAGTCTATTATCTATGGTGCGTAGTGATAAAAAAACCTAAGACTTTGGAGTGGTGAAGAAAAAACCTAAAATATTCGTCATTCATTTATAGTCTTTTAACTTTGTGGCTTACTGACGAAGAAACATGAAATTTGGTGATGGAGAAGAAACATATTGATTATATTTACATCTAATTTACCATAATTCAATTTGAAAAAGGTAAATATAAATAAGTTTGAGATTCATTATTTAATTTTTATTTTTACCTATATTATATAAAATATATCTCATGGACTATAGTCTTTTATCTTTGTTTTTTAGTGGCGAAAAACCTAAATTTTTATGTTGGAGTTCAAAAATAAAATATAATTAACTTTTTACACCTACAATAGTCTATTCTGTTTGGTTCTTAGTGATAAAAAAACCTAATACTTTGGGATGGTGAAGAAAAAACCTAAAATATTTGTCATTCATTTAAAGTCTTTTAACTATGTGGCTTACTGACGAAAAAACATGAAATTCGATGATGGAGAAGAAACATATTGAATATATTTACATCTAATTTACCATAATTCAATTTGAAAAAGTTACATATAAATACGTTTGAGCCTCATTATTTAATTTTAATTTTTACCTATATTATATAAAATATATGTCATGGACTATAATCTTTTATCTTTGTTTTTTAATGGGGAAAAACCTAAAATTTTATGTTGGAGTTGAAAATTGAAAAATAATTAACTTTTTACACCTACTATAGTCTATTATGTACGGTGCTTAGTGATAAAAAAAACATAAGACTTCGGCATGGTGAACAAAAAACCTAAAATATTTGTCATTAATTTATAGTCTTTTAACTTTGTGGCTTACTGACAAAGAAACATGAAATTTGGTGATAGAGAAGAAACATATTGAATATATTTACATCTAATTTACCATAATTCAATGTGAGAAAGGTAAATATAAATAATTTTGAGCTTCATTATTTAATTTTTGTTTTTACCTTTATTATATAAAATATATGTCAGGGACTATACTCTTTTATCTTTCTTTTTTAGTGGGGAAAAACCTAAAATTTTATGTTGGAGTTAAAAAGTAAAATATAAATAACTTTTTACACCTAGTATAGTCTATTATGTATGGTGCTTAGTGATAAAAAAACCTAAGACATTGGGATGGTGAAGAAAAAACCTAAAATAATTGTCATTCATTTATAGTCTTTTAACTCTGGGGCTTACTAACGAAGAAACATGAAATTTGGTGATGGAGAAGAAACATATTGATTATATTTACGTCTAATTTACCATAATTCAATTTGAAAAAGGTAAATATAAATAAGTTTGAGATTCATTATTTAATTTTAATTTTTACCTATATTATATAAAGTATATCTCATGGACTATAGTCTTTTATCTTTGTTTTTTAATGGGGAAAAACCTAAAATTTTATGTTGTAGTTGAAAAATGAAATATAATTAACTTTTTACACCTACTATAGTCTATTATGTACGGTGCTTAGTGATAAAAAAAAACTAAGACTTTAGCATGGTGAAGAAAAAACCTAAAACATTTGTCATTCATTTATAGTCTTTTAACTCTGTGGCTTACTGACGAAAAAACATGAAATTTGATGATGGAGAAGAAACATATTGAATATATTTACATCTAATTTACCATAATTCAATGTGAAAAAGTTAAATATAAATACGTTTGAGCCTCATTATTTAATTTTGATTTTTACCTATATTATATAAAATATATGTCATGGACTATAGTCTTTTATCTTTTTTTTTTAATGGGGAAAAACCTAAAATTTTATGTTGTAGTTGAAAAATGAAATATAATTAACTTTTTACACCTACTATAGTCTATTATGTACGGTGTTTAGTGATAAAAAAACATAAGACTTCGGCATGGTGAACAAAAAACCTAAAATATTTGTCATTCATTTATAGTCTTTTAACTTTGTGGCTTACAGACGAAGAAACATGAAATTTGGTGATGGAGAAGAAATATATTGAATATATTTACATCTAATTTACCATAATTCAATGTGAGAAAGGCAAATATAAATAATTTTGAGCTTCATTATTTAATTTTTATTTTTACCTATATTATATAAAATATATGTCAGGGACTATACTCTTTTATCTTTCTTTTTTAGTGGGGAAAAACCTAAAATTTTATGTTGGAGTTGAAAAATAAAATATAAATAACTTTTTACACCTAGTATAGTCTATTATGTACGGTGCTTAGTGATAAAAAATCTAAGACATTGGGATGGTGAAGAAAAAACCTAAAATATTTGTCATTCATTTATAATTTTTTAACTCTGTGGCTTACTGACGAAGAAACATGAAATTTGGTGATGGACAAGAAACATATTGAATATATTTACATCTAATTTACCATAATTCAATGTGAAAAAGGAAATATAAATAATTTTGAGCTTCATTATTTAATTTTAATTTTTACCTATATTATATAAAATATATGTCATGGACTATAGTCTTTTATCTTTGTTTTTTAGTGGGGAAAAACCTAAACTTTTATGTTGGATATGAAAAATAAAACGTAATTAATTTTTTACACCTACTTTAGTCTATTATTTATGGTGCGTAGTGATAAAAAAACCTAAGACTTTGGAGTGGTGAAGAAAAAACCTAAAATATTCGTCATTCATTTATAGTCTTTTAACTCTGTGGCTTACTGACGAAGAAACATGAAATTTGGTGATGGAGAAGAAACATATTGATTATATTTACATCTAATTTACCATAATTCAATTTGAAAAAGTTAAATATAAATAAGTTTGAGATTCATTATTTAATTTTAATTTTTACCTATATTATATAAAATATATCTCATGGACTATAGTCTTTTATCTTTGTTTTTTAGTGGGGAAAAACCTAAATTTTTGTGTTGGAGTTCAAAAATAAAATATAATTAACTTTTTACACCTACAATAGTCTATTCTGTTTGGTTCTTAGTGATAAAAAAACCTAATACTTTGGGATGGTGAAGAAAAAACCTAAAATATTTGTCATTCATTTAAAGTCTTTTAACTATTTGGCTTACTGACGAAAAAACATGAAATTCGATGATGGAGAAGAAACATATTGAATATATTTACCTCTAATTTACAATAATTCAATTTGAAAAAGTTACATATAAATAAGTTTGAGCCTCATTATTTAATTTTAATTTTTACCTATATTATATAAAATATATTTCATGGACTATAGTGTTTTATCTTTGTTTTTTAATTGGGAAAAACCTAAAATTTTATGTTGGAGTTGAAAAATGAAATATAATTAACTTTTTACACCTACTATAGTCTATTATGTACGGTGCTTAGTGATAAAAAAAACCTAAGATTTTGGCATGGTGAAGAAAAAACCTAAAATATTTGTCATTCATTTATAGTCTTTTAACTCTGTGGCTTACTGACAAAGAAACATGAAATTTGGTGGTGGAGAAGAAATATATTGAATATATTTACATCTAATTTACCATAATTCAATGTGAAAAAGGAAATATAAATATATTTGAGCTTCATTATTTAATTTTAATTTTTACCTATATTATATAAAATATATGTCATGGACTATAGTCTTTTATCTTTGTTTTTTAGTGGGGAAAAACCTAAAATTTTATGTTGGATATGAAAAATAAAACGTAATTAATTTTTTACACCTACTATAGTCTATTATGTATGGTGCGTAGTGATAAAAAAACCTAAGACTTTGGAGTGGTGAAGAAAAAACCTAAAATATTCGTCATTCATTTATAGTCTTTTAACTCTGTGGCTTACTGACGAAGAAACATGAAATTTGTTGATGGAGAAGAAACATATTGATTATATTTACATCTAATTTAGCATAATTCAATTTGAAAAAGGTAAATATAAATAAGTTTGAGATTCATTATTTAATTTTTATTTTTACCTATATTATATAAAATATATCCCATGGACTATAGTCTTTTATCTTTGTTTTTTAGTGGGGAAAAATCTAAAATTTTATGTTGGAGTTTAAAAATAAAATATAATTAACTTTTTACACCTACAATAGTCTATTCTGTTTGGTTCTTAGTGATAACAAAACCTAATACTTCGGGATGGTGAAGAAAAAACCTAAAATATTTGTCATTCATTTAAAGTCTTTTAACTATGTGGCTTACTGACGAAAAAACATGAAATTCGATGATGCAGAAGAAACATATTGAATATATTTACATCTAATTTACCATAATTCAATTTGAAAAAGTTACATATAAATACGTTTGAGCCTCATTATTTAATTTTAATTTTTACCTATATTATATAAAATATTTGTCATGGACTATAGTCTTTTATCTTTGTTTTTTAATGGGGAAAAACCTATAATTTTATGTTGGAGTTGAAAAATGAAATATAATTAACTTTTTACACCTACTATAGTCTATTATGTACGGTGCTTAGTGATAAAAAAAACATAAGACTTTGGCATGGTGAAGAAAAAACCTAAAATATTTGTCATTCATTTATAGTCTTTTATCTCTGTGGCTTACTGACGAAGAAACATGAAATTTGGTGATGGAGAAGAAACATATTGAAATATTTACATCTAATTTACCATAATTCAATGTGAGAAAGGTAAATATAAATAATTTTGAGCTTCATTATTTAATTTTTATTTTTACCTATATTATATAAAATATATGTCAGGGACTATACTCTTTTATCTTTCTGTTTTAGTGGAGAAAAACCTAAAATTTTATGTTGGAGTTGAAAAATAAAATATAAATAACTTTTTACACCTAGTATAGTCTATTATGTACGGTGCTTAGTGATAAAAAAACCTAAGACATGGGGATGGTGAAGAAAAAACCTAAAATAATTGTCATTCATTTATAGTCTTTTAACTTTGTGGCTTACTGACGAAGAAACATGAAATTTGGTGATGGAGAAGAAACATATTGAATATATTTACATATAATTTACCATAATTCAATGTGAAAAAGGTAAATATAAATAAGTTTGAGCTTCATTATTTAATTTTAATTTTTATCTATATTATATAAAATATATTTCATGGACTATAGTCTTTTATCTTTCTTTTTTAGTGGGGAAAAACCTAAAATTTTATGTTGGAGTTCAAAAATAAAATATAATTAACTTTTTACAACTACAATAGTCTATTATGTTTGGTTCTTAGTGATAAAAAAACCTAATACTTTGGGATGGTGAAGAAAAAACCTAAAATATTTGTCATTCATTTAAAGTCTTTTAACTATGTGGCTTACTGACGAAAAAACATGAAATTCGATGATGGAGAAGAAACATATTGAATATATTTACATCTAATTTACAATAATTCAATTTGAAAAAGTTACATATAAATACGTTTGAGCCTCATTATTTAATTTTAATTTTTACCTATATTATATAAAATATATTTCATGGACTATAGTGTTTTATCTTTGTTTTTTAATTGGGAAAAACCTAAAATTTTATGTTGGAGTTGAAAAATGAAATATAAATAACTTTTTACACCTACTATAGTCTATTATGTACGGTGCTTAGTGATAAAAAAAACCTAAGATTTTGGCATGGTGAAGAAAAAACCTAAAATATTTGTCATTCATTTATAGTCTTTTAACTCTGTGGCTTACTGACAAAGAAACATGAAATTTGGTGGTGGAGAAGAAATATATTGAATATATTTACATCTAATTTACCATAATTCAATGTGAAAAAGGAAATATAAATATATTTGAGCTTCATTATTTAATTTTAATTTTTACCTATATTATATAAAATATATGTCATGGACTATAGTCTTTTATCTTTGTTTTTTAGTGGGGAAAAACCTAAAATTTTATGTTGGATATGAAAAATAAAACGTAATTAATTTTTTACACCTACTATATTCTATTATGTATGGTGCGTAGTGATAAAAAAACCTAAGACTTTGGAGTGGTGAAGAAAAAACCTAAAATATTCGTCATTCATTTATAGTCTTTTAACTCTGTGGCTTACTGACGAAGAAACATGAAATTTGTTGATGGAGAAGAAACATATTGATTATATTTACATCTAATTTAGCATAATTCAATTTGAAAAAGGTAAATATAAATAAGTTTGAGATTCATTATTTAATTTTTATTTTTACCTATATTATATAAAATATATCCCATGGACTATAGTCTTTTATCTTTGTTTTTTAGTGGGGAAAAATCTAAAATTTTATGTTGGAGTTTAAAAATAAAATATAATTAACTTTTTACACCTACAATAGTCTATTCTGTTTGGTTCTTAGTGATAAAAAAACCTAATACTTTGGGATGGTGAAGAAAAAACCTAAAATATTTGTCATTCATTTAAAGTCTTTTAACTATGTGGCTTACTGACGAAAAAACATGAAATTCGATGATGCAGAAGAAACATATTGAATATATTTACATCTAATTTACCATAATTCAATTTGAAAAAGTTACATATAAATACGTTTGAGCCTCATTATTTAATTTTAATTTTTACCTATATTATATAAAATATTTGTCAAGGACTATAGTCTTTTATCTTTGTTTTTTAATGGGGAAAAACCTATAATTTTATGTTGGAGTTGAAAAATGAAATATAATTAACTTTTTACACCTACTATAGTCTATTATGTACGGTGCTTAGTGATAAAAAAAACATAAGACTTTGGCATGGTTAAGAAAAAACCTAAAATATTTGTCATTCATTTATAGTCTTTTATCTCTGTGGCTTACTGACGAAGAAACATGAAATTTGGTGATGGAGAAGAAACATATTGAAATATTTACATCTAATTTACCATAATTCAATGTGAGAAAGGTAAATATAAATAATTTTGAGCTTCATTATTTAATTTTTATTTTTACCTATATTATATAAAATATATGTCAGGGACTATACTCTTTTATCTTTCTGTTTTAGTGGAGAAAAACCTAAAATTTTATGTTGGAGTTGAAAAATAAAATATAAATAACTTTTTACACCTAGTATAGTCTATTATGTACGGTGCTTAGTGATAAAAAAACCTAAGACATGGGGATGGTGAAGAAAAAACCTAAAATAATTGTCATTCATTTATAGTCTTTTAACTTTGTGGCTTACTGACGAAGAAACATGAAATTTGGTGATGGAGAAGAAACATATTGAATATATTTACATATAATTTACCATAATTCAATGTGAAAAAGGTAAATATAAATAAGTTTGAGCTTCATTATTTAATTTTAATTTTTATCTATATTATATAAAATATATTTCATGGACTATAGTCTTTTATCTTTCTTTTTTAGTGGGGAAAAACCTAAAATTTTATGTTGGAGTTCAAAAATAAAATATAATTAACTTTTTACAACTACAATAGTCTATTATGTTTGGTTCTTAGTGATAAAAAAACCTAATACTTTGGGATGGTGAAGAAAAAACCTAAAATATTTGTCATTCATTTAAAGTCTTTTAACTATGTGGCTTACTGACGAAAAAACATGAAATTTGATGATGGAGAAGAAACATATTGAATATATTTACATCTAATTTACCATAATTCAATATGAAAAAGTTAAATATAAATATGTTTGAGCCTCATTATTTAATTTTGATTTTTACCTATATTATATAAAATATATGTCATGGACTATAGTCTTTTATCTTTGTTTTTTAATGGGGAAAAACCTAAAATTTTATGTTGGAGTTGAAAAATGAAATATAATTAACTTTTTACACCTACTATAGTCTATTATGTACGGTGCTTAGTGATAAAAAAAACTAAGACTTTGGCATGGTGAAGAAAAAACCTAAAACATTTGTGATTCATTTATAGTATTTTAACTCTGTGGCTTACTGACGAAGAAACATAAAATTTGGTGATCGAGAAGAAACATATTGAATATATTTACATTTATTTTACCATAATTCAATGTGAGAAAGGTAAATATAAATAATTTTGACCTTCATTATTTAATTTTAATTTTTACCTATATTATATAAAATATATGTCAGGGACTATAGTCTTTTATCTTTCTTTTTTAGTGGGGAAAAACCTAAAATTTTATGTTGGAGTTGAAAAATAAAATATAAATAACTTTTTACACCTAGTATAGTCTATTATGTACGGTGCTTAGTGATAAAAAAACCTAAGACATTGGGATGGTGAAGAAAAAACCTAAAATATTTTTCATTCATTTATAGTTTTTTAACTCTGTGGCTTACTGACGAAGAAACATGAAAATTGTTGATGGAGAAGTAACATATTGAATATATTTACTTCTAATTTACCATAATTAAATGTGAAAAAGGTATATATAAATAAGTTTCAGCTTCATTATTTAATTTTAATTTTTACCTATATTATATAAAATATATGTCATGGACTATAGTCTTTTATCTTTGTTTATTAGTGGGGAAAAACCCAAAATTTTATGTTGGAGTTGAAAAATAAAATGTAATTAATTTTTTACACCTACTATAGTCTATTATGTATGTTGCGTAGTGATAAAAAAACCTAAGATTTTGGATTGGTGAAGAAAAAACCTAAAATATTTTTCATTCATTTATAGTCTTTTAACTCTGTGGCTTACTGACGAAGAAACATGAAATTTGGTGATAGAGAAGAAACATATTGATTATATTTACATATAATTTACCATAATTCAATGTGAAAAAGGAAAATATAAAAAAGTTTGAGCTTCATTATTTAATTTTAACTTTTACCTATATTATATAAAATATATCTCATGGACTATAGTCTTTTATCTTTGTTTTTTAGTGGGGAAAAACCTAAAATTTTATGTTGGAGTTGAAAAATAAAATATAATTAACTTTTTACACCTACAATAGTCTTTTATGTTTGGTTCATAGTAATAAAAAAACCTAATACTTTGGGATGGTGAAGAAAAAACCTAAAACATTTTTCATTCATTTATAGTCTTTTAACTATGTGGCTTACTGACGAAAAAACATGAAATTTGATGATGGAGAAGAAACATATATAAATATATTTACATCTAATTTACCATAATTTAATGTGAAAAAGTTAAATATAAATACGTTTGGGCCTCATTATTTAATTTTAATTTTTACCTATATTATATAAAATAAATGTCATGGACTATAGTCTTTTATCTTTGTTTTTTAGTGGGGAAAAACCTAAAATTTTATGTTGGAGTTGAAAAATAAAATATAATTAACTTTTTACACCTAGTATAGTCTATTATGTACGGTGCTTAGTGATAACAAAAACCTAAGACTTTGGCTTGGTGAAGAAAA
Organism: Lathyrus sativus; assembly: GCA_963859935.3. Lineage (NCBI taxonomy): Eukaryota > Viridiplantae > Streptophyta > Magnoliopsida > Fabales > Fabaceae > Lathyrus > Lathyrus sativus. The sequence goes on from OZ012737.1 coordinate 18,376,685, forward strand.
AACCTAAAATATATGTCATTCATTTATAGTCTTTTAACTCTGTGGCTTACTGACGAAGAAACATGAAATTTGGTGATGGAGAAAAAACATATTGAATATATTTACATCTAATTTACCATAATTCAATGGGAAAAAGGTAAATATAAATACGTTTGAGCTTCATTATTTAATTTTAATTTTTACCTATATTATATAAAATATATGTCATGGACTATAGTCTTTTATCTTTGTTTATTAGTGGGGAGAAACCTAAAATTTTATGTTGGAGTTGAAAAATAAAATGTAATTAATTTTTTACACCTACTATCGTCTATTATGTATGGTGTGTAGTGATAAAAAAAACCTAAGACTTTGGAGTGGTGAAGAAAAAACCTAAAATATTTGTCATTCATTTATAGTCTTTTAACTCTGTGGCTTACTGACGAAGAAACATGAAATTTGGTGATGGAGAAGAAACATATTGATTATATTTACATATAATTTACCATAATTCAATGTGAAAAAGGTAAATATAAATAAGTTTTAGCTTCATTATTTAATTTTAATTTTTATCAATATTATATAAAATATATGTCATGGACTATAGTCTTTTATCTTTCTTTTTTAGTGGGGAAAAACCTAAAATTTTATGTTGGAGTTGAAAAATAAAATATAAATAACTTTTTACACCTACTATAGTCTATTATGTATGGTGCTTAGTGCTAAAAAAACCTAAGACTTTGGGATGGTGAAGAAAAAACCTAAAATATTTGTCATTCCTTTATAGTTTTTTAACTTTGTGGCTTACTGACGAAGAATAATGAAAATTGGTGATGGAGAAGAAATATATTGAATATATTTACATATAATTTACCATAATTCAATGTGAAAAAGGAAATATAAATAAGTTTGAGCTTCATTATTTAATTTTAATTTTTACCTATATTATATAAAATATATGTCATGGACTATAGTCTTTTATCTTTCTTTTTTAGTGGGGAAAAATCTAAAATTATATGTTGGAGTTGAAAAATAAAATATAAATAACTTTTTACACCAAGTATAGTCTATTATGTACGGTGTTTAGTGATAAAAAAAACCTAAGACTTTGGGATGGTGAAGAAAAAACCTAAAACATTTGTCATTCATTTATAGTTTTTTAACTTTGTGGCTTACTGACGAAGAAACATGAAATTTGGTGATGGAGAAGTAACATATTGAATATATTTACATCTAATTTACCATAATTCAATGTGAAAAATGTATATATAAATAAGTTTGAGCTTCACTCTTTAATTTTAATTTTTACCTATATTATATAAAATATATGTCATGGACTATTGTCTTTTATCTTTGTTTTTTAGTGGGGAAAAATCTAAAATTTTATGTTGGAGTTGAAAAATGAAATATAATTAATTTTTTACACCTACAATAGTCTATTATGTTTGGTTTTTAGTGATAAAAAACCTAAGACTTTGGGATGGTGAAGAAAATACCTAAAATATTTGTCATTCATTTATAGTCTTTTAACTTTGTGTCTTACTGACGAAGAAACATAAAATTTGGTGATGGAGAAGAAACATATTGATTATATTTACATCTAATTTACCATAATTCAATGTGAAAAAGGTAAATATAAATAAGTTTGAGCTTCATTATTTAATTTTAATTTTTACCTATATTATATAAAATATATCTCATGGACTATAGTCTTTTATCTTTGTTTTTTAGTGGGGAAAAACCTAAAATTTTATGTTGGAGTTGAAAAATAAAATATAATTAACTTTTTACACGTACAATAGTCTCCATCATCTCTTAGCCATCTTTCACAAAAAGAAGGTGGATTCCCATCCAATCTCGATTATTCGACTCGGATGTTGATCAACCTTCTTCCGAAACTTGTTGCTCAAGCTATCATGGAAATGGGTGGCTGAAACCCCTCTTTTGTCAAGGTTAGAGGTAGCTAGTTCTGTTTTTATGTATTCTTCTTGATCTTTTGTATGTGAACAAGGCTTTGATCAATGTAGTTGAAGTTATTTGCTATCTTTTGTTATATTTATGGTTTGGATTGCTTTAGACATGAACTTTTCAATTCTTGACCTAATTTCTTCATCTATCAACTATACAAACTCTAGACATAGGATTGAAAATTGATATTCGCTTTGTATTGATCTAAATAATTATTGTTTCAAGAGTAATTTAGAGAGATCATTTAACGGTCGAAACAATAACATTCACGAAATCTCTTTAGAAATGAACGTTTTTGCGAATATATGCATTGTTTTGGTTAAAACTACGTTCACATATTTGATTGGTTGGATACGTTTAGGACGGACTAGTGAACCCTAATCTTGGCATGCTTTTTATCAAACTAAGACCGAATTAGAGATGGAAAAAGCTTAAAAATCAGTGACTATAATGTTTAGCGACCAATAACGTGACTCCCAAATTTCGATTGGAAATGTGTTAGTCGCTAACCTTTAGCGATGAATTCAATGACCAAAATTAGTGAACAATTTTAGCGACTGAAATTAGTGACCGATTTTTGTGACCATTTTTAGTTGTTTAAAAATATAAAATAAAACAACAGTTTTAGTTCAAGATGGAATGAAACAATTGCACTTTTCTTTGAGAGACTTCCACATAACCACTAGGCCAATTCATTTTAGTTGTTAATTTTATATTTAAAATGTATATAATATCAATGAAATAGAAATCTGAATCAGACTCTACAACGAGCAATGAAACTCCATGATTGTCATTGGGATTGAATTGGATGAGTGGTTTTGAAGAATCAGAAGGCCAAACGATTTTACCAGCTAAAGGGAGAAAATATTTGAGGGTTAAAAAGAGTGAAGATTTGAGTTTTGGAACAATTTCTTGGAAGAAGAAAGAGTGGTTTGATTGTAAATTTGAAATGGTAGTGTTGGGTCAAATAGTAAATTCATCTTAATCCCCCATTGAGAAGTAGAAAAAAATAGAATTTGAGTATTAATATAAATAGAAATAGTTAGTTTTAGTTTTTTAACACAACAACAAAATGTAGTCTTTTGAGTGTTTTGGGGATTTGTGTAGTTGTGTTTAGAGAAGGTTTTCTACTTTTCTGTTCAAAAATAGTTTTTTAAAAGGTTTTTCTATTTTTCAGTTCAAAAATAGTTCGTTAAAGGAATTTGTAATTCTTCCATCTAAAAATTGCAATTGAGAGAAGAGGGTTTGCAATTTTTCTGTCTAAAAATTGCAATTGAGAGAGAGTTTGCAGTTTTTCTGTCCAATAATTGTAATTGAGAGTGGGTTTGAAATTTTTCTGTCCAAAAATTGCTATTGAGAGAGGGTTTACAATTTTTCGGTTTAAAAATTGTAATTTGGAGGGTTTGCAATTTTAACCTAAAATTTGCAATTGTATGGGAGGGTTTGTAATTTTATTCTTGTAAAAATTACAAGTTGAAGTATAATTTTATGAGTTTTTTGTTGGAATTATTTGCTTCTTTTCTTTTTGTGTATATGCTTTCGCATGTAGAAATTTGTTTATTTTTGTTATTTTCTCAATATGTAGAAGAAGATTCGCTCTACTGGATGGAACCTTAGCCAAATTATGTCAAAGTAAGCCAAGGAAAGCTAAGAGGAAGTATTATTCATTTTTTTTAATGAAAAACTAGATGAAAACTATATATGATTAAATTAAATTATATTCAATCAAAGATACATATTTTTTATTATTATGATGATTAGTTTTACACCATAAAAAATCCGAAGAATGAAAAATATGTATAATGTATTATATATATATTAATCATTATTTGAGATATTAATAAGATTAAATTTTTTTATTTATATAAATAAAAATAAAAATAAATATTATTATAAAAATTATTCATAATCAATTTTATTAAAACCCATCCATCACCAGTTTACATATACTATAGTTATATGAACATTATTAATAAAATTCATTTGCAACATAAAAAATTAATTTAGATTGCGTAAAAAATTATTTTTCTTTGTAATACAATAAATCATATTTGAAGTTGTTTATAATTTAAATTAAATTATGAAAATAATAAATAATTAAATTTTGATTATTCTTGAAAATTGAAAAATACATATGAATAAATAATATGCCATTTTATTTTACTTGAACATTAAAAAAATACATATAATATTTTATCTCAAATATTAATACCATATATAATAAAATGTTACACAAATAAAATATTATCTTTTTATAAATACTTTAATAAAGACGTATAATATTAGTATAAATTTTTATACATTTTAAAAATATATATAACACATGAAATGATGACAATAAAAAAATTAAACTATTTTTTAAATCGTCAAAGATATCGATGAACTTATGGGCTTAAGTTATTTACGTATTTAATTATTGACATTATCAATTTTATTTTAATTAAAAATTAATTGGATTTGAATTTTATATTCAATGATTAACCGTTGCATAGAATATTCTTTCATTATTATGACAATTGCATTTATTTAGTCGTTTAAAAACCATAAACATAGAAAAACACATATTTCTATATTATCAAACAATCAGCAATGTAAAATTTAATCTTAGATCTTAACACCGATCGTGATGATTGGTTACTTCGAATTAGAGTTGTTCGATTGTGGGACGTTTATAATCAACGAAATAATTAAGAACAAACATTTCTAGAAATGAATTTTTAGATGAGAAGGTATTAACTCTTTATCCAAATTTTGTATTTGTTGTTAACAAAATATACTTTAATATTCTAAATATTTAACATTGTTATTTTTTCTTTATAAAATTATTGATTTCAATATTTTATTGCTATATTTTTTTCTTCCGGGAACTCTTTCACATTCAATGATAAATAAATACCTATACCATAATTTAGAGAATTGATAAAAGAGATAAATTTCTATACCATAAAAAGACATGGTTTTTGTGAACGGATGTCGTAACAAATATTCAAGACACTGAAACCCCAATTTCACATCATTATTTTAACTTTGTTACCATAGAAACAATTTCAGAAAGAGTTTCAGACAACAATGTTCTCTCTGGTAGTGTTATACACAAGTTATCCTACAATAATATAAATTATATTATATAACTCTATTCATATTTCTTTTCAGATATAGTTGGAGTGTTTCATGATATTGGACATGAAGAACATGTTTACGTGCAAGAAAAACCTACAAAAATTCTCATACTTGAGTTGATGCTACAAGAGTAAGATTTCAACTTCGCATATTTTCTTATGCATATATTCATATATAAATTAAGTATATTAAATTAAAATTAATCTATACATTATAAACATAATCTATTCATAGCAATAAAATTGTTAAGGTCACGTTGTGGAATAAAAAACTATTGAATTTGAAAATTTGATGACTAGTCAATCAGAAAAAACCAACATTGTTGCAATCACATTTACAATAGTGAAGATGTTTAGAGGTAACTATATATTTAAATGTTATAGATATTTTATTCACTCAAAGGATTACCATTTTCACAAATAAATAAAAACTTTTATTCCACGGATGAATACTCGATCAACTCAACTACCAGAATTTACATCAATCTAGAAAATCCAAAATTCCAACGCCTGAAAAAGTAATGTACCCATCAAATATACTTTATCTGTTAAATGCTAACATTTTTAGTTATCATTTAAAATGACTAAAATTTAAAGTTACTCTTTCATTATCTCTTTTTATTTGATATAAATTATACAGTTCATCGATTGATTAGCTAGAAATAAAGGAGATTCCGATCACTGAGTTTTCAAATATGTCACCTCAAAAGAGGATGACTCAAAACAGAACTACACTGCACAATATAATGGCAATGACATGGGAGTCAGATACAAAGGTACACTATAAATATTATTTAAAAACTATTTTGTAAATACAATTCTAAAGTTACTTTACTTACCAATTTCTCTAAACTTTTAAATATACGAGGGTTTCTTCAGAGTTTAAGAAACTATAAATGAAATTGATGATACGTTTGAATGAATTTACATTGGATGTGAAAAATATATGAATAAACTTAAACTAGAAGGCCATGAATTAAAATTTCCTTCGTGTCAAACACCTTCCAAGTATTCACAATCATTGTTAGACATTTGCAATCATAAACCATCTTATTGAAAAAATTATTAGTAATATAATATTTAAAAAAAGCACGTAATCATAGGTTCAAGATAATGTTGAAAGTATCTGATGAAACCGCTAAAGCAAATTTGATATTGTTTGATCAACAGACACATAAGCTACTCAATACAACAGCACAAATGCTCTTGCAACAACAAGCTAATACGTCAACACCATCAATACTATAAAACCTCTGTCATTGTACTCTTATTTTTGAAATAAAGTTGTCTTAAAAAAACTCAAAAGAAGAGTCGCAAATCTATACATTATCACAAACTTTTGAACCAACCTCTATTCTACAAGAAGCAATTCTGAAAACTCCTATTAAACAAGTAATTAAATTTGTACTACAATCATACAAACATACTACTAACTTTATGAATACTAACAGTGTACTTATTACATATAGGAGTCCATATTACCACCAATGATTCAAAATAAAGAAGATCACCAAGAAGAAGAAGAAGAAGAAGAAGAAGAAGAAGAAGAAGAAGAAGAAGAAGAAGAAGAAGAAGAATGTTGAAGAAGAAGAAGAAGGAGAAGAAGAAGAAGAAGAAGAAGAAGAAGAGAATGTTGAAGAAGAAGAAGAAGAAGAAGAAAAATAAGAAAAAGAAGAATTTTGAAGAAGAAGAATGTTGGAGAAGAAGAAGAAGAATGTTGAAGAAGAAGAGGAAGAAGAAGAATGTTGAAGAGGAAATGATGATGAAAACATCAATGGTAAACCATCAAAGAAAACAAAAAGAAAAACTTGCAATGCTAAGTGAAGGCTAATTATAATATCATCAGATGATGAAACACATATCAAAGGGAATTCAAAAAATAATAGTTGTAACAATAAATTTCAGATATTATCCTCTGACGACGAGTCACTTCTCATAAACAAATTAAAGACTCGAAAGTCCATTAAAGCAAAACAAAGGAACAACAAAATCTCATCTAAGAAAAAAATAACCAAAAAGCATAAAAATTGATTTTAATTTTGAAGACTTCTTTCATGCTATACATTTTAAAGTATTTTTTAAATCATCAAAGATAATTGATGAATTTATGGGCTCGAGTTATTTACGTATTTAATTATTGACAATATTAATTTATTATAAGTAGAAATTAATTGGATTTGAATTTTATATTCAATGATTAAATGTTGCATAGAATATTCATTTATTATTATCACAATTGCGTTCATTTAGTCATTTAAAAACCATAAACATAGAAAAACACATTCGTTACAGTCATAGGAACACATTGTTGTATACAAAAAAACAATTTGTTAACTTTTTTCTAATACCACACGATAACAACGATCATATGCACTATATTTCCATATTACCAGACAATCCGCAATGGAAAATTTAATCTTAGATCTTAACACCGATCGTGATGATTGGTTACTTCAGTTAGAGTTGCTCGAATGTGGGACGTTTATAATCAGCGAAACAATGAAGAACAAACATTTCTAGAAATGATTTTGTTAAATGAGAAGGTATTAACTTTTTATCCAAATTTTGTATTTGTTGTTAACAAAATATAGTTTTATATTCTAAATATTTAACATTTTTATTTATTTCTTTATAAAACTATTGATTTTAATATAATTTTTTCTATTTTTTTCTTCAGGAAACTCATTTACATTCAACACAAATGATTCAAAATAAAGAAGATCACCAAGAAGAAGAAGAAGAAGAAGAAGAAGAATGTTGAAGAAGAAGAAGAAGAAGAAGAAGAAGAATGTTGACGATAAAGATGAAGAAGAAGTAGTAGAATGTTAAAGAAGAAGAAGAAGAATGTTGAAGAGGAAATGATGATGAAAACATCAATGGTAAACCATAAAAGAAAAGAAAAAGAAAAACTCGCAGTGCTAAATGAAGGCTAATTATAATATCATCAGATGATGAAACACGTATCAAAGGGAATTCAAAAAATAATAGTTGTAACAATAAACTTCGGATATTATCCTCTGACGACGAGTCACTTCTCGTAAACAAATTAAAGACTCGAAAGTCCATTAAAGCAAAACAAAGGAACAACAAAACCTCATCTAAGAAAAAAATAACCAAAAACCATAAAAATTGATTTCAATTTTAAAAACTTCTTTCATGTTTTATCATTTAATTTTATGTCTCGCCTTGCGTTTCTATTATTTATAAATATATTACTTTTCAATTAAAATTTGACTATTTTCTTTTGTTATACTAATCTTATTATCTATACTATAGAGTTTCTGTAATAAATAATATCTACCATAAATAAAATCTTATTTTATTTAACAACTTCTATATCTTTTTTATCACCCGCGCATCTATGTTCTACTCTATGTTCATAATAATTAAAATGCAATTGCTAATCTAAGAGTTTCTTTAGAAGATACTCAAAAAAATATTTTTCTAAACACTTTTTGACCATTAAGACATATGCTTACTTTGTTGGGCCTCATAACCTAACTCACTTGAACTTTATTGAAAAACAAGTAGACAATACTTCAAACATGTAATCCATATGAAGATATTTATCACCATAGTTGCACTTGTTAACCTCATTCAATCAATTCAAAGTCCTTAAAGAAACAAATTGCTTAGAATATATATATATATATATATATATATATATATATATATATATATATATATATATATATATATATATATATATATATATATAGATATATATATATATATATATATGATTAGTCAGACATGCAAACGTTCCTATTTTAGAGAAAGTGTTGCAACACGTTACAAATATTGTATTTAGGTTAGCAAATGCAAGTTCCATTCTTTATTATTACATGTTGAGATTTGTCATATGAAATAGCGCTGCTTTTATTTTAATATCTTCAGATCTTTCAATGAAATCTTCGTTTGGATGCATTTAGCCAAAACGCATCTTTAGAAATACTTGTATCCATATTTCACGTTTCCCTTTCACATACACCTCGCTATAGACACGAATAGAAGAATAATATAGTTGAGTTAATCTTCTTTTTTTTTAAATGACAAGCCAATCAGAAAGAATATCTTTCCACAGGAAACACACTCCCTTGAGTCATTTTGCCTAATGCACCAAAGGCGACGAGACTGATCCCTCTTTGTAGTCTAGAAAACTCTCGGCCAACTTAAGAAAAGGCTATTCCACATTGATGACAAACAGACAGCTCTTCAAAGATCCGAAGTCCTCACAACTTCCAAAATAATTTTTAATCCTTATGCATGTCAACTTCTAAAATAATTTTTATATATTTTCTAATGTTTTAATGTGGTTTAATTGAGTTGTACTGAGTGTTAGGTTTATCAAAATTGACTGTAACACCGCATCAAACGAGGTGCATTATGTAGGTTGTTTATCTCTAACCAATCTGATGAATAACAAATAAAGTCAAATCTAACTTGATGAAAAGAAGGGTGATTGATAATTCTCAACATTCGGATTGCACGTTCTGTTCGTCAAGCTTCGAGGACGTTTCACATCTCTTTTCGTGCACTAAATCCTCGTTGGTTTGAAATAAAATTTGCGACTGAGTGGATATAGAAAACATCTCGAAGGATTGTTATAATCTTCATGCGAAGGTCTGGAACTCGAGACTTTCGGGTCAGTGTAAAGAGAACAAGATCAACTCAATTTGGCTTATTTCTTGCTAGATTCTATGGAGGGCTAGAAATAACATTACTTTCAATAATGAAAATATTGAAGTAGATGACATTGTTTTCGATATTAAAGTTTCTTCGTGGAATTGGTTGATATTAAAAAGACAGGAAAATAATCATTGTAGTTTATACAAATGGTTTAAATTCCCGTTCGATTTTTTGTAATAGACTTCTCTTAATTTGGTGGTGGTTGTAATCTAGTTGTTTTGAGATTTTCTTAATCTCTTTATAATAATATTTGCTTATCATAAAAGAAAAGTCAAACACATTATATTGTTTTATCATGAGTAATCTGATATGTATTCATTATTCATAACTTATCTTTGTTGTTTATTGATTTCGTTTGCATTGTTTACACATATTGAGGCGAGTTGTTTCTTTTTAGCCCAGAGCCTTTCGTGCTAACAATTTTATTCTTATCCCTTGCATTACTTCATACATCATGTTTCCCTCTATTTACCCTTCGTAGAGTTGAAGAGTTACATCTCAAAGATGTGTCTATCTTAAGCTTGGAGTTGTTGGTAGAATATCAACCAATAAATCAGGGGTATCAATAAGAAATTGAGAAAATCAATGAATATGAGTACAAATCTAAAAAGAAAAAGAAGAGAGTTGAAAAAGTATTTTGATCATGGAAAAACAAAACAAATTACTCAAAGAAAAGTTGAAAAATCAACTATAAAAGAAAGAAATAACGATGAAGTAAAAAAGTAAAAAAAAAAATTAACGAGGCCAAAGAAAACTCAATTGAAGGAAATGTTCCACAATAGCTTTTAATTAGGCATTGTTAATGAGAATAATATTGGTTACTCCAAGTTTTAAATTACTCTCCAAATATATCATACCCTAGCCCTAGCCACATTACAATGTTAAAGACCTCAAAAAGTGTGTGTATCGTTACATCTTGTTATCTGATTAGACTCTATTCAAGTTTATGATATAAGTTACATATTGTGAACTTTGACCATATAAACACATAATCATATAAGTTATTTGGTGAGAATGTCTAGAGAGATGATAGCTGAAACATTATTATCAAGTGAGAACGTGGAAGATCAGTCGACCTCAGTAATCATGTAAAGTTCAAGGTAATAGTAACAGAAGATCACAAAAGAACTAGGAGGTATAAGACTTTTAACTCTTGAGTTTATTTGGGTTGGTATTCAAAAATACTTTTCTGTTTAAAAAAGTTGATTGATGACAAGCAACAAGTTAAGTTTGAGATTGTGATTAGTCACCATTTTACTATCTTTTATCACTGTTTTACCAGTAGATAAAATGTTCTTTTAGTGATTACATGTCGAATTCAGATGATTTTATAGACTCCATCTGTGATATGAAGATTTCAATGTTTAAAAATGCTCCATGTATCATATGATCGTTTAAGAAAGACTTAACATGTTTTGTAGGTTGGATGGAGTCAAAGAAATGGTTGAGAAATTAATGCAATGAATTTTCAAAAGGATTCACAAAGTTTATTTTTCAACATGTTTTACAGCATGATGTACATTTGGTATTTTGATCATATCTTGAGTGTTGTAATTCGGATTCACGTAGAACTGGTCGAAAGTAAAAGCTAAAATCATGGGTTTCAACTCATATAAAGACATTAAAGGTTAATTCTGCATTTTCCTCATCTACCTATACACGTATGAATTGGAGTAGTTTTCCCAAACACGTACGGACGTCCAAATCTGTACAAAAAGCCCAAAATTTGTATTTAAATGAAGGAAAATTAATTTTCTTAGGATCTCTTGAATTCAGACGGAAAAATATCATATTCGAGCAAGGCAAACACTACAGAAACAACGAGAATCATTGAAGCTTCCTTATTTTTGATTATTGTGTAATGTTTATGGCATTTATGATGTCTTTTGTTTACTTTATGGGTAGCTAAATCCCCTAATGTTAGGGACGAGTCAGTGTTCTTGATTTAATATGAACTTATGGATTGACATTTGTAATAACTGATGTTTTATTCTTATATGATTTATTTATTTATGTGCTTAATGCTTTTCTCTTTTTGACAAATTGAGAATTGCTTTACGGTTAGCTGATAAGAACGACTTTCAACAGTAACGCTTGATTGAAATATTTTAGATTAGATATCACATAGGACTAGTGATACGATCTATTAACTTCTTTGTTCTTGATAATTAAATGTTTTGGGTTCATCAACAATTGACAATGGCCATAGGAATCGATTTGAATCACAAACAGTTTATTCACTAAGGATTTAGTAATAAATACTCTTAAGAACTAGTAATCTATAGGAATAAAGTAAGTTATTACAGGATTAATTTAAGATATCAAGTAAATTATTTTATTCACTAAAATAATTGCCATTCATTTATAGTCTTTTAACTTTGTGGCTTACTGACGAAGAAACTTGAAATTTGGTGATGGAGAAGAAACATATTGAATATATTTACATCTAATTTACCATAATTCAATGTGAAAAAGGTATATATAAATAACTTTGAGCTTCATTATTTAATTTTAATTTTTACCTATATTATATAAAATATATGTCATGGACTATAGTCTTTTATCTTTGTTTATTAGTGGGGAAAAACCTAAATTTTTTTGTTAGAGTTGAAAAATAAAATGTAATTAATTTTTTACACCTACTATCGTCTATTATGTATGGTGTGTAGTGATAAAAAAACCTAAGACTTTGGATTGGTGAAGAAAAACCTAAAATATTTGTCATTCATTTATAGTCTTTTAACTTTGTGGCTTACTGACGAAGAAACATGAAATTTGGTGATGGAGAAGAAACATATTGATTATATTTACATATAATTTACCATAATTCAATGTGAAAAAGGTAAATATAAATAAGTTTGAGCTTCATTATTTAATTTTTATTTTTATCTATATTATATAAAATATATGTCATGGACTATAGTCTTTTATCTTTCTTTTTTAGTGGGGAAAAACCTAAAATTTTATGTTGGAGTTCAAAAATATAATATAATTAACTTTTTACACCTACAATAGTCTATTATGTTTGGTTCTTAGTGATAAAAAAACCTAATACTTTGGGATGGTGAAGAAAAAACCTAAAATATTTGTCATTCATTTAAAGTCTTTTAACTATGTGGCTTACTGACGAAAAAACATGAAATTTGATGATGGAGAAGAAACATATTGAGTATATTTACATCTAATTTACCATAATTCAATGTGAAAAAGTTAAATATAAATACGTTTGAGCCTCATTATTTAATTTTAATTTTTACCTATATTATATAAAATATATTTCATGGACTATAGTCTTTTATCTTTGTTTTTTAATTGGGAAAAACCTAAAATTTTATGTTGGAGTTGAAAAATGAAATATAATTAACTTTTTACACCTACTATAGTCTATTATGCACGGTGCTTAGTGATAAAAAAAAACATAAGACTTCGGCATGGTGAAGAAAAAACCTAAAATATTTGTCATTCATTTATAGTCTTTTAACTCTGTGGCTTACTGACGAAGAAACATGAAATTTGGTGATAGAGACGAAACATATTGAATATATTTATATGTAATTTACCATAATTCAATGTGAGAAAGGTAAATATAAATAATTTTGAGCTTCATTATTTAATTTTTGTTTTTACCTATATTATATAAAATATATGTCAGGGACTATACTCTTTTATCTTTCTTTTTTAGTGGGGAAAAACCTAAAATTTTATGTTGGAGTTAAAAAGTAAAATATAAATAACTTTTTACACCTAGTATAGTTTATTATGTACGGTGCTTAGTGATAAAAAAACCTAAGACATTGGGATGGTGAAGAAAAAACCTAAAATAATTGTCATTCATTTATAGTCTTTTAACTCTGTGGCTTACTGACGAAGAAACATGAAATTTGGTGATGGAGAAGAAACATATTGATTATATTTACATCTAATTTACCATAATTCAATTTGAAAAAGGTAAATATAAATAAGTTTGAGATTCATTATTTAATTTTAATTTTTACCTATATTATATAAAATATATCTCATGGACTATAGTCTTTTATCTTTGTTTTTTAGTGGGGAAAAACCTAAAATTTTATGTTGGAGTTCAAAAATAAAATATAATTAACTTTTTACACCAACAATAGTCTATTCTATTTGGTTCTTAGTGATAAAAAAACCTAATACTTTGGGATGGTGAAGAAAAAACCTAAAATATTTGTCATTCATTTAAAGTCTTTTAACTATGTGGCTTACTGACGAAAAAACATGAAATTCGATGATGGAGAAGAAACATATTGAATATATTTACATCTAATTTACCATAATTCAATTTGAAAAAGTTACATATAAATACGTTTGAGCCTCATTATTTAATTTTAATTTTTACCTATATTATATAAAATATATGTCATGGACTATAGTCTTTTATCTTTGTTTTTTAATGGGGAAAAACCTAAAATTTTATGTTGGATTTGAAAAATGAAAAATAATTAACTTTTTACACCTACTATAGTCTATTATGCACGGTGCTTAGTGATAAAAAAAAACATAAGACTTCGGCATGGTGAAGAAAAAACCTAAAATATTTGTCATTCATTTATAGTCTTTTAACTCTGTGGCTTACTGACGAAGAAACATGAAATTTGGTGATAGAGACGAAACATATTGAATATATTTATATGTAATTTACCATAATTCAATGTGAGAAAGGTAAATATAAATAATTTTGAGCTTCATTATTTAATTTTTGTTTTTACCTATATTATATAAAATATATGTCAGGGACTATACTCTTTTATCTTTCTTTTTTAGTGGGGAAAAACCTAAAATTTTATGTTGGAGTTAAAAAGTAAAATATAAATAACTTTTTAGACCTAGTATAGTCTATTATGTACGGTGCTTAGTGATAAAAAACCCTAAGACATTGGGATGGTGAAGAAAAAACCTAAAATAATTGTCATTCATTTATAGTTTTTTAACTCTGTGGCTTACTGACGAAGAAACATGAAATTTGGTGATGGAGAAGAAACATATTGATTATATTTACATATAATTTACCATAATTCAATGTGAAAAAGGTAAATATAAATAAGTTTGAGCTTCATTATTTAATTTTTATTTTTATCTATATTATATAAAATATATGTCATGGACTATAGTCTTTTATCTTTCTTTTTTAGTGGGGAAAAACCTAAAATTTTATGTTGGAGTTCAAAAATATAATATAATTAACTTTTTACACCTACAATAGTCTATTATGTTTGGTTCTTAGTGATAAAAAAACCTAATACTTTGGGATGGTGAAGAAAAAACCTAAAATATTTGTCATTCATTTAAAGTCTTTTAACTATGTGGCTTACTGACGAAAAAACATGAAATTTGATGATGGAGAAGAAACATATTGAGTATATTTACATCTAATTTACCATAATTCAATGTGAAAAAGTTAAATATAAATACGTTTGAGCCTCATTATTTAATTTTAATTTTTACCTATATTATATAAAATATATTTCATGGACTATAGTCTTTTATCTTTGTTTTTTAATTGGGAAAAACCTAAAATTTTATGTTGGAGTTGAAAAATGAAATATAATTAACTTTTTACACCTACTATAGTCTATTATGTACGGTGCTTAGTGATAAAAAAAACCTAAGACTTTGGCATGGTGAAGAAAAAACCTAAAATATTTGTCATTCATTTATAGTCTTTTAACTCTGTGGCTTACTGACGAAGAAACATGAAATTTGGTGATTGAGAAGAAATATATTGAATATATTTACATCTAATTTACCATAATTCAATGTGAAAAAGGAAATATAAATAATTTTGATCTTCATTATTTAATTTTAATTTTTACCTATATTATATAAAATATATGTCATGGACTATAGTCTTTTATCTTTGTTTTTTAGTGGGGAAAAACCTAAAATTTTATGTTGGATATGAAAAATAAAACGTAATTAATTTTTTACACCTACCATAGTCTATTATGTATGGTGCGTAGTGATAAAAAAACCTAAGACTTTGGAGTGGTGAAGAAAAAACCTAAAATATTCGTCATTCATTTATAGTCTTTTAACTCTGTGGCTTACTGACGAAGAAACATGAAATTTGGTGATGGAGAAGAAACATATTGATTATATTTACATCTAATTTACCATAATTCAATTTGAAAAAGGTAAATATAAATAAGTTTGAGATTCATTATTTAATTTTAATTTTTACCTATATTATATAAAATATATCTCATGGACTATAGTCTTTTATCTTTGTTTTTTAGTGGGGAAAAACCTAAAATTTTATGTTGGAGTTCAAAAATAAAATATAATTAACATTTTACACCTACAATAGTCTATTCTATTTGGTTCTTAGTGATAAAAAAACCTAATACTTTGGGATGGTGAAGAAAAAACCTAAAATATTTGTCATTCATTTAAAGTCTTTTAACTATGTGGCTTACTGACGAAAAAACATGAAATTCGATGATGGAGAAGAAACATATTGAATATATTTACATCTAATTTACCATAATTCAATTTGAAAAAGTTACATATAAATACGTTTGAGCCTCATTATTTAATTTTAATTTTTACCTATATTATATAAAATATATGTCATGGACTATAGTCTTTTATCTTTGTTTTTTAATGGGGAAAAACCTAAAATTTTATGTTGGAGTTGAAAAATGAAAAATAATTAACTTTTTACACCTACTATAGTCTATTATGCACGGTGCTTAGTGATAAAAAAAAACATAAGACTTCGGCATGGTGAAGAAAAAACCTAAAATATTTGTCATTAATTTATAGTCTTTTAACTCTGTGGCTTACTGACGATGAAACATGAAATTTGGTGATGGAGAAGAAACATATTGATTATATTTACGTCTAATTTACCATAATTCAATTTGAAAAAGGTAAATATAAATAAGTTTGAGATTCATTATTTAATTTTAATTTTTACCTATATTATATAAAGTATATCTCATGGACTATAGTCTTTTATCTTTGTTTTTTAATGGGGAAAAACCTAAAATTTTATGTTGTAGTTGAAAAATGAAATATAATTAACTTTTTACACCTACTATAGTCTATTATGTACGGTGCTTAGTGATAAAAAAAACTAAGACTTTAGCATGGTGAATAAAAAACCTAAAACATTTGTCATTCATTTATAGTCTTTTAACTCTGTGGCTTACTGACGAAAAAACATGAAATTTGATGATGGAGAAGAAACATATTGAATATATTTACATCTAATTTACCATAATTCAATGTGAAAAAGTTAAATATAAATACGTTTGAGCCTCATTATTTAATTTTGATTTTTACCTATATTATATAAAATATATGTCATGGACTATAGTCTTTTATCTTTGTTTTTTAATGGGGAAAAACCTAAAATTTTATGTTGTAGTTGAAAAATGAAATATAATTAACTTTTGACACCTACTATAGTCTATTATGTACGGTGCTTTGTGATAAAAAAAAACTAAGACTTTAGCATGGTGAAGAAAAAACCTAAAACATTTGTCATTCATTTATAGTCTTTTAACTCTGTGGCTTACTGACGAAGAAACATGAAATTTGGTGATGGAGAAGAAACATATTGAATATATTTACATCTAATTTACCATAGTTCAATGTGAGAAAGGTAAATATAAATAATTTTGAGCTTCATTATTTAATTTTTATTTTTACCTATATTATATAAAATATATGTCAGGGACTATACTCTTTTATCTTTCTTTTTTAGTGGGGAAAAACCTAAAATTTTATGTTGGAGTTGAAAAATAAAATATTAATAACTTTTTACACCTAGTATAGTCTATTATGTACGGTGCTCAGTGATAAAAAACCTAAGACATTGGGATGGTGAAGAAAAAACCTAAAATATTTGTCATTCATTTATAATTTTTTAACTCTGTGGCTTACTAACGAAGAAACATGAAATTTGGTGATGGAGAAGAAATATATTGAATATATTTACATCTAATTTACCATAATTCAATGTGAAAAAGGAAATATAAATAATTTTGAGCTTCATTATTTAATTTTAATTTTTACCTATATTATATAAAATATATGTCATGGACTATAGTCTTTTATCTTAGTTTTTTAGTGGGGAAAAACCTAAAGTTTTATGTTGGATATGAAAAATAAAACGTAATTAATTTTTTACACCTACTATAGTCTATTATGTATGGTGCGTAGTGATAAAAAAACCTAAGACTTTGGAGTGGTGAAGAAAAAACCTAAAATATTCGTCATTCATTTATAGTCTTTTAACTCTGTGGCTTACTGACGAAGAAACATGAAATTTGGTGATGGAGAAGAAACATATTGATTATATTTACATCTAATTTACCATAATTCAATTTGAAAAAGGTAAATATAAATAAGTTTGAGATTCATTATTTAATTTTTATTTTTACCTATATTATATAAAATATATCTCATGGACTATAGTCTTTTATCTTTGTTTTTTAGTGGCGAAAAACCTAAACTTTTATGTTGGAGTTCAAAAATAAAATATAATTAACTTTTTACACCTACAATAGTCTATTCTGTTTGGTTCTTAGTGATAAAAAAACCTAATACTTTGGGATGGTGAAGAAAAAACCTAAAATATTTGTCATTCATTTAAAGTCTTTTAACTATGTGGCTTACTGACGAAAAAATATGAAATTCGATGATGGAGAAGAAACATATTGAATATATTTACATCTAATTTACCATAATTCAATTTGAAAATGTTACATATAAATATGTTTGAGCCTCATTATTTAATTTTAATTTTTACCTATATTATATAAAATATATGTCATGGACTATAATCTTTTATCTTTGTTTTTTAATGGGGAAAAACCTAAAATTTTATGTTGGAGTTGAAAATTGAAAAATAATTAACTTTTTACACCTACTATAGTCTATTATGTACGGTGCTTAGTGATAAAAAAAACATAAGACTTCGGCATGGTGAACAAAAAACCTAAAATATTTGTCATTAATTTATAGTCTTTTAACTTTGTGGCTTACTGACGAAGAAACATGAAATTTGGTGATAGAGAAGAAACATATTGAATATATTTACATCTAATTTACCATAATTCAATGTGAGAAAGGTAAATATAAATAATTTTGAGCTTCATTATTTAATTTTTGTTTTTACCTATATTATATAAAATATATGTCAGGGACTATACTCTTTTATCTTTCTTTTTTAGTGGGGAAAAACCCAAAATTTTATGTTGGAGTTAAAAAGTAAAATATAAATAACTTTTTACACCTAGTATATTCTATTATGTACGGTGCTTAGTGATAAAAAAAACCTAAGACATTGGGATGGTGAAGAAAAAACCTAAAATAATTGTCATTCATTTATAGTCTTTTAACTCTGTGGCTTACTGACGAAGAAACATGAAATTTGGTGATGGAGAAGAAACATATTGATTATATTTACGTCTAATTTACCATAATTCAATTTGAAAAAGGTAAATATAAATAAGTTTGAGATTCATTATTTAATTTTAATTTTTACCTATATTATATAAAGTATATCTCATGGACTATAGTCTTTTATCTTTGTTTTTTAATGGGGAAAAACCTAAACTTTTATGTTGTAGTTGAAAAATGAAATATAATTAACTTTTTACACCTACTATAGTCTATTATGTACGGTGCTTAGTGATAAAAGAAAACTAAGACTTTAGCATGGTGAAGAAAAAACCTAAAACATTTGTCATTCATTTATAGTCTTTTAACTCTGTGGCTTACTGACGAAAAAACATGAAATTTGATGATGGAGAAGAAACATATTGAATATATTTACATCTAATTTACCATAATTCAATGTGAAAAAGTTAAATATAAATACGTTTGAGCCTCATTATTTAATTTTTATTTTTACCTATATTATATAAAATATATGTCATGGACTATAGTCTTTTATCTTTGTTTTTTAATGGGGAAAAACCTAAAATTTTATGTTGTAGTTGAAAAATGAAATATAATTAACTTTTTACACCTACTATAGTCTATTATGTACGGTGCTTAGTGATAAAAAAACTAAGACTTTAGCATGGTGAAGAAAAAACATAAAACATTTGTCATTCATTTATAGTCTTTTAACTCTGTGGCTTACTGACGAAGAAAAATGAAATTTGGTGATGGAGAAGAAACATATTGAATATATTTACATCTAATTTACCATAATTCAATGTGAGAAAGGTAAATATAAATAATTTTGAGCTTCATTATTTAATTTTTATTTTTACCTATATTATATAAAATATATGTCAGGGACTATACTCTTTTATCTTTCTTTTTTAGTGGGGAAAAACCTAAAATTTTATGTTGGAGTTGAAAAATAAAATATAAATAACTTTTTACACCTAGTATAGTCTATTATGTACGGTGCTTAGTGATAAAAAACCTAAGACATTGGGATGGTGAAGAAAAAACCTAAAATATTTGTCATTCATTTATAATTTTTTAACTCTGTGGCTTACTGACGAAGAAACATGAAATTTGGTGATGGAGAAGAAATATATTGAATATATTTACATCTAATTTACCATAATTCAATGTGAAAAAGGAAATATAAATAATTTTGAGCTTCATTATTTAATTTTAATTTTTACCTATATTATATAAAATATATGTCATGGACTATAGTCTTTTATCTTTGTTTTTTAGTCGAGAAAAACCTAAAATTTTATGTTGGATATGAAAAATAAAACGTAATTAATTTTTTACACCTACTATAGTCTATTATGTATGGTGCGTAGTGATAAAAAAACCTAAGACTTTGGAGTGGTGAAGAAAAAACCTAAAATATTCGTCATTCATTTATAGTCTTTTAACTCTGTGGCTTACTGACGAAGAAACATGAAATTTGGTGATGGAGAAGAAACATATTGATTATATTTACATCTAATTTACCATAATTCAATTTGAAAAAGGTAAATATAAATAAGTTTGAGATTCATCATTTAATTTTAATTTTTACCTATATTATATAAAATATATCTCATGGACTATAGTTTTTTATCTTTGTTTTTTAGTGGGGAAAAACCTAAAATTTTATGTTGTAGTTGAAAAATGAAATATAATTAACTTTTTACACCTACTATAGTCTATTATGTACGGTGCTTAGTGATAAAAAAAACTAAGACTTTAGCATGGTGAAGAAAAAACATAAAACATTTGTCATTCATTTATAGTCTTTTAACTCTGTGGCTTACTGACGAAGAAAAATGAAATTTGGTGATGGAGAAGAAACATATTGAATATATTTACATCTAATTTACCATAATTCAATGTGAGAAAGGTAAATATAAATAATTTTGAGCTTCATTATTTAATTTTTATTTTTACCTATATTATATAAAATATATGTCAGGGACTATACTCTTTTATCTTTCTTTTTTAGTGGGGAAAAACCTAAAATTTTATGTTGGAGTTGAAAAATAAAATATAAATAACTTTTTACACCTAGTATAGTCTATTATGTACGGTGCTTAGTGATAAAAAACCTAAGACATTGGGATGGTGAAGAAAAAACCTAAAATATTTGTCATTCATTTATAATTTTTTAACTCTGTGGCTTACTGACGAAGAAACATGAAATTTGGTGATGGAGAAGAAATATATTGAATATATTTACATCTAATTTACCATAATTCAATGTGAAAAAGGAAATATAAATAATTTTGAGCTTCATTATTTAATTTTAATTTTTACCTATATTATATAAAATATATGTCATGGACTATAGTCTTTTATCTTTGTTTTTTAGTCGGGAAAAACCTAAAATTTTATGTTGGATATGAAAAATAAAACGTAATTAATTTTTTACACCTACTATAGTCTATTATGTATGGTGCGTAGTGATAAAAAAACCTAAGACTTTGGAGTGGTGAAGAAAAAACCTAAAATATTCGTCATTCATTTATAGTCTTTTAACTCTGTGGCTTACTGACGAAGAAACATGAAATTTGGTGATGGAGAAGAAACATATTGATTATATTTACATATAATTTACCATAATTCAATGTGAAAAAGGTAAATATAAATAAGTTTGAGCTTCATTATTTAATTTTTATTTTTATCTATATTATATAAAATATATGTCATGGACTATAGTCTTTTATCTTTCTTTTTTAGTGGGGAAAAACCTAAAATTTTATGTTGGAGTTCAAAAATATAATATAATTAACTTTTTACACCTACAATAGTCTATTATGTTTGGTTCTTAGTGATAAAAAAACCTAATACTTTGGGATGGTGAAGAAAAAACCTAAAATATTTGTCATTCATTTAAAGTCTTTTAACTATGTGGCTTACTGACGAAAAAACATGAAATTTGATGATGGAGAAGAAACATATTGAGTATATTTACATCTAATTTACCATAATTCAATGTGAAAAAGTTAAATATAAATACGTTTGAGCCTCATTATTTAATTTTAATTTTTACCTATATTATATAAAATATATTTCATGGACTATAGTCTTTTATCTTTGTTTTTTAATTGGGAAAAACCTAAAATTTTATGTTGGAGTTGAAAAATGAAATATAATTAACTTTTTACACCTACTATAGTCTATTATGTACGGTGCTTAGTGATAAAAAAAACCTAAGACTTTGGCATGGTGAAGAAAAAACCTAAAATATTTGTCATTCATTTATAGTCTTTTAACTCTGTGGCTTACTGACGAAGAAACATGAAATTTGGTGATTGAGAAGAAATATATTGAATATATTTACATCTAATTTACCATAATTCAATGTGAAAAAGGAAATATAAATAATTTTGATCTTCATTATTTAATTTTAATTTTTACCTATATTATATAAAATATATGTCATGGACTATAGTCTTTTATCTTTGTTTTTTAGTGGGGAAAAACCTAAAATTTTATGTTGGATATGAAAAATAAAACGTAATTAATTTTTTACACCTACCATAGTCTATTATGTATGGTGCGTAGTGATAAAAAAACCTAAGACTTTGGAGTGGTGAAGAAAAAACCTAAAATATTCGTCATTCATTTATAGTCTTTTAACTCTGTGGCTTACTGACGAAGAAACATGAAATTTGGTGATGGAGAAGAAACATATTGATTATATTTACATCTAATTTACCATAATTCAATTTAAAAAGGTAAATATAAATAAGTTTGAGATTCATTATTTAATTTTAATTTTTACCTATATTATATAAAATATATCTCATGGACTATAGTCTTTTATCTTTGTTTTTTAGTGGGGAAAAACCTAAAATTTTATGTTGGAGTTCAAAAATAAAATATAATTAACATTTTACACCTACAATAGTCTATTCTATTTGGTTCTTAGTGATAAAAAAACCTAATACTTTGGGATGGTGAAGAAAAAACCTAAAATATTTGTCATTCATTTAAAGTCTTTTAACTATGTGGCTTACTGACGAAAAAACATGAAATTCGATGATGGAGAAGAAACATATTGAATATATTTACATCTAATTTACCATAATTCAATTTGAAAAAGTTACATATAAATACGTTTGAGCCTCATTATTTAATTTTAATTTTTACCTATATTATATAAAATATATGTCATGGACTATAGTCTTTTATCTTTGTTTTTTAATGGGGAAAAACCTAAAATTTTATGTTGGAGTTGAAAAATGAAAAATAATTAACTTTTTACACCTACTATAGTCTATTATGCACGGTGCTTAGTGATAAAAAAAACATAAGACTTCGGCATGGTGAAGAAAAAACCTAAAATATTTGTCATTAATTTATAGTCTTTTAACTCTGTGGCTTACTGACGAAGAAACATGAAATTTGGTGATGGAGAAGAAACATATTGATTATATTTACGTCTAATTTACCATAATTCAATTTGAAAAAGGTAAATATAAATAAGTTTGAGATTCATTATTTAATTTTAATTTTTACCTATATTATATAAAGTATATCTCATGGACTATAGTCTTTTATCTTTGTTTTTTAATGGGGAAAAACCTAAAATTTTATGTTGTAGTTGAAAAATGAAATATAATTAACTTTTTACACCTACTATAGTCTATTATGTACGGTGCTTAGTGATAAAAAAAACTAAGACTTTAGCATGGTGAATAAAAAACCTAAAACATTTGTCATTCATTTATAGTCTTTTAACTCTGTGGCTTACTGACGAAAAAACATGAAATTTGATGATGGAGAAGAAACATATTGAATATATTTACATCTAATTTACCATAATTCAATGTGAAAAAGTTAAATATAAATACGTTTGAGCCTCATTATTTAATTTTGATTTTTACCTATATTATATAAAATATATGTCATGGACTATAGTCTTTTATCTTTGTTTTTTAATGGGGAAAAACCTAAAATTTTATGTTGTAGTTGAAAAATGAAATATAATTAACTTTTGACACCTACTATAGTCTATTATGTACGGTGCTTTGTGATAAAAAAAACTAAGACTTTAGCATGGTGAAGAAAAAACCTAAAACATTTGTCATTCATTTATAGTCTTTTAACTCTGTGGCTTACTGACGAAGAAACATGAAATTTGGTGATGGAGAAGAAACATATTGAATATATTTACATCTAATTTACCATAGTTCAATGTGAGAAAGGTAAATATAAATAATTTTGAGCTTCATTATTTAATTTTTATTTTTACCTATATTATATAAAATATATGTCAGGGACTATACTCTTTTATCTTTCTTTTTTAGTGGGGAAAAACCTAAAATTTTATGTTGGAGTTGAAAAATAAAATATTAATAACTTTTTACACCTAGTATAGTCTATTATGTACGGTGCTCAGTGATAAAAAACCTAAGACATTGGGATGGTGAAGAAAAAACCTAAAATATTTGTCATTCATTTATAATTTTTTAACTCTGTGGCTTACTAACGAAGAAACATGAAATTTGGTGATGGAGAAGAAATATATTGAATATATTTACATCTAATTTACCATAATTCAATGTGAAAAAGGAAATATAAATAATTTTGAGCTTCATTATTTAATTTTAATTTTTACCTATATTATATAAAATATATGTCATGGACTATAGTCTTTTATCTTAGTTTTTTAGTGGGGAAAAACCTAAAGTTTTATGTTGGATATGAAAAATAAAACGTAATTAATTTTTTACACCTACTATAGTCTATTATGTATGGTGCGTAGTGATAAAAAAACCTAAGACTTTGGAGTGGTGAAGAAAAAACCTAAAATATTCGTCATTCATTTATAGTCTTTTAACTCTGTGGCTTACTGACGAAGAAACATGAAATTTGGTGATGGAGAAGAAACATATTGATTATATTTACATCTAATTTACCATAATTCAATTTGAAAAAGGTAAATATAAATAAGTTTGAGATTCATTATTTAATTTTTATTTTTACCTATATTATATAAAATATATCTCATGGACTATAGTCTTTTATCTTTGTTTTTTAGTGGCGAAAAACCTAAACTTTTATGTTGGAGTTCAAAAATAAAATATAATTAACTTTTTACACCTACAATAGTCTATTCTGTTTGGTTCTTAGTGATAAAAAAACCTAATACTTTGGGATGGTGAAGAAAAAACCTAAAATATTTGTCATTCATTTAAAGTCTTTTAACTATGTGGCTTACTGACGAAAAAATATGAAATTCGATGATGGAGAAGAAACATATTGAATATATTTACATCTAATTTACCATAATTCAATTTGAAAATGTTACATATAAATATGTTTGAGCCTCATTATTTAATTTTAATTTTTACCTATATTATATAAAATATATGTCATGGACTATAATCTTTTATCTTTGTTTTTTAATGGGGAAAAACCTAAAATTTTATGTTGGAGTTGAAAATTGAAAAATAATTAACTTTTTACACCTACTATAGTCTATTATGTACGGTGCTTAGTGATAAAAAAAACATAAGACTTCGGCATGGTGAACAAAAAACCTAAAATATTTGTCATTAATTTATAGTCTTTTAACTTTGTGGCTTACTGACGAAGAAACATGAAATTTGGTGATAGAGAAGAAACATATTGAATATATTTACATCTAATTTACCATAATTCAATGTGAGAAAGGTAAATATAAATAATTTTGAGCTTCATTATTTAATTTTTGTTTTTACCTATATTATATAAAATATATGTCAGGGACTATACTCTTTTATCTTTCTTTTTTAGTGGGGAAAAACCCAAAATTTTATGTTGGAGTTAAAAAGTAAAATATAAATAACTTTTTACACCTAGTATAGTCTATTATGTACGGTGCTTAGTGATAAAAAAAACCTAAGACATTGGGATGGTGAAGAAAAAACCTAAAATAATTGTCATTCATTTATAGTCTTTTAACTCTGTGGCTTACTGACGAAGAAACATGAAATTTGGTGATGGAGAAGAAACATATTGATTATATTTACGTCTAATTTACCATAATTCAATTTGAAAAAGGTAAATATAAATAAGTTTGAGATTCATTATTTAATTTTAATTTTTACCTATATTATATAAAGTATATCTCATGGACTATAGTCTTTTATCTTTGTTTTTTAATGGGGAAAAACCTAAACTTTTATGTTGTAGTTGAAAAATGAAATATAATTAACTTTTTACACCTACTATAGTCTATTATGTACGGTGCTTAGTGATAAAAGAAAACTAAGACTTTAGCATGGTGAAGAAAAAACCTAAAACATTTGTCATTCATTTATAGTCTTTTAACTCTGTGGCTTACTGACGAAAAAACATGAAATTTGATGATGGAGAAGAAACATATTGAATATATTTACATCTAATTTACCATAATTCAATGTGAAAAAGTTAAATATAAATACGTTTGAGCCTCATTATTTAATTTTTATTTTTACCTATATTATATAAAATATATGTCATGGACTATAGTCTTTTATCTTTGTTTTTTAATGGGGAAAAACCTAAAATTTTATGTTGTAGTTGAAAAATGAAATATAATTAACTTTTTACACCTACTATAGTCTATTATGTACGGTGCTTAGTGATAAAAAAACTAAGACTTTAGCATGGTGAAGAAAAAACATAAAACATTTGTCATTCATTTATAGTCTTTTAACTCTGTGGCTTACTGACGAAGAAAAATGAAATTTGGTGATGGAGAAGAAACATATTGAATATATTTACATCTAATTTACCATAATTCAATGTGAGAAAGGTAAATATAAATAATTTTGAGCTTCATTATTTAATTTTTATTTTTACCTATATTATATAAAATATATGTCAGGGACTATACTCTTTTATCTTTCTTTTTTAGTGGGGAAAAACCTAAAATTTTATGTTGGAGTTGAAAAATAAAATATAAATAACTTTTTACACCTAGTATAGTCTATTATGTACGGTGCTTAGTGATAAAAAACCTAAGACATTGGGATGGTGAAGAAAAAACCTAAAATATTTGTCATTCATTTATAATTTTTTAACTCTGTGGCTTACTGACGAAGAAACATGAAATTTGGTGATGGAGAAGAAATATATTGAATATATTTACATCTAATTTACCATAATTCAATGTGAAAAAGGAAATATAAATAATTTTGAGCTTCATTATTTAATTTTAATTTTTACCTATATTATATAAAATATATGTCATGGACTATAGTCTTTTATCTTTGTTTTTTAGTCGAGAAAAACCTAAAATTTTATGTTGGATATGAAAAATAAAACGTAATTAATTTTTTACACCTACTATAGTCTATTATGTATGGTGCGTAGTGATAAAAAAACCTAAGACTTTGGAGTGGTGAAGAAAAAACCTAAAATATTCGTCATTCATTTATAGTCTTTTAACTCTGTGGCTTACTGACGAAGAAACATGAAATTTGGTGATGGAGAAGAAACATATTGATTATATTTACATCTAATTTACCATAATTCAATTTGAAAAAGGTAAATATAAATAAGTTTGAGATTCATCATTTAATTTTAATTTTTACCTATATTATATAAAATATATCTCATGGACTATAGTTTTTTATCTTTGTTTTTTAGTGGGGAAAAACCTAAAATTTTATGTTGTAGTTGAAAAATGAAATATAATTAACTTTTTACACCTACTATAGTCTATTATGTATGGTGCTTAGTGATAAAAAAAAACTAAGACTTTAGCATGGTGAAGAAAAAACATAAAACATTTGTCATTCATTTATAGTCTTTTAACTCTGTGGCTTACTGACGAAGAAAAATGAAATTTGGTGATGGAGAAGAAACATATTGAATATATTTACATCTAATTTACCATAATTCAATGTGAGAAAGGTAAATATAAATAATTTTGAACTTCATTATTTAATTTTTATTTTTACCTATATTATATAAAATATATGTCAGGGACTATACTCTTTTATCTTTCTTTTTTAGTGGGGAAAAACCTAAAATTT
The DNA here is from genome assembly GCA_963859935.3 of Lathyrus sativus. NCBI lineage: Eukaryota > Viridiplantae > Streptophyta > Magnoliopsida > Fabales > Fabaceae > Lathyrus > Lathyrus sativus. The sequence goes on from OZ012737.1 coordinate 18,404,862, forward strand.
TATGTTGGAGTTGAAAAATAAAATATAAATAACTTTTTACACCTAGTATAGTCTATTATGTACGGTGCTTAGTGATAAAAAACCTAAGACATTGGGATGGTGAAGAAAAAACCTAAAATATTTGTCATTCATTTATAATTTTTTAACTCTGTGGCTTACTGACGAAGAAACATGAAATTTGGTGATGGAGAAGAAATATATTGAATATATTTACATCTAATTTACCATAATTCAATGTGAAAAAGGAAATATAAATAATTTTGAGCTTCATTATTTAATTTTAATTTTTACCTATATTATATAAAATATATGTCATGGACTATAGTCTTTTATCTTTGTTTTTTAGTCGGGAAAAACCTAAAATTTTATGTTGGATATGAAAAATAAAACGTAATTAATTTTTTACACCTACTATAGTCTATTATGTATGGTGCGTAGTGATAAAAAAACCTAAGACTTTGGAGTGGTGAAGAAAAAACCTAAAATATTCGTCATTCATTTATAGTCTTTTAACTCTGTGGCTTACTGACGAAGAAACATGAAATTTGGTGATGGAGAAGAAACATATTGATTATATTTACATATAATTTACCATAATTCAATGTGAAAAAGGTAAATATAAATAAGTTTGAGCTTCATTATTTAATTTTTATTTTTATCTATATTATATAAAATATATGTCATGGACTATAGTCTTTTATCTTTCTTTTTTAGTGGGGAAAAACCTAAAATTTTATGTTGGAGTTCAAAAATATAATATAATTAACTTTTTACACCTACAATAGTCTATTATGTTTGGTTCTTAGTGATAAAAAAACCTAATACTTTGGGATGGTGAAGAAAAAACCTAAAATATTTGTCATTCATTTAAAGTCTTTTAACTATGTGGCTTACTGACGAAAAAACATGAAATTTGATGATGGAGAAGAAACATATTGAGTATATTTACATCTAATTTACCATAATTCAATGTGAAAAAGTTAAATATAAATACGTTTGAGCCTCATTATTTAATTTTAATTTTTACCTATATTATATAAAATATATTTCATGGACTATAGTCTTTTATCTTTGTTTTTTAATTGGGAAAAACCTAAAATTTTATGTTGGAGTTGAAAAATGAAATATAATTAACTTTTTACACCTACTATAGTCTATTATGTACGGTGCTTAGTGATAAAAAAAACCTAAGACTTTGGCATGGTGAAGAAAAAACCTAAAATATTTGTCATTCATTTATAGTCTTTTAACTCTGTGGCTTACTGACGAAGAAACATGAAATTTGGTGATTGAGAAGAAATATATTGAATATATTTACATCTAATTTACCATAATTCAATGTGAAAAAGGAAATATAAATAATTTTGATCTTCATTATTTAATTTTAATTTTTACCTATATTATATAAAATATATGTCATGGACTATAGTCTTTTATCTTTGTTTTTTAGTGGGGAAAAACCTAAAATTTTATGTTGGATATGAAAAATAAAACGTAATTAATTTTTTACACCTACCATAGTCTATTATGTATGGTGCGTAGTGATAAAAAAACCTAAGACTTTGGAGTGGTGAAGAAAAAACCTAAAATATTCGTCATTCATTTATAGTCTTTTAACTCTGTGGCTTACTGACGAAGAAACATGAAATTTGGTGATGGAGAAGAAACATATTGATTATATTTACATCTAATTTACCATAATTCAATTTGAAAAAGGTAAATATAAATAAGTTTGAGATTCATTATTTAATTTTAATTTTTACCTATATTATATAAAATATATCTCATGGACTATAGTCTTTTATCTTTGTTTTTTAGTGGGGAAAAACCTAAAATTTTATGTTGGAGTTCAAAAATAAAATATAATTAACATTTTACACCTACAATAGTCTATTCTATTTGGTTCTTAGTGATAAAAAAACCTAATACTTTGGGATGGTGAAGAAAAAACCTAAAATATTTGTCATTCATTTAAAGTCTTTTAACTATGTGGCTTACTGACGAAAAAACATGAAATTCGATGATGGAGAAGAAACATATTGAATATATTTACATCTAATTTACCATAATTCAATTTGAAAAAGTTACATATAAATACGTTTGAGCCTCATTATTTAATTTTAATTTTTACCTATATTATATAAAATATATGTCATGGACTATAGTCTTTTATCTTTGTTTTTTAATGGGGAAAAACCTAAAATTTTATGTTGGAGTTGAAAAATGAAAAATAATTAACTTTTTACACCTACTATAGTCTATTATGCACGGTGCTTAGTGATAAAAAAAAACATAAGACTTCGGCATGGTGAAGAAAAAACCTAAAATATTTGTCATTAATTTATAGTCTTTTAACTCTGTGGCTTACTGACGAAGAAACATGAAATTTGGTGATGGAGAAGAAACATATTGATTATATTTACGTCTAATTTACCATAATTCAATTTGAAAAAGGTAAATATAAATAAGTTTGAGATTCATTATTTAATTTTAATTTTTACCTATATTATATAAAGTATATCTCATGGACTATAGTCTTTTATCTTTGTTTTTTAATGGGGAAAAACCTAAAATTTTATGTTGTAGTTGAAAAATGAAATATAATTAACTTTTTACACCTACTATAGTCTATTATGTACGGTGCTTAGTGATAAAAAAAACTAAGACTTTAGCATGGTGAATAAAAAACCTAAAACATTTGTCATTCATTTATAGTCTTTTAACTCTGTGGCTTACTGACGAAAAAACATGAAATTTGATGATGGAGAAGAAACATATTGAATATATTTACATCTAATTTACCATAATTCAATGTGAAAAAGTTAAATATAAATACGTTTGAGCCTCATTATTTAATTTTGATTTTTACCTATATTATATAAAATATATGTCATGGACTATAGTCTTTTATCTTTGTTTTTTAATGGGGAAAAACCTAAAATTTTATGTTGTAGTTGAAAAATGAAATATAATTAACTTTTGACACCTACTATAGTCTATTATGTACGGTGCTTTGTGATAAAAAAAAACTAAGACTTTAGTATGGTGAAGAAAAAACCTAAAACATTTGTCATTCATTTATAGTCTTTTAACTCTGTGGCTTACTGACGAAGAAACATGAAATTTGGTGATGGAGAAGAAATATATTGAATATATTTACATCTAATTTACCATAATTCAATGTGAGAAAGGTAAATATAAATAATTTTGAGCTTCATTATTTAATTTTTATTTTTACCTATATTATATAAAATATATGTCAGGGACTATACTCTTTTATCTTTCTTTTTTAGTGGGGAAAAACCTAAAATTTTATGTTGGAGTTGAAAAATAAAATATAAATAACTTTTTACACCTAGTATAGTCTATTATGTACGGTGCTTAGTGATAAAAAACCTAAGACATTGGGATGGTGAAGAAAAAACCTAAAATATTTGTCATTCATTTATAATTTTTTAACTCTGTGGCTTACTGACGAAGAAACATGAAATTTGGTGATGGAGAAGAAATATATTGAATATATTTACATCTAATTTACCATAATTCAATGTGAAAAAGGAAATATAAATAATTTTGAGCTTCATTATTTAATTTTAATTTTTACCTATATTATATAAAATATATGTCATGGACTATAGTCTTTTATCTTTGTTTTTTAGTCGAGAAAAACCTAAAATTTTATGTTGGATATGAAAAATAAAACGTAATTAATTTTTTACACCTACTATAGTCTATTATGTATGGTGCGTAGTGATAAAAAAACCTAAGACTTTGGAGTGGTGAAGAAAAAACCTAAAATATTCGTCATTCATTTATAGTCTTTTAACTCTGTGGCTTACTGACGAAGAAACATGAAATTTGGTGATGGAGAAGAAACATATTGATTATATTTACATCTAATTTACCATAATTCAATTTGAAAAAGGTAAATATAAATAAGTTTGAGATTCATCATTTAATTTTAATTTTTACCTATATTATATAAAATATATCTCATGGACTATAGTTTTTTATCTTTGTTTTTTAGTGGGGAAAAACCTAAAATTTTATGTTGTAGTTGAAAAATGAAATATAATTAACTTTTTACACCTACTATAGTCTATTATGTACGGTGCTTAGTGATAAAAAAAAACTAAGACTTTAGCATGGTGAAGAAAAAACATAAAACATTTGTCATTCATTTATAGTCTTTTAACTCTGTGGCTTACTGACGAAGAAAAATGAAATTTGGTGATGGAGAAGAAACATATTGAATATATTTACATCTAATTTACCATAATTCAATGTGAGAAAGGTAAATATAAATAATTTTGAACTTCATTATTTAATTTTTATTTTTACCTATATTATATAAAATATATGTCAGGGACTATACTCTTTTATCTTTCTTTTTTAGTGGGGAAAAACCTAAAATTTTATGTTGGAGTTGAAAAATAAAATATAAATAACTTTTTACACCTAGTATAGTCTATTATGTACGGTGCTTAGTGATAAAAAACCTAAGACATTGGGATGGTGAAGAAAAAACCTAAAATATTTGTCATTCATTTATAATTTTTTAACTCTGTGGCTTACTGACGAAGAAACATGAAATTTGGTGATGGAGAAGAAATATATTGAATATATTTACATCTAATTTACCATAATTCAATGTGAAAAAGGAAATATAAATAATTTTGAGCTTCATTATTTAATTTTAATTTTTACCTATATTATATAAAATATATGTCATGGACTATAGTCTTTTATCTTTGTTTTTTAGTCGGGAAAAACCTAAAATTTTATGTTGGATATGAAAAATAAAACGTAATTAATTTTTTACACCTACTATAGTCTATTATGTATGGTGCGTAGTGATAAAAAAACCTAAGACTTTGGAGTGGTGAAGAAAAAACCTAAAATATTCGTCATTCATTTATAGTCTTTTAACTCTGTGGCTTACTGACGAAGAAACATGAAATTTGGTGATGGAGAAGAAACATATTGATTATATTTACATATAATTTACCATAATTCAATGTGAAAAAGGTAAATATAAATAAGTTTGAGCTTCATTATTTAATTTTTATTTTTATCTATATTATATAAAATATATGTCATGGACTATAGTCTTTTATCTTTCTTTTTTAGTGGGGAAAAACCTAAAATTTTATGTTGGAGTTCAAAAATATAATATAATTAACTTTTTACACCTACAATAGTCTATTATGTTTGGTTCTTAGTGATAAAAAAACCTAATACTTTGGGATGGTGAAGAAAAAACCTAAAATATTTGTCATTCATTTAAAGTCTTTTAACTATGTGGCTTACTGACGAAAAAACATGAAATTTGATGATGGAGAAGAAACATATTGAGTATATTTACATCTAATTTACCATAATTCAATGTGAAAAAGTTAAATATAAATACGTTTGAGCCTCATTATTTAATTTTAATTTTTACCTATATTATATAAAATATATTTCATGGACTATAGTCTTTTATCTTTGTTTTTTAATTGGGAAAAACCTAAAATTTTATGTTGGAGTTGAAAAATGAAATATAATTAACTTTTTACACCTACTATAGTCTATTATGTACGGTGCTTAGTGATAAAAAAAACCTAAGACTTTGGCATGGTGAAGAAAAAACCTAAAATATTTGTCATTCATTTATAGTCTTTTAACTCTGTGGCTTACTGACGAAGAAACATGAAATTTGGTGATTGAGAAGAAATATATTGAATATATTTACATCTAATTTACCATAATTCAATGTGAAAAAGGAAATATAAATAATTTTGATCTTCATTATTTAATTTTAATTTTTACCTATATTATATAAAATATATGTCATGGACTATAGTCTTTTATCTTTGTTTTTTAGTGGGGAAAAACCTAAAATTTTATGTTGGATATGAAAAATAAAACGTAATTAATTTTTTACACCTACCATAGTCTATTATGTATGGTGCGTAGTGATAAAAAAACCTAAGACTTTGGAGTGGTGAAGAAAAAACCTAAAATATTCGTCATTCATTTATAGTCTTTTAACTCTGTGGCTTACTGACGAAGAAACATGAAATTTGGTGATGGAGAAGAAACATATTGATTATATTTACATCTAATTTACCATAATTCAATTTGAAAAAGGTAAATATAAATAAGTTTGAGATTCATTATTTAATTTTAATTTTTACCTATATTATATAAAATATATCTCATGGACTATAGTCTTTTATCTTTGTTTTTTAGTGGGGAAAAACCTAAAATTTTATGTTGGAGTTCAAAAATAAAATATAATTAACATTTTACACCTACAATAGTCTATTCTATTTGGTTCTTAGTGATAAAAAAACCTAATACTTTGGGATGGTGAAGAAAAAACCTAAAATATTTGTCATTCATTTAAAGTCTTTTAACTATGTGGCTTACTGACGAAAAAACATGAAATTCGATGATGGAGAAGAAACATATTGAATATATTTACATCTAATTTACCATAATTCAATTTGAAAAAGTTACATATAAATACGTTTGAGCCTCATTATTTAATTTTAATTTTTACCTATATTATATAAAATATATGTCATGGACTATAGTCTTTTATCTTTGTTTTTTAATGGGGAAAAACCTAAAATTTTATGTTGGAGTTGAAAAATGAAAAATAATTAACTTTTTACACCTACTATAGTCTATTATGCACGGTGCTTAGTGATAAAAAAAAACATAAGACTTCGGCATGGTGAAGAAAAAACCTAAAATATTTGTCATTAATTTATAGTCTTTTAACTCTGTGGCTTACTGACGAAGAAACATGAAATTTGGTGATGGAGAAGAAACATATTGATTATATTTACGTCTAATTTACCATAATTCAATTTGAAAAAGGTAAATATAAATAAGTTTGAGATTCATTATTTAATTTTAATTTTTACCTATATTATATAAACTATATCTCATGGACTATAGTCTTTTATCTTTGTTTTTTAATGGGGAAAAACCTAAAATTTTATGTTGTAGTTGAAAAATGAAATATAATTAACTTTTTACACCTACTATAGTCTATTATGTACGGTGCTTAGTGATAAAAAAAACTAAGACTTTAGCATGGTGAATAAAAAACCTAAAACATTTGTCATTCATTTATAGTCTTTTAACTCTGTGGCTTACTGACGAAAAAACATGAAATTTGATGATGGAGAAGAAACATATTGAATATATTTACATCTAATTTACCATAATTCAATGTGAAAAAGTTAAATATAAATACGTTTGAGCCTCATTATTTAATTTTGATTTTTACCTATATTATATAAAATATATGTCATGGACTATAGTCTTTTATCTTTGTTTTTTAATGGGGAAAAACCTAAAATTTTATGTTGTAGTTGAAAAATGAAATATAATTAACTTTTGACACCTACTATAGTCTATTATGTACGGTGCTTTGTGATAAAAAAAAACTAAGACTTTAGCATGGTGAAGAAAAAACCTAAAACATTTGTCATTCATTTATAGTCTTTTAACTCTGTGGCTTACTGACGAAGAAACATGAAATTTGGTGATGGAGAAGAAACATATTGAATATATTTACATCTAATTTACCATAGTTCAATGTGAGAAAGGTAAATATAAATAATTTTGAGCTTCATTATTTAATTTTTATTTTTACCTATATTATATAAAATATATGTCAGGGACTATACTCTTTTATCTTTCTTTTTTAGTGGGGAAAAACCTAAAATTTTATGTTGGAGTTGAAAAATAAAATATTAATAACTTTTTACACCTAGTATAGTCTATTATGTACGGTGCTCAGTGATAAAAAAACCTAAGACATTGGGATGGTGAAGAAAAAACCTAAAATATTTGTCATTCATTTATAATTTTTTAACTCTGTGGCTTACTAACGAAGAAACATGAAATTTGGTGATGGAGAAGAAATATATTGAATATATTTACATCTAATTTACCATAATTCAATGTGAAAAAGGAAATATAAATAATTTTGAGCTTCATTATTTAATTTTAATTTTTACCTATATTATATAAAATATATGTCATGGACTATAGTCTTTTATCTTAGTTTTTTAGTGGGGAAAAACCTAAAATTTTATGTTGGATATGAAAAATAAAACGTAATTAATTTTTTACACCTACTATAGTCAATTATGTATGGTGCGTAGTGATAAAAAAACCTAAGACTTTGGAGTGGTGAATAAAAAACCTAAAATATTCGTCATTCATTTATAGTCTTTTAACTCTGTGGCTTACTGACGAAGAAACATGAAATTTGGTGATGGAGAAGAAACATATTGATTATATTTACATCTAATTTACCATAATTCAATTTGAAAAAGGTAAATAAAAATAAGTTTGAGATTCATTATTTAATTTTTATTTTTACCTATATTATATAAAATATATCTCATGGACTATAGTCTTTTATCTTTGTTTTTTAGTGGCGAAAAACCTAAACTTTTATGTTGGAGTTCAAAAATAAAATATAATTAACTTTTTACACCTACAATAGTCTACTCTGTTTGGTTCTTAGTGATAAAAAAACCTAATACTTTGGGATGGTGAAGAAAAAACCTAAAATATTTGTCATTCATTTAAAGTCTTTTAACTATGTGGCTTACTGACGAAAAAATATGAAATTCGATGATGGAGAAGAAACATATTGAATATATTTACATCTAATTTACCATAATTCAATTTGAAAAAGTTACATATAAATATGTTTGAGCCTCATTATTTAATTTTAATTTTTACCTATATTATATAAAATATATGTCATGGACTATAATCTTTTATCTTTGTTTTTTAATGGAGAAAAACCTAAAATTTTATGTTGGAGTTGAAAATTGAAAAATAATTAACTTTTTACACCTACTATAGTCTATTATGTACGGTGCTTAGTGATAAAAAAAACATAAGACTTCGGCATGGTGAACAAAAAACCTAAAATATTTGTCATTAATTTATAGTCTTTTAACTTTGTGGCTTACTGACGAAGAAACATGAAATTTGGTGATAGAGAAGAAACATATTGAATATATTTACATCTAATTTACCATAATTCAATGTGAGAAAGGTAAATATAAATAATTTTGAGCTTCATTATTTAATTTTTGTTTTTACCTATATTATATAAAATATATGTCAGGGACTATACTCTTTTATCTTTCTTTTTTAGTGGGGAAAAACCCAAAATTTTATGTTGGAGTTAAAAAGTAAAATATAAATAACTTTTTACACCTAGTATAGTCTATTATGTACGGTGCTTAGTGATAAAAAAAACCTAAGACATTGGGATGGTGAAGAAAAAACCTAAAATAATTGTCATTCATTTATAGTCTTTTAACTCTGTGGCTTACTGACGAAGAAACATGAAATTTGGTGATGGAGAAAAAACATATTGATTATATTTACGTCTAATTTACCATAATTCAATTTGAAAAAGGTAAATATAAATAAGTTTGAGATTCATTATTTAATTTTAATTTTTACCTATATTATATAAAGTATATCTCATGGACTATAGTCTTTTATCTTTGTTTTTTAATGGGGAAAAACCTAAACTTTTATGTTGTAGTTGAAAAATGAAATATAATTAACTTTTTACACCTACTATAGTCTATTATGTACGGTGCTTAGTGATAAAAGAAAACTAAGACTTTAGCATGGTGAAGAAAAAACCTAAAACATTTGTCATTCATTTATAGTCTTTTAACTCTGTGGCTTACTGACGAAAAAACATGAAATTTGATGATGGAGAAGAAACATATTGAATATATTTACATCTAATTTACCATAATTCAATGTGAAAAAGTTAAATATAAATACGTTTGAGCCTCATTATTTAATTTTCATTTTTACCTATATTATATAAAATATATGTCATGGACTATAGTCTTTTATCTTTGTTTTTTAATGGGGAAAAACCTAAAATTTTATGTTGTAGTTGAAAAATGAAATATAATTAACTTTTTACACCTACTATAGTCTATTATGTACGGTGCTTAGTGATAAAAAAAAACTAAGACTTTAGCATGGTGAAGAAAAAACATAAAACATTTGTCATTCATTTATAGTCTTTTAACTCTGTGGCTTACTGACGAAGAAAAATGAAATTTGGTGATGGAGAAGAAACATATTGAATATATTTACATCTAATTTACCATAATTCAATGTGAGAAAGGTAAATATAAATAATTTTGAGCTTCATTATTTAATTTTTATTTTTACCTATATTATATAAAATATATGTCAGGGACTATACTCTTTTATCTTTCTTTTTTAGTGGGGAAAAACCTAAAATTTTATGTTGGAGTTGAAAAATAAAATATAAATAACTTTTTACACCTAGTATAGTCTATTATGTACGGTGCTTAGTGATAAAAAACCTAAGACATTGGGATGGTGAAGAAAAAACCTAAAATATTTGTCATTCATTTATAATTTTTTAACTCTGTGGCTTACTGACGAAGAAACATGAAATTTGGTGATGGAGAAGAAATATATTGAATATATTTACATCTAATTTACCATAATTCAATGTGAAAAAGGAAATATAAATAATTTTGAGCTTCATTATTTAATTTTAATTTTTACCTATATTATATAAAATATATGTCATGGACTATAGTCTTTTATCTTTGTTTTTTAGTCGGGAAAAACCTAAAATTTTATGTTGGATATGAAAAATAAAACGTAATTAATTTTTTACACCTACTATAGTCTATTATGTATGGTGCGTAGTGATAAAAAAAACCTAAGACTTTGGAGTGGTGAAGAAAAAACCTAAAATATTCGTCATTCATTTATAGTCTTTTAACTCTGTGGCTTACTGACGAAGAAACATGAAATTTGGTGATGGAGAAGAAACATATTGATTATATTTACATCTAATTTACCATAATTCAATTTGAAAAAGGTAAATATAAATAAGTTTGAGATTCATCATTTAATTTTAATTTTTACCTATATTATATAAAATATATCTCATGGACTATAGTTTTTTATCTTTGTTTTTTAGTGGCGAAAAACCTAAATTTTTATGTTGGAGTTCAAAAATAAAATATAATTAACTTTTTACACCTACAATAGTCTATTCTGTTTGGTTCTTAGTGATAAAAAAACCTAATACTTTGGGATGGTGAAGAAAAAACCTAAAATATTTGTCATTCATTTAAAGTCTTTTAACTATGTGGCTTACTGACGAAAAAACATGAAATTCGATGATCGAGAAGAAACATATTGAATATATTTACATCTAATTTACCATAATTCAATTTGAAAAAGTTACATATAAATACGTTTGAGCCTCATTATTTAATTTTAATTTTTACCTATATTATATAAAATATATGTCATGGACTATAATCTTTTATCTTTGTTTTTTAATGGGGAAAAACCTAAAATTTTATGTTGGAGTTGAAAATTGAAAAATAATTAACTTTTTACACCTACTATAGTCTATTATGTACGGTGCTTAGTGATAAAAAAAACATAAGACTTTGGCATGGTGAACAAAAAACCTAAAATATTTGTCATTCATTTATAGTCTTTTAACTTTGTGGCTTACTGACGAAGAAACATGAAATTTGGTGATGGAGAAGAAATATATTGAATATATTTACATCTAATTTACCATAATTCAATGTGAGAAAGGTAAATATAAATATTTTTGAGCTTCATTATTTAATTTTTATTTTTACCTATATTATATAAAATATATGTCAGGGACTATACTCTTTTATCTTTCTTTTTTAGTGGGGAAAAACCTAAAATTTTATGTTGGAGTTGAAAAATAAAATATAAATAACTTTTTACACCTAGTATAGTCTATTATGTACGGTGCTTAGTGATAAAAAAACCTAAGACATTGGGATGGTGAAGAAAAAACCTAAAATATTTGTCATTCATTTATAATTTTTTAACTCTGTGGCTTACTGACGAAGAAACATGAAATTTGGTGATGGAGAAGAAATATATTGAATATATTTACATCTAATTTACCATAATTCAATGTGAAAAAGGAAATATAAATAATTTTGAGCTTCATTATTTAATTTTAATTTTTACCTATATTATATAAAATATATGTCATGGACTATAGTCTTTTTATCTTTGTTTTTTAGTGGGGAAAAACCTAAACTTTTATGTTGGATATGAAAAATAAAACGTAATTAATTTTTTACACCTACTATAGTCTATTATGTATGGTGCATAGTGATAAAAAAACCTAAGACTTTGGAGTGGTGAAGAAAAAACCTAAAATATTCGTCATTCATTTATAGTCTTTTAACTCTGTGGCTTACTGACGAAGAAACATGAAATTTGGTGATGGAGAAGAAACATATTGATTATATTTACATCTAATTTACCATAATTCAATTTGAAAAAGTTAAATATAAATAAGTTTGAGATTCATTATTTAATTTTAATTTTTACCTATATTATATAAAATATATCTCATGGACTATAGTCTTTTATCTTTGTTTTTTAGTGGGGAAAAACCTAAATTTTTGTGTTGGAGTTCAAAAATAAAATATAATTAACTTTTTACACCTACAATAGTCTATTCTGTTTGGTTCTTAGTGATAAAAAAACCTAATACTTTGGGATGGTGAAGAAAAAACCTAAAATATTTGTCATTCATTTAAAGTCTTTTAACTATTTGGCTTACTGACGAAAAAACATGAAATTCGATGACGGAGAAGAAACATATTGAATATATTTACATCTAATTTACAATAATTCAATTTGAAACAGTTACATATAAATACGTTTGAGCCTCATTATTTAATTTTAATTTTTTACCTATATTATATAAAATATATTTCATGGACTATAGTCTTTTATCTTTGTTTTTTAATTGGGAAAAACCTAAAATTTTATGTTGGAGTTGAAAAATGAAATATAATTAACTTTTTACACCTACTATAGTTTATTATGTACGGTGCTTAGTGATAAAAAAAACCTAAGACTTTGGCATGGTGAAGAAAAAACCTAAAATATTTGTCATTCATTTATAGTCTTTTAACTCTGTGGCTTACTGACAAAGAAACATGAAATTTGGTGGTGGAGAAGAAATATATTGAATATATTTACATCTAATTTACCATAATTCAATGTGAAAAAGGAAATATAAATATATTTGAGCTTCATTATTTAATTTTAATTTTTACCTATATTATATAAAATATATGTCATGGACTATAGTCTTTTATCTTTGTTTCTTAGTGGGGAAAAACCTAAAATTTTATGTTGGATATGAAAAATAAAACGTAATTATTTTTTACACCTACTATAGTCTATTATGCACGGTGCTTAGTGATAAAAAAAAACATAAGACTTCGGCATGGTGAAGAAAAAACCTAAAATATTTGTCATTAATTTATAGTCTTTTAACTCTGTGGCTTACTGACGAAGAAACATGAAATTTGGTGATGGAGAAGAAACATATTGATTATATTTACATCTAATTTAGCATAATTCAATTTGAAAAAGGTAAATATAAATAAGTTTGAGATTCATTATTTAATTTTTATTTTTACCTATATTATATAAAATATATCCCATGGACTATAGTCTTTTATCTTTGTTTTTTAGTGGGGAAAAATCTAAAATTTTATGTTGGAGTTCAAAAATAAAATATAATTAACTTTTTACACCTACAATACTCTATTCTGTTTGGTTCTTAGTGATAAAAAAACCTAATACTTTAGGATGGTGAAGAAAAAACCTAAAATATTTGTCATTCATTTAAAGTCTTTTAACTATGTGGCTTACTGACGAAAAAACATGAAATTCGATGATGCAGAAGAAACATATTGAATATATTTACATCTAATTTACCATAATTCAATTTGAAAAAGTTACATATAAATACGTTTGAGTCTCATTATTTAATTTTAATTTTTACCTATATTATATAAAATATTTGTCATGGACTATAGTCTTTTATCTTTGTTTTTTAATGGGGAAAAACCTAAAATTTTATGTTGGAGTTGAAAAATGAAATATAATTAACTTTTTACACCTACTATAGTCTATTATGTACGGTGCTTAGTGATAAAAAAAAACATAAGACTTTGGCATGGTGAAGAAAAAACCTAAAATATTTGTCATTCATTTATAGTCTTTTATCTCTGTGGCTTACTGACGAAGAAACATGAAATTTGGTGATGGAGAAGAAACATATTGAATATATTTACATCTAATTTACCATAATTCAATGTGAGAAAGGTAAATATAAATAATTTTGAGCTTCATTATTTAATTTTTATTTTTACCTATATTATATAAAATATATGTCAGGGACTATACTCTTTTATCTTTCTGTTTTAGTGGAGAAAAACCTAAAATTTTATGTTGGAGTTGAAAAATAAAATATAAATAACTTTTTACACCTAGTATAGTCTATTATGTACGGTGCTTAGTGATAAAAAAACCTAAGACATGGGGATGGTGAAGAAAAAACCTAAAATAATTGTCATTCATTTATAGTCTTTTAACTCTGTGGCTTACTGACGAAGAAACATGAAATTTGGTGATGGAGAAGAAACATATTGAATATATTTACATATAATTTACCATAATTCAATGTGAAAAAGGTAAATATAAATAAGTTTGAGCTTCATTATTTAACTTTAATTTTTATCTATATTATATAAAATATATTTCATGGACTATAGTCTTTTATCTTTCTTTTTTAGTGGGGAAAAACCTAAAATTTTATGTTGGAGTTCAAAATTAAAATATAATTAACTTTTTACAACTACAATAGTCTATTATGTTTGGTTCTTAGTGATAAAAAAACCTAATACTTTGGGATGGTGAAGAAAAAACCTAAAATATTTGTCATTCATTTAAAGTCTTTTAACTATGTGGCTTACTGACGAAAAAACATGAAATTTGATGATGGAGAAGAAACATATTGAATATATTTACATCTAATTTACCATAATTCAATGTGAAAAAGTTAAATATAAATACGTTTGAGCCTCATTATTTAATTTTGATTTTTACCTATATTATATAAAATATATGTCATGGACTATAGTCTTTTATCTTTGTTTTTTAATGGGGAAAAACCTAAAATTTTATGTTGGAGTTGAAAAATGAAATATAATTAACTTTTTACACCTACTATAGTCTATTATGTACGGTGCTTAGTGATAAAAAAAACTAAGACTTTGGCATGGTGAAGAAAAAACCTAAAACATTTGTCATTCATTTATAGTATTTTAACAGTGTGGCTTACTGACGAAGAAACATAAAATTTGGTGATCGAGAAGAAACATATTGAATATATTTATATTTATTTTACCATAATTCAATGTGAGAAAGGTAAATATAAATAATTTTGACCTTCATTATTTAATTTTAATTTTTACCTATATTATATAAAATATATGTCAGGGACTATAGTCTTTTATCTTTCTTTTTTAGTGGGGAAAAACCTAAAATTTTATGTTGGAGTTAAAAAATAAAATATAAATAACTTTTTACACCTAGTATAGTCTATTATGTACGGTGCTTAGTGATAAAAAAACCTAAGACATTGGGATGGTGAAGAAAAAACCTAAAATATTTGTCATTCATTTATAGTTTTTTAACTCTGTGGCTTACTGACGAAGAAACATGAAAATTGGTGATGGAGAAGTAACATATTGAATATATTTACTTCTAATTTACCATAATTAAATGTGAAAAAGGTATATATAAATAAGTTTCAGCTTCATTATTTAATTTTAATTTTTACCTATATTATATAAAATATATGTCATGGACTATAGTCTTTTATCTTTGTTTATTAGTGGGGAAAAACCTAAAATTTTATGTTGGAGTTGAAAAATAAAATGTAATTAATTTTTTACACCTACTATAGTCTATTATGTATGGTGCGTAGTGTTAAGAAAACCTAAGATTTTGGATTGGTGAAGAAAAAACCTAAAATATTTTTCATTCATTTATAGTCTTTTAACTCTGTGGCTTACTGACGAAGAAACATGAAATTTGATGATAGAGAAGAAACATATTGATTATATTTACATATAATTTACCATAATTCAATGTGAAAAAGGAAAATATAAATAAGTTTGAGCTTCATTATTTAATTTTAACTTTTACCTATATTATATAAAATATATCTCATGGACTATAGTCTTTTATCTTTGTTTTTTAGTGGGGAAAAACCTAAAATTTTATGTTGGAGTTGAAAAATAAAATATAATTAACTTTTTACACCTACAATAGTCTTTTATGTTTGGTTCATAGTAATAAAAAAACCTAATACTTTGGGATGGTGAAGAAAAAACCTAAAACATTTGTCATTCATTTATAGTCTTTTAACTATGTGGCTTACTGACGAAAAAACATGAAATTTGATGATGGAGAAGAAACATATATAAATATATTTACATCTAATTTACCATAATTTAATGTGAAAAAGTTAAATATAAATACGTTTGGGCCTCATTATTTAATTTTAATTTTTACCTATATTATATAAAATAAATGGCATGGACTATAGTCTTTTATCTTTGTTTTTTAGTGGGGAAAAACCTAAAATTTTATGTTGGAGTTGAAAAATAAAATATAATTAACTTTTTACACCTAGTATAGTCTATTATGTACGGTGCTTAGTGATAACAAAAACCTAAGACTTTGGCTTGGTGAAGAAAAAACCTAAAATATTTGTCATTCATTTATAGTCTTTTAACTCTGTGGCTTACTGACGAAGAAACATGAAATTTGGTGATGGAGAAGAAACATATTGAATATATTTACATCTAATTTGCCATAATTCAATGGGAAAAAGGTAAATATAAATACGTTTGAGCTTCATTATTTAATTTTAATTTTTACCTATATTATATAAAATATATGTCATGGACTATAGTCTTTTATCTTTGTTTATTAGTGGGGAGAAACCTAAAATTTTATGTTGGAGTTGAAAAATAAAATGTAATTAATTTTTTACACCTACTATCGTCTATTATGTATGGTGTGTAGTGATAAAAAAAAACCTAAGACTTTGGAGTGGTGAAGAAAAAATCTAAAATATTTGTCATTCATTTATAGTCTTTTAACTCTGTGGCTTACTGACGAAGAAACATGAAATTTGGTGATGGAGAAGAAACATATTGATTATATTTACATATAATTTACCATAATTCAATGTGAAAAAGGTAAATATAAATAAGTTTGAGCTTCACTATTTAATTTTAATTTTTACCTATATTATATAAAATATATGTCATGGACTATTGTCTTTTATCTTTGTTTTTTAGTGGGGAAAAACCTAAAATTTTATGTTGGAGTTGAAAAATAAAATATAATTAACTTTTTACACCTAGTATAGTCTATTATGTACGGTGCTTAGTGATAACAAAAACCTAAGACTTTGGCTTGGTGAAGAAAAAACCTAAAATATTTGTCATTCATTTATAGTCTTTTAACTCTGTGGCTTACTGACGAAGAAACATGAAATTTGGTGATGGAGAAGAAACATATTGAATATATTTACATCTAATTTGCCATAATTCAATGGGAAAAAGGTAAATATAAATACGTTTGAGCTTCATTATTTAATTTTAATTTTTACCTATATTATATAAAATATATGTCATGGACTATAGTCTTTTATCTTTGTTTATTAGTGGGGAGAAACCTAAAATTTTATGTTGGAGTTGAAAAATAAAATGTAATTAATTTTTTACACCTACTATCGTCTATTATGTATGGTGTGTAGTGATAAAAAAAACCTAAGACTTTGGAGTGGTGAAGAAAAAACCTAAAATATTTGTCATTCATTTATAGTCTTTTAACTCTGTGGCTTACTGACGAAGAAACATGAAATTTGGTGATGGAGAAGAAACATATTGATTATATTTACATATAATTTACCATAATTCAATGTGAAAAAGGTAAATATAAATAAGTTTGAGCTTCACTATTTAATTTTAATTTTTACCTATATTATATAAAATATATGTCATGGACTATTGTCTTTTATCTTTTTTTTTAGTGGGGAAAAACCTAAAATTTTATGTTGGAGTTGAAAAATGAAATATAATTAATTTTTTACACCTACAATAGTCTATTATGTTTGGTTCTTAGTGATAAAAAACCTAAGACTTTGGGATGGTGAAGAAAATACCTAAAATATTTGTCATTCATTTATAGTCTTTTAACTTTGTGTCTTACTGACGAAGAAACATAAAATTTGGTGATGGAGAAGAAACATATTGATTATATTTACATCTAATTTACCATAATTCAATGTGAAAAAGGTAAATATAAATAAGTTTGAGCTTCATTATTTAATTTTAATTTTTACCTATATTATATAAAATATATCTCATGGACTATAGTCTTTTATCTTTGTTTTTTAGTGGGGAAAAACCTAAAATTTTATGTTGGAGTTGAAAAATAAAATATAATTAACTTTTTACACGTACAATAGTCCCCATCATCTCTTAGCCATCTTTCACAAAAAGAAGGTGGATTCCCATCCAATCTCGATTATTCGACTCGGATGTTGATCAACCTTCTTCCGAAACTTGTTGCTCAAGCTATCATGGAAATGGGTGGCTGAAACCCCTCTTTTGTCAAGGTTAGAGGTAGCTAGTTCTGTTTTTATGTATTCTTCTTGATCTTTTGTATGTGAACAAGGCTTTGATCAATGTAGTTGAAGTTATTTGCTATCTTTTGTTATATTTATGGTTTGGATTGCTTTAGACATGAACTTTTCAATTCTTGACCTAATTTCTTCATCTATCAACTATACAAACTCTAGACATAGGATTGAAAATTGATATTCGCTTTGTATTGATCTAAATAATTATTGTTTCAAGAGTAATTTAGAGAGATCATTTAACGGTCGAAACAATAACATTCACGAAATCTCTTTAGAAATGAACGTTTTTGCGAATATATGCATTGTTTTGGTTAAAACTACGTTCACATATTTGATTGGTTGGATACGTTTAGGACAGACTAGTGAACCCTAATCTTGGCATGCTTTTTATCAAACTAAGACCGAATTAGAGATGGAAAAAGCTTAAAAATCAGTGACTATAATATTTAGCGACCAATAACGTGACTCCCAAATTTCGATTGGAAATGTGTTAGTCGCTAACCTTTAGCGATGAATTCAATGACCAAAATTAGTGAACAATTTTAGCGACTGAAATTAGTGACCGATTTTTGTGACCATTTTTAGTTGTTTAAAAATATAAAATAAAACAACAGTTTTAGTTCAAGATGGAATGAAACAATTGCACTTTTCTTTGAGAGACTTCCACATAACCACTAGGCCAATTCATTTTAGTTGTTAATTTTATATTTAAAATGTATATAATATCAATGAAATAGAAATCTGAATCAGACTCTACAACGAGCAATGAAACTCCATGATTGTCATTGGGATTGAATTGGATGAATGGTTTTGAAGAATCAGAAGGCCAAACGATTTTACCAGCTAAAGGGAGAAAATATTTGAGGGTTAAAAAGAGTGAAGATTTGAGTTTTGGAACAATTTCTTGGAAGAAGAAAGAGTGGTTTGATTGTAAATTTGAAATGGTAGTGTTGGGTCAAATAGTAAATTCATCTTAATCCCCCATTGAGAAGTAGAAAAAAATAGAATTTGAGTATTAATATAAATAGAAATAGTTAGTTTTAGTTTTTTAACACAACAACAAAATGTAGTCTTTTGAGTGTTTTGGGGATTTGTGTAGTTGTGTTTAGAGAAGGTTTTCTACTTTTCTGTTCAAAAATAGTTTTTCAAAAGGTTTTTCTATTTTTCAGTTCAAAAATAGTTCGTTAAAGGAATTTGTAATTCTTCCATCTAAAAATTGCAATTGAGAGAAGAGGGTTTGCAATTTTTCTGTCTAAAAATTGCAATTGAGAGAGAGTTTGCAGTTTTTCTGTCCAATAATTGTAATTGAGAGTGGGTTTGAAATTTTTCTGTCCAAAAATTGCTATTGAGAGAGGGTTTACAATTTTTCGGTTTAAAAATTGTAATTTGGAGGGTTTACAATTTTTCTTTTCTTTTTGTGTATATGCTTTCGCATGTAGAAATTTGTTTATTTTTGTTATTTTCTCAATATGTAGAAGAAGATTCGCTCTACTGGATGGAACCTTAGCCAAATTATGTCAAAGTAAGCCAAGGAAAGCTAAGAGGAAGTATTATTCATTTTTTTTAATGAAAAACTAGATGAAAACTATATATGATTAAATTAAATTATATTCAATCAAAGATACATATTTTTTATTATTATGATGATTAGTTTTACACCATAAAAAATCCGAAGAATGAAAAATATGTATAATGTATTATATATATATATATTAATCATTATTTGAGATATTAATAAGATTAAATTTTTTTATTTATATAAATAAAAATAAAAATAAATATTATTATAAAAATTATTCATAATCAATTTTATTAAAACCCATCCATCACCAGTTTACATATACTATAGTTATATGAACATTATTAATAAAATTCATTTGCAACATAAAAAATTAATTTAGATTGCGTAAAAAATTATTTTTCTTTGTAATACAATAAATCATATTTGAAGTTGTTTATAATTTAAATTAAATTATGAAAATAATAAATAATTAAATTTTGATTATTCTTGAAAATTGAAAAATACATATGAATAAATAATATGCCATTTTATTTTACTTGAACATTAAAAAAATACATATAATATTTTATCTCAAATATTAATACCATATATAATAAAATGTTACACAAATAAAATATTATCTTTTTATAAATACTTTAATAAAGACGTATAGTATTAGTATAAAGTTTTATACATTTTAAAAATATATATAACACATGAAATGATGACAATAAAAAAATTAAACTATTTTTTAAATCGTCAGAGATATCGATGAACTTATGGGCTTAAGTTATTTACGTATTTAATTATTGACATTATCAATTTTATTTTAATTAAAAATTAATTGGATTTGAATTTTATATTCAATGATTAACAGTTGCATAGAATATTCTTTCATTATTATGACAATTGCATTTATTTAGTCGTTTAAAAACCATAAACATAGAAAAACACATATTTCTATATTATCAAACAATCAGCAATGTAAAATTTAATCTTAGATCTTAACACCGATCGTGATGATTGGTTACTTCGAATTAGAGTTGTTCGATTGTGGGACGTTTATAATCAACGAAATAATTAAGAACAAACATTTCTAGAAATGAATTTTTAGATGAGAAGGTATTAACTCTTTATCCAAATTTTGTATTTGTTGTTAACAAAATATACTTTAATATTCTAAATATTTAACATTGTTATTTTTTCTTTATAAAATTATTGATTTCAATATTTTATTGCTATATTTTTTTCTTCCGGGAACTCTTTCACATTCAATGATAAATAAATACCTATACCATAATTTAGAGAATTGATAAAAGAGATAAATTTCTATACCATAAAAAGACATGGTTTTTGTGAACGGATGTCGTAACAAATATTCAAGACACTGAAACCCCAATTTCACATCATTATTTTAACTTTGTTACCATAGAAACAATTTCAGAAAGAGTTTCAGACAACAATGTTCTCTCAGGTAGTGTTATACACAAGTTATCCTACAATAATATAAATTATATTATATAACTCTATTCATATTTCTTTTCAGATATAGTTGGAGTGTTTCATGATATTGGACATGAAGAACATGTTTACGTGCAAGAAAAACCTACAAAAATTCTCATACTTGAGTTGATGCTACAAGAGTAAGATTTCAACTTCGCATATTTTCTTATGCATATATTCATATATAAATTAAGTATATTAAACTAAAATTAATCTATACATTATAAACATAATCTATTCATAGCAATAAAATTGTTAAGGTCACGTTGTGGAATAAAAAACTATTGAATTTGAAAATTTGATGACTAGTCAATCAGAAAAAACCAACATTGTTGCAATCACATTTACAATAGTGAAGATGTTTAGAGGTAACTATATATTTAAATGTTATAGATATTTTATTCACTCAAAGGATTACCATTTTCACAAATAAATAAAAAGTTTTATTCCACGGATGAATACTCGATCAACTCAACTACCAGAATTTACATCAATCTAGAAAATCCAAAATTCCAACGCCTGAAAAAGTAATGTACCCATCAAATATACTTTATCTGTTAAATGCTAACATTTTTAGTTATCATTTAAAATGACTAAAATTTAAAGTTACTCTTTCATTATCTCTTTTTATTTGATATAAATTATACAGTTCATCGATTGATTAGTTAGAAATAAAGGAGATTCCGATCACTGAGTTTTCAAATATGTCACCTCAAAAGAGGATGACTCAAAACAGAACTACACTGCACAATATAATGGCAATGACATGGGAGTCAGATACAAAGGTACACTATAAATATTATTTAAAAACTATTTTGTAAATACAATTCTAAAGTTACTTTACTTACCAATTTCTCTAAACTTTTAAATATACGAGGGTTTCTTCAGAGTTTAAGAAACTATAAATGAAATTGATGATACGTTTGAATGAATTTACATTGGATGTGAAAAATATATGAATAAACTTAAACTAGAAGGCCATGAATTAAAATTTCCTTCGTGTCAAACACCTTCCAAGTATTCACAATCATTGTTAGACATTTGCAATCATAAACCATCTTATTGAAAAAATTATTAGTAATATAATATTTAAAAAAAGCACGTAATCATAGGTTCAAGATAATGTTGAAAGTATATGATGAAACCGCTAAAGCAAATTTGATATTGTTTGATCAACAGACACATAAGCTACTCAATACAACAGCACAAATGCTCTTGCAACAACAAGCTAATACGTCAACACCATCAATACTATAAAACCTCTGTCATTGTACTCTTATTTTTGAAATAAAGTTGTCTTAAAAAAACTCAAAAGAAGAGTCGCAAATCTATACATTATCACAAACTTTTGAACCAACCTCTATTCTACAAGAAGCAATTCTGAAAACTCCTATTAAACAAGTAATTAAATTTGTACTACAATCATACAAACATACTACTAACTTTATGAATACTAACAGTGTACTTATTACATATAGGAGTCCATATTACCACCAATGATTCAAAATAAAGAAGATCACCAAGAAGAAGAAGAAGAAGAAGAAGAAGAAGAAGAAGAAGAAGAAGAAGAAGAAGAAGAAGAAGAAGAAGAAGAAGAAGAAGAAGAAGAAGAAGAAGAAGAAGAAGAAGAAGAATGTTGACGATAAAGATGAAGAAGAAGTAGTAGAATGTTAAAGAAGAAGAAGAAGAATGTTGAAGAGGAAATGATGATGAAAACATCAATGGTAAACCATAAAAGAAAAGAAAAAGAAAAACTCGCAGTGCTAAATGAAGGCTAATTATAATATCATCAGATGATGAAACACGTATCAAAGGGAATTCAAAAAATAATAGTTGTAACAATAAACTTCGGATATTATCCTCTGACGACGAGTCACTTCTCGTAAACAAATTAAAGACTCGAAAGTCCATTAAAGCAAAACAAAGGAACAACAAAACCTCATCTAAGAAAAAAATAACCAAAAACCATAAAAATTGATTTCAATTTTAAAAACTTCTTTCATGTTTTAACATTTAATTTTATGTCTCGCCTTGCGTTTCTATTATTTATAAATATATTACTTTTCAATTAAAATTTGACTATTTTCTTTTGTTATACTAATCTTATTATCTATACTATAGAGTTTCTGTAATAAATAATATCTACCATAAATAAAATCTTATTTTATTTAACAACTTCTATATCTTTTTTATCACCCGCGCATCTATGTTCTACTCTATGTTCATAATAATTAAAATGCAATTGCTAATCTAAGAGTTTCTTTAGAAGATACTCAAAAAAATATTTTTCTAAACACTTTTTGACCATTAAGACATATGCTTACTTTGTTGGGCCTCATAACCTAACTCACTTGAACTTTATTGAAAAACAAGTAGACAATACTTCAAACATGTAATCCATATGAAGATATTTATCACCATAGTTGCACTTGTTAACCTCATTCAATCAATTCAAAGTCCTTAAAGAAACAAATTGCTTAGAATATATATATATATATATATATATATATATATATATATATATATATATATATATATATATATATATATATATATATATATATATATATATATATATATATATATATATATATATATATATATATATATATATATATATATATATATATATATATATATATATATATATATATATATATATATATATATATATATATATATATATATATATATATATATATATATATATATATATATATATATATATATATATATATATATATATATATATATATATATATATATATAATTAGTCAGACATGCAAACGTTCCTATTTTAGAGAAAGTGTTGCAACACGTTACAAATATTGTATTTAGGTTAGCAAATGCAAGTTCCATTCTTTATTATTACATGTTGAGATTTGTCCTATGAAATAGCGCTGCTTTTATTTTAATATCTTCAGATCTTTCAATGAAATCTTCGTTTGGATGCATTTAGCCAAAACGCATCTTTAGAAATACTTGTATGCATATTTCACGTTTCCCTTTCACATGCACCTCGCTATAGACACGAATAGAAGAATAATATAGTTGAGTTAATCTTCTTTTTTTTTTTAAATGACAAGCCAATCAGAAAGAATATCTTTCCACAGGAAACACACTCCCTTGAGTCATTTTGCCTAATGCACCAAAGGCGACGAGACTGATCCCTCTTTGTAGTCTAGAAAAGGCTATTCCACATTGATGACAAACAGACAGCTCTTCAAAGATCCGAAGTCCTCATGCATGTCAACTTCCAAAATAATTTTTAATCCTTATGCATGTCAACTTCTAAAATAATTTTTATATATTTTCTAATGTTTTAATGTGGTTTAATTGAGTTGTACTGAGTGTTAGGCTTATCAAAATTGACTGTAACACCGCATCAAACGAGGTGCATTATGTAGGTTGTTTATCTCTAACCAACCTGATGAATAACAAATAAAGCCAAATCTAACTTGATGAAAAGAAGGGTGATTGATAATTCTCAACATTCGGATTGCGCGTTCTGTTCGTCAAGCTTCGAGGACATTTCACATCTCTTCTCGTGCACTAAATCCTCGTTGGTTTGAAATAAAATTTGCGACTGAGTGGATATAGAGAGCATCTCGAAGGATTGTTATAATCTTCATGCGAAGGTCTGGAACTCGAGACTTTCGGGTCAGTGTAAAGAGAACAAGATCAACTCAATTTGGCTTATTTCTTGCTAGATTCTATGGAGGGCTAGAAATAACATTACTTTCAATAATGAAAATATTGAAGTAGATGACATTGTTTTCGATATTAAAGTTTCTTCGTGGAATTGGTTGATATTAAAAAGACAGGAAAATAATCATTGTAGTTTATACAAATGGTTTAAATTCCCGTTCGATTTTTTGTAATAGACTTCTCTTAATTTGGTGGTGGTTGTAATCTAGTTGTTTTGAGATTTTCTTAATCTCTTTATAATAATATTTGCTTATCATAAAAAAAAAAAGTCAAACACATTATATTGTTTTATCATGAGTAATCTGATATGTATTCATTATTCATAACTTATCTTTGTTGTTATTGATTTCATTTGCATTGTTTACATATATTGAGGCGAGTTGTTTCTTTTTAGCCCAGAGCCTTTCGTGCTAACAATTTTATTCTTATCCCTTGCATTACTTCATACATCATGTTTCCCTCTATTTACCCTTCGTAGAGTTGAAGAGTTACATCTCAAAGATGTGTCTATCTTAAGCTTGGAGTTGTTGGTAGAATATCAACCAATAAATCAGGGGCATCAATAAGAAATTGAGAAAATCAATAAATATGAGTACAAATCTAAAAAGAAAAAGAAGAGAGTTGAAAAAGTAAAAAACATGGAAAAACAAAACAAATTACTCAAAGAAAAGTTGAAAAATCAACTATAAAAGAAAGAAATAACGATGAAGTAAAAAAATTAAAAAAAAATTAACGAGGCCAAAGAAAACTCAATTGAAGGAAATGTTCCACAATAGCTTTTAATTAGGCATTGTTAATGAGAATAATACTCCAAGTTTTAAATTACTCTCCAAATATATCATACCCTAGCCCTAGCCACATTACAATGTTAAAGACCTCAAAAAATGTGTGTATCGTTGCATCTTGTTATCTGATTAGACTCTATTCAAGTTTATGATATAAGTTACATATTGTGAACTTTGACCATATAAACACATAATCATATAAGTTATTTGGTGAGAATGTCTAGAGAGATGATAGCTGAAACATTATTATCAAGTGAGAACGTGGAAGATCAGTCGACCTCAGTAATCATGTAAAGTTCAAGGTAATAGTAACAGAAGATCACAAAAGAACTAGGAGGTATAAGACTTTTAACTCTTGACTTTATTTGGGTTGGTATTCAAAAATACTTTTCTGTTTAAAAAAGTTGATTGATGACAAGCAACAAGTTAAGTTTGAGATTGTGATTAGTCACCTTTTTACTATCTTTTATCATTGTTTTACCAGTAGATAAAATGTTCTTTTAGTGATTACATGTCGAATTCAGATGATTTTATAGACTCCATCTGTGATATGAAGATTTCAATGTTTAAAAATGTTCCATGTATCATATGATCGTTTAAGAAAGAATTAACATGTTTTCTAGGTTGGATGAAGTCAAAGAAATGGTTGAGAAATTAATGCAATGAATTTTCAAAAGGATTCACAAAGTCTATTTTTCAGCATGTTTTACAGCATGATGTACATTTGGTATTTTGATCATATCTTGAGTGTTGTAACTCGGGTTTCAACTCTGGTCGAAAGTAAAAGCTAAAATCATGGGTTTCAACTCATATAAAGACACTAAAGGTTAATTCTGCATTTTCCTCATCTACCTATACACGTATGAATTGGAGTAGTTTTCCCAAACACGTACGGACGCCCAAATCTGTACAAAAAGCCCAAAATTTGTATTTAAATGAAGGAAAATTAATTTTCTTGGGATCTCTTGAATTCAGACAAAAAATATCATATTCGAGCAAGGCAAACACGACAGAAACAACGAGAATCATTGAAGCTTCCTTATTTTTGATTATTGTGTAATGTTTATGGCTTTTATGATGTCTTTTGTTTACTTTATGAGTAGCTAAATCCCTTAATGTTAGGGACGAGTCGGTGTTCTTGATTTAATATGAACTTATGGATTGACATTTGTAATAACTGATGTTTTATTCTTATATGATTTATTTATTTATGTGCTTAATGCTTTTCTCTTTTTGACAAATTGAGAATTGCTTTACGGTTACCTGATAAGAAGGACTTTCAACAGTAACGCTTGATTGAAATATTTTAGATTAGATATCACATAGGACTAGTGATACGATCTATTAACTTCTTTGTTCTTGATAATTAAATGTTTTGGGTTCATCAACAATTGACAATGGCCATAGGAATCGATTTGAATCACAAACAGTTTATTCACTAAGGATTTAGTAATAAATACTCTTAAGAACTAGTAATCTATAGGAATAAAGTAAGTTATTACAGGATTAATTTAGGATATCAAATAAATTCAAATTCAAACACTCATTCCTAACATGTTTTCCTCATATTATTTTCTACTCCACTAAATTATTTTTATTTTACCATTTATTGCAAACAACCAAAATCAAAATCCCCCAAATAAATTTTTGCTAAACTGAATTAAAATGCAAACTCAATAATATCACACAGTCATCGAGATCTTCATTACGGTATTTTGCAATATTAGTACATTTGCATATTTGTACACTTCCTTATTTAACGATCACATTCTCATGTGTTACAACCCTATTTATCGGGATATTTTCACTCTCTATTTGCTTAAAAAGGTGAAAAATCGTGGGAGAATATGGGGGGAAATTGAAATAGATTGCTAAAACTCGGGAGAAATTTCTGGACCAAGACATCATGAAGTGCGTCGTGATGCATGATAGTCTGCCCATCACAATAGTAGTGTGAGGGATCTGGCATCTGGATCCATGACGGTTGTCATGGATGATGATGCGCAACCCATCATGATCTTCAACTCTAAAAGATTTTTGTTTCCTCTAAGGGTTAAGGTGAACAAAGATAACAAGGTAAAACAACAAGGAACAACAAGGATTGGTTATAAACTGTTATTCTTTCCTTACTCTTAGAACAAGATTACAAGTATACAAGATTGAGAAACTAGCATCCTATTTATAAGAAAAATAGCACATTAACCTAATGGGCTTTTTAACAATTACCCATTACAAGCTAACTTAGGGTACAAGCTAAGTTAAACAATTGAGCTTTCAAGCAAGGCTCAATTCAACAAGCTAACAACCCTAATAATATTGACTAATGCATGTTAGAACAAACTTTGACTACAACACGTATTACTCCGACAGCAGCATGCGAACATACTTCGACCTCATGCTTAATTCCTGTCGAACCAGAAGCTACCCTTCGACCATACTAGAGTTTGATCCAACATCTCACATAAACAATGAAAACACTAAAATTAAGCTAATAAACACGGAGAAATTATTGCTTTTAAAGCATCGGTTTCATCACCAAAACAAAATACCTAACTAGTTTAGCTAATGTAGTGTTGTTGAAGAAAGCATCAAATAAGTGGCGCATGTGTGTAGAATTAATCAACCTCAATACGGCTTGTCCCAAGGACCATCATCCCCTACCAAATATTAATCACCTGATTGACGGGACCTCGAGCTACTACATATTAAGCTTTATGGATGCCTACTCATGGTACAATCAAATTAAAAGGGATCTCTTTGATGCACTCAAGATGGTATTCATGTTGAACAAGAAAAACTACTATTATAATGTCATGCCCTCCAGACTCAATAATGCATGTTCCATATACCAACAACTCGTGGATGTCATATTCTCTCACCAGATATGGCATAACATGGATGTCTATTTCGATAACATGATAATGAAGACCGCATATGGGGCATAGTCATGCATCATACTTGGAAAATGACCTGCAATAAGTAAGAAAATACAACATGTTCCAGAATCATAACAAGTGACCTTGAAGTTTTAGCTCCTTTGCAAAACCTTCAAGCCACAATGCTTCCTTCACAGCTTCAGTTAGGGCAATATACTCCGCTTCAGTGGTTGATAGGGCAACGACCTTCTGAAGTGTTGCTTTCCAACTGATTGTTGTCCCAAACATAGTGAACACATATCCAGAGATAGATTTTCTGGAATCCATACAACTTGCATAATCAGAGTCGACATATCCTTCAATTTCTGCTTTACTATCTTCACCTAAGGCTCCACCATAAATTAAGACTCTATTCAGAGACCCATTTATGTACCTTAAAATCCACTTACAACTGACTAATCTGGCTCCAACAGGTTTCTTGATCAGTTCCCAAGTGTTGTTATCATGAAGAGATTTCATCTCATCATCCATGGCCTTCAACCATTCAGTCTTCTTTCGACTCCTCATAACTTCCTTATAGTCTCTAGGTTCTTCATCCAGAACCTCACTAGCAGAGATTAAGGCATAAGCTATAAGATCTGCATACCCAAGTCTCTGAGGTGGCTTGATGACTCTCCTCGACCTGTCTCTTGCTAGCAGGTAGTCATTATCAGTCTCCTCATCTTCGACAACATCTTCTGTGTCTTCTTCGACTTCATCTGGGGTAAGCAATTCAGCATCAATATGTTCCACCTCAACAGGAATCTCTCCCTGTTCCAGCTCTTCGTCAGCATCATCAGTTTTCTTGAAAGCCATCTCTGCTTCGTTGAAAACTACATCTCGACTGGTGATACACCTCCTGTGACCTGGCTCTAGGCACCATAGCCTATAAGCTTTGACTCCTTCAGGGTATCCCATGAACATGCATTTCAGAGCTCTAGGTTCGACCTTGTCTTGCCTAATATGAGCATAGGCCACACAGCCAAATACTCTCAGTCTGTCGAGACTAGGTGGCTGTCCCAACCAAAATTCTTCAGGTGTCTTCATTCCCAAGGCAGTCGAGGGACATCTATTTATCAGGTAAGCTGCTGTCGAAACAGCTTCTGCCCAAAACACCTTCTTCAATCCAACACTAACCAACATGCATCTAACCCTTTCAAGGATTGTTCGATTGAATCTCTCAGCTAAGCCATTTTGTTGAGGAGTACCTGCTACAGTCTTATGCCTTGCAATCCCAGACCCAACACAGTAACTGTCAAAAGCTTCGTTGCAGAATTCAAGGCCATTGTTGGTTCTCAACCTCTTAACCTTTCTGCCAGTCTGAGTTTCGACTAGAATCTTCCAACTTTTGAAATTCTCAAAAGTTTCATCCTTCGTCTTCTGAATGAATACCCATAGTTTTCTGGAATAGTCATCAACGATGGATAGAAAGTACCTTGCACCTGAGTGTGAAGGATTCCTTGCAGACCCCCAAAGATCAGCATGAATGTAATCCAGGGATCCATGTGTTCTTTGCTTGCCTTTATTAAACTTTGCCCTACAGGATTTACCAAATACACAAGATTCACAAAATTCCAACTTTTCGACTTTGTCACCTCCTAGCAGGTTCTGCTTCCCCAATTCGACCAGGCCTCTTTCGCTGACATGGCCCAATCTCATGTGCCATAATTCTGTCTTCGACAAAGATTTCGTGGATGCAACATTTGTCGAACCACTTACAACCTCAGCCTCAAGGGTATACAAGCCTTGTTTCTTCACGCCTCTCAAGACTTCCTTCGACCCCTTCATGACTCTTAGGATACTTTTCTCTCCTTGAAAAACATATCCTTTTTTGTCGAATTCACCAAGAGAAATCAAATTTCTCTTCAAGTCAGGTACGTACCTGACTTCAGTCAATAACCTTATTGACTCATCATGGAGCTTGAATCTCACAGATCCAATACCTGCAATTTTGCAAGATTTGTTGTTTCCTAACAGCACAGAACCACCATCTTGATCACATAGCTCCTCGAACAATTCTCTGTTTGGAGTCATGTGCCAAGTGCAACCTGAATCCATAATCCACTCTTTCCTCGAGTCGCCACTTGAAACCACAAGAACATCAGATGAGTCGAAGTCATCTTGAACAATGGCTGCATTGCCATTACCTCCATGATCTTTCAGGCGTTCAGGGCACACCTTTCTTATGTGACCCTCCTTCTTACAGTGATAACATCGAATACTAGATGTTTCACCACTATAAGACTTCTGTTGACTTTTACCTTTTTTCTTGTCGAACTTACCATCCTTTCGCAAGAATTTTCCCTTAACGGCCAAACCTTCGCCCACCGTCGAAGGTTTATGCTCCTTTCGTTCGTTCAAGTCCTTAGAATACAAGGCTGATTGAACTTCTTCAAAGGTCAGGGACTCCCTTCCATACAAGAGAGTTTCTTTGAAGTGAGCATGTGTTCTGGGCAAAGCACACAGCAGCAATAGTGCTTGATCTTCATCATCGATCTTCACATCAATATTTTCAAGATCAAGAATCAGCTTGTTGAACATATCCAACTGCTCAGCCAACACTTTGTCTTCACTCATCTTGAATGAATATAAAGCTTGCTTCAGGTATAGTCGATTCACCAAAGATTTGGTCATGTACAAACTTTCAAGTTTCACCCATAATCCCGATGCTGTAGTCTCCTTTGATACCTGTCGAAGAACCTTATCACCAAGGCTCAATAATATTGCGCTGTGGGCTTTCTCGATCATGCCTGTCTTTTCTTTTGTCGTTAACGCAGCGTCCATGGCTGCCTCACCCTTCAACGCTTCCAAACAACCCTGCTGAACCAATAGGGCTTTTATCTTCAAGCGCCACAGACCGAAGTCGTTCACTTCGGTGAACTTTTCAATCTCATACTTTGTTGAAGGCATCTTCTCCATGCTCACCGCACCAATTTGTTGTGAATCGGATGCCTTTACACAAAGTATAAACAGTTTCTTAATGATCAAGAAACACACAAGGGTTAGGGTTAATAAAGAAGACAAGGTAAAACAACAAGGAACAACAAGGATTGGTTATTAAACTGTTATTCTTTCCTTTCTCTTAGAACAAGATTACAAGTATACAAGAATAACAAAATAACCTCTCTCCCTTGAAATTAGGATTTTATCTTCCTATTTTTCCTTATTCTAAGATTGAGAAACTAGCATCCTATTTATAATAAAATAGCACATGCTAACAACCCTAGCAATATTTACTCATGCTAACAACCTTAGCAATATTTACTCATGCTAACAACCTTAGCAATATTTACTCATGCATGTTAGAACAAACTTCGACTACAACACGCATTACTTGCGAACAGACTTCGACCACACTAGAGTTTGATCCAATGTCTCACATGATGAATATCTGGATCTAAGTCGAAAATTTTGTAAATTAACAACCATAATCTTAAAACACACATGAAGAGAGGCGGATTACGAGCACTTATTAACTTGTTCATTTTTCTTAAGTTGAACTCTTTTTGCATGAGGCATTCTTTAGTTAAGGGAAGAGACAATTTGCAATGTGTTGTCTATTATATTAAGGACCATAACTATATATATTGTTATAGCAGTGTGTCTTAAATTCTTAAATGAAAAGAAAAACATTTTTTGAGATGATCAAAAGTCGAAAGAATCAAAATTTCCAAAAGCAATCGAGAAGTCGATTGTGCCAACGAGGTATGGGTCGTGGTCTACCAACAAATGGTCGACAATGTAGCAGTAGGTTGGAGAGGTCACCGCGGCGGACAAGGGCTAATAATGGTTAGCTCAGGCAACAGAGGACGACCGATTCGCAACAATGGCCAGTGAGAAGTCCTCGGCAGTAGGTTCGGTTCAAGCAGTCCGCGAGTTTTGTTTTGAGCACGTTAAGAACCTATTCGATTTTGACAATATAAATACGTATTTCTATCATTGTCGTCTTAACAACTTTCAGAACTTCTGAGCTAAAGACAAAGAGAAGTGCTAGGAATCCATTGGAAAGCTTAGAGAGGCAAAGGTAAAACTATTTTGACTTCTTGAAATTTAGAAAATCTTTGAAGGTATCTAAGGGATCTATGAAATATTTCTAAACACATTGAACTTGTGTGATTCGTATATAGAGTTTTCGAGATATTGTGAAATACTTTGGTAGAAAATTGAGTTTGTTTTTGGGAACTTGAGTGACTATTTTCTTCTAACTCTTTTTTAATATCTTGTAATAACTTTTGAAAGAATAGTAAATTAGAGGGTTTCCCTCTCCCATTATGTAGATATGTTTGATCGAATTGAGTAAACAAGTTTATTTGAATTCTTGTCTTTTATCCTTTTCTACCTTGTTATGTATTTGCCCCCACTCTTAACATGTTAGAGTGTTGCTTGATGCCTTAGATTTTGATTTCTATTGTTCTTAATGAGGGATATGAAGAGGCATGCATTGAAGAGTCATGCCTAAAGCAATATAAAAGGGAACTTCCTCTATGAAGGAGGGACAACTACTAGAAATCCTCCTAATCATATAAGACAATTGTGATCTCTTCTAACTAGTTTCAATGAGATTTCTCCAAATAGTGTTTAGCAAGAATATTTAGCGTCCACTGTGGGGCCTTGTAACACCCCGTTCTAACCCAACGCATATTTAAAATAAATCAAAATCAGAGTGCACGAATTTTGCAGGCATGACGACCGTCATGGAGTCGTGACGACCGTCACACGCACAAAAACTGAGACGCAACAGAGGTGTCACATATTCGACTTACAAAAACATACATTTCACCATTTAATTGGACAACATGCATTCAGTGATGACACATAGCACATACTCTTGGATGAACAACTAATAACAACTCACATAACATCTTAATTACATAACAACATATTCATTCGCAGCGGAACATAATGCACTTTCAACATTTATGAAAATCAGTGTGATACCAGAAATTACAACCAAAACCCCATTAAAATTCAGCAAGTACTTCAGCTTGCATATATTCATTAAACAACTAGTTTTCCATCAAAATTCAGCACTACCGATTCTTCGGCTTAGTGCGTACAACCAGCATTCGGTGCATTAACAAAAAACCACACCCAATTCAACTAAAATACTTAGTAAAATTCAGCAACAAGAAAACATCAAATAAACAACATAAACAATCGTTCATCCCCCCCCCCCCAAGAGTGCTACGTATCAGAGCGACCAACGACACCTTACGGGAACTACGCTCTATTCTTGACTACCTGCAAATTACCACCAGAGGAGGTAACATACAACGGAAAAGGGTGAGATATCAATAATATAACATAAAGCATGATAGAAAACATGCCGGAACTCATCACAGCATTATAGGTTTCGAAATCATAAACATCATCGACAACAACTGCGAGTAATCCATATCTCACATAAACAACATTAACATACAACTAGCGTAATTATGCGACTTTATGCGACTCAACTATGCATATGCATGTGGTACCATTTCGGAGCAAAACTCCGCAACCAAAAATTTTCCACTAAGGGCCAACCGTCGCCAATCCAGGCCAATTTTCCACTAAGGGCCAACCGTCGCCAATCCAGGCCAATTAACGCCAATACAGGCACAACCAAAAATTTTGCCACTAAGGGCCAACCGTCGCCAATCCAGGCCAAATGATATGCCATGCAATGCACCTATTACGGACTACAACACAACCAGAACAGCCATACAATGAAGCTTTATGCTTACAACCAAAACGTCCATAACAGAGCATCACAACATCATACAACTCATGTGATCATCATATTCCACTTATTCACATACGGGGACAACAATGATATCATATATATTTCTACCTGTTCGTATACAGGAACAACAACAATTCCCATTTCTATATATTCATATACAGGAACAACAACAACCTTAATATCAACAATTAAGAACTCCGCATATTATTGTAATAACAACATTACGGCATTTATCCACATAATTAGTTACCAATCAGTCACAACTAGGTGACTGCCCTTCTTGGACCAGTACCTAAAGCTGGCGCCTTAGACCAACTCAGCCATCTTGACGCCCATTAGGGAAAAACCATTAGAGCGTTGTACGAATAACCATATAGTATATTCGTTCTACGCATTTGCCCATAAGGAAAACCTTAGGGCATCGCACTAATAACCACATAACACATTCATTCTTACATAGAAATCTGGTCCCATTAGGGAAACCTTTTCCTTAACATTTATCGATTAACGAAGACTATACCTATGACTCGATCCCCACATGAATTCGATCATACTCCCAGTTATAGAATTGAACCCCACCCTTACCTTATAATTGAGGCCAATTCCACGCTTTCCGATTCCGCTTCTGCTCTACGGTGATTTTTCTGCAGAAATCTTCCGAATTCGCCGATGGATGATTCTTCGCTCTCCACTTCTCTCAATGCGTAACTTCTCTTTTCTGTCTTTCCTTTCCCAAAAAAAGAGTCTACGGGAATATATTTTCGCTACAAAATCTCATTCCACCAGAACACGTTCAAATTCTGCATAACTGCAGTTTTTGCTCGTGTGACGGTCGTCACACTCCTGTGACGGTCGTCATAGAAGCAAAATTAAATTTTTTTCAATTTTTTTCTAGATAGAACATCTCTTTATCTTTCCAACGCTTCGAATGGGGGTCAAATCCGACTTACGGATCAAGAGATATGAATTTTCAAAGTTTTCCGACAAAACTAGAATTTTTCCGACAATTCGACCGATTCAATTCCTTTCTTCGAGACGAACTCATACTCAAATATGACTACGATGCAACGAGACATGGCAAAGTCATAATTGGATTTAATCGAAATAAAATGGGCATTACAACTCTCCCCCACTTAAAAGAATTTCGTCCTCGAAATTACATCGATTCAACCAACTCCGGATACGACTCTCGCATCCCAATCTTCCAAATTACCTCTACCAAAGAATCCTTTTACCTCGAAGTTGCTTCTCGTCCATCAACTTGAACTAGCAATGCCTCAACAATCAAATCATCCTTCACTTGTACACTATCCATCTGAATCAATGTACTTCCTCAGCTTGGACACATGAACACATCATGCAATTCCCACAAGCGACAACGGTAAAACAGCCTAGCATGCTACTTTCTCCACGCTTCCGCTGCGCCACTCTGATACAGATAAACAAAACATAGTGGTATTTCCGAGACCTCACGCTCGACCAACCCCAGTTACTATCGTAACTCTCAAAACACATCTTATCTTGGATCCTTTTAATCCTTTCAATCGTCTCTTACACAATCTCATGTCCGAGCACTACACTCTCACCGGACATACATCAACATAACTCAACAAATCCTCTACATACTGAATAGTTCTCTCTGTCTGTCCATCCTTCCACGGATGCTAGAAAGAATCCAACTTCGACATGACATTCAAACGTCTGCAAAACTCTCCCAAAATCTCAATGAATAACTCAGGTTCCCATCTGACACAAAATTCGACGGCACCTCATACAACTTCACAACTTCATCGATACACATCTCAGCTAGCTTCAGCATAGACTGGTTCTCCCTCATTGGTAAGAAATGGGTTAATCTTGTCAATTCATTCATAACCAACCAAATCGAATCATATTCCTTCAAATTCTTTGGAAAACTTGTCACAAAATCCATGGAAACACTATCCAATATCCATTCTAGAGTTTCTCACGGTTGCATCAACCCAACAGGTTTCTAATGCTCAACTTTCTACTTCTGACAAGTCAAACATGCATACACAAATCGTGTTACATCACACTTCATACCAGACCACCAAAACAGATTCTTCAAATCACTATACATATTCGTCGCTCCCGGATGAATACTCAACTTACTCCTGTGACTCTCTATCTATGGCCACCAAAACAATTTCCTTAAATTCGGTCGC
This sequence comes from Lathyrus sativus, assembly GCA_963859935.3. Classification (NCBI taxonomy): domain Eukaryota; kingdom Viridiplantae; phylum Streptophyta; class Magnoliopsida; order Fabales; family Fabaceae; genus Lathyrus; species Lathyrus sativus. The sequence continues at coordinate 18,441,822 of OZ012737.1, forward strand.
ATCCTCATGGCACTTGGATGGATACTCCATCTATCTCAAGGCACTTCTTCAAGAGTATTCTTACTCCACTCAACAACATTTTTCTGCCCAGGACACTTCGCTAGGCGAATCTCTCGGCGAACATGACAGTCCGGATTTCTATTTTCGACCGTTAAACGACTTCCGTATGTCCGATTTCGATTCCGTAAAAAGTTGCGATCTTAGAATTCGATGTACAACAACAATTTCACACTTAGGAAATCATTCGGCACAGTTTCAACTTGAAATATTTTAAACCTCAAGTACACCAATATTGCTTTCCACGCCCAACCTCTTCTCACAATCACCAGAAATCACTGTCCACCCTCTATTCGACTTCACAATCTGCTGCCTTAGAATACACCCCAGACACAAGTCTCAAAACCACTCAATCAAATTAATTCCTCGACCATCCAAACAGACATACAATGTGGAGTTCTCAATATCGGACTAGTTTCCGTAACTAAGTCGACCACAAACTCCATCACGACATATCGCGATACCACTTCCACAAATTCGAAAATCAACTCTTCGACTTTGATTCATCAACTTCAACCAATCTACCAACTCAAACCAGATTTTCTGACCTTCTCGAATCTCCTCAAAAATACTACTAGTAAGTTCTAACACACACGACTTAACCCCATAACAAGTCTCTTCACAGACCAAACTTGTATCGCCAAACTGCTCAATCGGTTCTAACTCTTTTCACCATCCTCATCGTTACCGGTAAGGTTTTCAAATCAAAGCATCGGCTACCATGTTATATACCGAAAACACACAGTATGATAACATATCCACCGCACCCGTTCACGACGGTAAAATTGTCAAAATGACACGTTTCGAATATTCTGCTATAATTGGCTCATTCACTGACTCCAAAACCATTTTTCCTAGAAAGATCATCTCGTTAGCTTCCCGTCACTTCGAACGGGAGTCAAAACCGACGTACGGTTCAAGAGTTATGAATTTTCGAAGTTTTCCGAAAAACCAGAATTTTGCCCAAAATCTGCTGCGGGAATTCTGCATTTTTGCCCGAAAATTCGACTGTTTCAATTTATTTCTTCGAAACAAACACATACTCATACTCCCCTAACCTATGGCATTGAATTAGAACCATCAAACGCGATTTCTACGACGTCCGATTTCAATCCGAATCTTAGATCCTCAAATCTCCAAAATGCAAAACTTGCCAAATCAACCACATTTTATAAAACAAGCATACTCAATCACGACTTAACATTACCCGACACAACTACGCAATCTACTCCGACTTTCGTCTGTAAAACATCGCTTCCTCACCAAATCTCAGATTAAGCAATTTCAGCCTCCAACTCTGGCACAACTACAACAATGACCAACTCTTGAGCACTGGTCAGATAATTCTTCTTACGTACTTCAAGTCGCCTTAAAGCATAACTAACTCGCTGAAGTTACTCTTAACATATCTCCAAATCATATCAACAAAGCATCTCCAAACACCACCACTAGTCCCGTCGGGTTTGGCAACAATCAACACACGAGTCGTCGACAACTCTCTCGAAAATTCCAATCAAAATGCACATCTCTGCACCTTCTTACATCGACCGACTCATCAAAACAATTCTTGAGCACTTAGCTCCACTCCAAACAATTCACTGCTCACGCCCTCCAAGCTTGCAAGACACGTCTATCCCATCCAACACAATCCCGTCTACTATTAACAAGAGATTAAGGGTGATCAGTTCCTCAATTTGTCAATAGGAGGCCGAAAATCATGATGGGGTACCAACCATCTTTGCCAAACTATGAGAGCATCTAACCACACACTGAGCCTTCACTCTGCACTTGCAGCATTCCGGAGAAACACATGCTTCTCCCCCACTTGAATCCTTCCCACTTCTGCGGACAAAGGCTAGACGACAAACATGTACCGGCAGTGTTTTCACGCACATGCCGCATACAAGGGATTGAACAACAACATTAGACAACTTGGCCGGACGAACCGACCTGCTCTGATACCAATTGTAACACCCCGTTCTAACCCAACGCATATTTAAAATAAATCAAAATCAGAGTGCACGAATTTTGCAGGCATGACGACCGTCATGGAGTCGTGACGACCGTCACACGCACAAAAACTGAGACGCAACAGAGGTGTCACATATTCGACTTACAAAAACATACATTTCACCATTTAATTGGACAACATGCATTCAGTGATGACACATAGCACATACTCTTGGATGAACAACTAATAACAACTCACATAACATCTTAATTACATAACAACATATTCATTCGCAGCGGAACATAATGCACTTTCAACATTTATGAAAATCAGTGTGATACCAGAAATTACAACCAAAACCCCATTAAAATTCAGCAAGTACTTCAGCTTGCATATATTCATTAAACAACTAGTTTTCCATCAAAATTCAGCACTACCGATTCTTCGGCTTAGTGCGTACAACCAGCATTCGGTGCATTAACAAAAAACCACACCCAATTCAACTAAAATACTTAGTAAAATTCAGCAACAAGAAAACATCAAATAAACAACATAAACAATCGTTCATCCCCCCCAAGAGTGCTACGTATCAGAGCGACCAACGACACCTTACGGGAACTACGCTCTATTCTTGACTACCTGCAAATTACCACCAGAGGAGGTAACATACAACGGAAAAGAGTGAGATATCAATAATATAACATAAAGCATGATAGAAAACATGCCGGAACTCATCACAGCATTATAGGTTTCGAAATCATAAACATCATCGACAACAACTGCGAGTAATCCATATCTCACATAAACAACATTAACATACAACTAGCGTAATTATGCGACTTTATGCGACTCAACTATGCATATGCATGTGGTACCATTTCGGAGCAAAACTCCGCAACCAAAAATTTTCCACTAAGGGCCAACCGTCGCCAATCCAGGCCAATTTGCCACTAAGGGCCAACCGTCGCCAATTAACGCCAATACAGGCACAACCAAAAATTTTGCCACTAAGGGCCAACCGTCGCCAATCCAGGCCAAATGATATGCCATGCAATGCACCTATTACGGACTACAACACAACCAGAACAGCCATACAATGAAGCTTTATGCTTACAACCAAAACGTCCATAACAGAGCATCACAGCATCATACAACTCATGTGATCATCATATTCCACTTATTCACATACGGGGACAACAATGATATCATATATATTTCTACCTGTTCGTATACAGGAACAACAACAATTCCCATTTCTATATGTTCATATACAGGAACAACAACAACCTTAATATCAACAATTAAGAACTCCGCATATTATTGTAATAACAACATTACGGCATTTATCCACATAATTAGTTACCAATCAGTCACAACTAGGTGACTGCCCTTCTTGGACCAGTACCTAAAGCTGGCGCCTTAGACCAACTCAGCCATCTTGACGCCCATTAGGGAAAAACCATTAGAGCGTTGTACGAATAACCATATAGTATATTCGTTCTACGCATTTGCCCATAAGGAAAACCTTAGGGCATCGCACTAATAACCACATAACACATTCATTCTTACATAGAAATCTGGTCCCATTAGGGAAACCTTTTCCTTAACATTTATCGATTAACGAAGACTATACCTATGACTCGATCCCCACATGAATTCGATCATACTCCCAGTTATAGAATTGAACCCCACCCTTACCTTAGAATTGAGGCCAATTCCACGCTTTCCGATTCCGCTTCTGCTCTACGGTGATTTTTCTGCAGAAATCTTCCGAATTCGCCGATGGATGATTCTTCGCTCTCCACTTCTCTCAATGCGTAACTTCTCTTTTCTGTCTTTCCTTTCCCAAAAAAATGATGTAATTGAGGGTAAAAGAGTCTACGGGAATATATTTTCGCTACAAAATCTCATTCCACCAGAACACGTTCAAATTCTGCATAACTGCAGTTTTTGCTCGTGTGACGGTCGTCACACTCCTGTGACGGTCGTCATAGCAGCAAAATTAAATTTTTTTCAATTTTTTTCTAGATATAACATCTCTTTATCTTTCCAACGCTTCGAACGGGGGTCAAATCCGACTTACGGATCAAGAGATATGAATTTTTAAAGTTTTCCGACAAAACTAGAATTTTTCCGACAATTCGACCGATTCAATTCCTTTCTTCGAGACGAACTCATACTCAAATACGACTACGATGCAACGAGACATGGCAAAGTCATAATTGGATTTAATCGAAATAAAATGGGCGTTACAACTCTCCCCCACTTAAAAGAATTTCGTCCTCGAAATTACATCGATTCAACCAACTCCGGATACGACTCTCGCATCCCAATCTTCCAAATTACCTCTACCAAAGAATCCTTTTACCTCGAAGTTGCTTCTCGTCCATCAACTTGAACTAGCAATGCCTCAACAATCAAATCATCCTTCACTTGTACACTATCCATCTGAATCAATGTACTTCCTCAGCTTGGACACATGAGCACATCATGCAATTCCCACAAGCGACAACGGTAAAACAGCCTAGCATGCTACTTTCTCCACGCTTCCGCTGCGCCACTCTGATACAGATAAACAAAACATAGTGGTATTTCCGAGACCTCATGCTCGACCAACCCCAGTTACTATCGTAACTCTCAAAACACATCTTATCTTGGATCCTTTTAATCCTTTCAATCGTCTCTTACACAATCTCATGTCCGAGCACTACACTCTCACCGGACATACATCAACATAACTCAACAAATCCTCTACATACTGAATAGTTCTCTCTGTCTGTCCATCCTTCCACGGATGCTAGAAAGAATCCAACTTCGACATGACATTCAAACGTCTGCAAAACTCTCCCAAAATCTCAATGAATAACTCAGGTTCCCATCTGACACAAAATTCGACGGCACCTCATACAACTTCACAACTTCATCGATACACATCTCAGCTAGCTTCAGCATAGACTGGTTCTCCCTCATTGGTAAGAAATGGGTTAATCTTGTCAATTCATTCATAACCAACCAAATCGAATCATATTCCTTCAAATTCTTTGGAAAACTTGTCACAAAATCCATGGAAACACTATCCAATATCCATTCTAGAGTTTCTCACGGTTGCATCAACCCAACAGGTTTCTGATGCTCAACTTTCTACTTCTGACAATTCAAACATGCATACACAAATCGTGTTACATCACACTTCATACCAGACCACCAAAACAGATTCTTCAAATCACTATACATATTCGTCGCTCCCGGATGAATACTCAACTTACTCCTGTGACTCTCTATCTATGGCCACCAAAACAATTTCCTTAAATTCGGTCGCATCCTCATGGCACTTGGATGGATACTCCATCTATCTCAAGGCACTTCTTCAAGAGTATTCTTACTCCACTCAACAACATTTTTCTGCCCAGGACACTTCGCTAGGCGAATCTCTCGGCGAACATGACAGTCCGGATTTCTATTTTCGACCGTTAAACGACTTCCGTATGTCCGATTTCGATTCCGTAAAAAGTTGCGATCTTAGAATTCGATGTACAACAACAATTTCACACTTAGGAAACCATTCGGCACAGTTTCAACTTGAAATATTTTAAACCTCAAGTACACCAATATTGCTTTCCACGCCCAACCTCTTCTCACAATCACCAGAAATCACTGTCCACCCTCTATTCGACTTCACAATCTGCTGCCTTAGAATACACCCCAGACACAAGTCTCAAAACCACTCAATCAAATTAATTCCTCGACCATCCAAACAGACATACAATGTGGAGTTCTCAATATCAGACTAGTTTCCGTAACTAAGTCGACCACAAACTCCATCACGACATATCGCGATACCACTTCCACAAATTCGAAAATCAACTCTTCGACTTTGATTCATCAACTTCAACCAATCTACCAACTCAAACCAGATTTTCTGACCTTCTCGAATCTCCTCAAAAATACTACTAGTAAGTTCTAACACACACGACTTAACCCCATAACAAGTCTCTTCACAGACCAAACTTGTATCGCCAAACTGCTCAATCGGTTCTAACTCTTTTCACCATCCTCATCGTTACCGGTAAGGTTTTCAAATCAAAGCATCGGCTACCACGTTATATACCGAAAACACACAGTATGATAACATATCCACCGCACCCGTTCACGACGGTAAAATTGTCAAAATGACACGTTTCGAATATTCTGCTATAATTGGCTCATTCACTGACTCCAAAACCATTTTTCCTAGAAAGATCATCTCGTTAGCTTCCCGTCACTTCGAACGGGAGTCAAAACCGACATACGGTTCAAGAGTTATGAAATTTCGAAGTTTTCCGAAAAACCAGAATTTTGCCCAAAATCTGCTGCGGGAATTCTGCATTTTTGCCCGAAAATTCGACTGTTTCAATTTATTTCTTCGAAACAAACACATACTCATACTCCCCTAACCTATGGCATTGAATTAGAACCATCAAACGCGATTTCTACGACGTCCGATTTCAATCCGAATCTTAGATCCTCAAATCTCCAAAATGCAAAACTTGCCAAATCAACCACATTTTATAAAACAAGCATACTCAATCACGACTTAACATTACCCGACACAACTACGCAATCTACTCCGACTTTCGTCTGTAAAACATCGCTTCCTCACCAAATCTCAGATTAAGCAATTTCAGCCTCCAACTCTGGCACAACTACAACAATGACCAACTCTTGAGCACTGGTCAGATAATTCTTCTTACGTACTTCAAGTCGCCTTAAAGCATAACTAACTCGCTGAAGTTACTCTTAACATATCTCCAAATCATATCAACAAAGCATCTCCAAACACCACCACTAGTCCCGTCGGGTTTGGCAACAATCAACACACGAGTCGTCGACAACTCTCTCGAAAATTCCAATCAAAATGCACATCTCTGCACCTTCTTACATCGACCGACTCATCAAAACAATTCTTGAGCACTTAGCTCCACTCCAAACAATTGACTGCTCACGCCCTCCAAGCTTGCAAGACACGTCTATCCCATCCAACACAATCCCGTCTACTATTAACAAGAGATTAAGGGTGATCAGTTCCTCAATTTGTCAATAGGAGGCCGAAAATCATGATGGGGTACCAACCATCTTTGCCAAACTATGAGAGCATCTAACCACACACTGAGCCTTCACTCTGCACTTGCAGCATTCCGGAGAAACACATGCTTCTCCCCCACTTGAATCCTTCCCACTTCTGCGGACAAAGGCTAGACGACAAACATGTACCGGCAGTGTTTTCACGCACATGCCGCATACAAGGGATTAAACAACAACATTAGACAACTTGGCCGGACGGACCGACCTGCTCTGATACCAATTGTAACACCCCGTTCTAACCCAACGCATATTTAAAATAAATCAAAATCAGAGTGCACGAATTTTGCAGGCATGACGACCGTCATGGAGTCGTGACGACCGTCACACGCACAAAAACTGAGACGCAACAGAGGTGTCACATATTCGACTTACAAAAACATACATTTCACCATTTAATTGGACAACATGCATTCAGTGATGATACATAGCACATACTCTTGGATGAACAACTAATAACAACTCACATAACATCTTAATTACATAACAACATATTCATTCGCAGCGGAACATAATGCACTTTCAACATTTATGAAAATCAGTGTGATACCAGAAATTACAACCAAAACCCCATTAAAATTCAGCAAGTACTTCAGCTTGCATATATTCATTAAACAACTAGTTTTCCATCAAAATTCAGCACTACCGATTCTTCGGCTTAGTGCGTACAACCAGCATTCGGTGCATTAACAAAAAACCACACCCAATTCAACTAAAATACTTAGTAAAATTCAGCAACAAGAAAACATCAAATAAACAACATAAACAATCGTTCATCCCCCCCAAGAGTGCTACGTATCAGAGCGACCAACGACACCTTACGGGAACTACGCTCTATTCTTGACTACCTGCAAATTACCACCAGAGGAGGTAACATACAACGGAAAAGGGTGAGATATCAATAATATAACATAAAGCATGATAGAAAACATGCCGGAACTCATCACAGCATTATAGGTTTCGAAATCATAAACATCATCGACAACAACTGCGAGTAATCCATATCTCACATAAACAACATTAACATACAACTAGCGTAATTATGCGACTTTATGCGACTCAACTATGCATATGCATGTGGTACCATTTCGGAGCAAAACTCCGCAACCAAAAATTTTCCACTAAGGGCCAACCGTCGCCAATCCAGGCCAATTTTCCACTAAGGGCCAACCGTCGCCAATCCAGGCCAATTAACGCCAATACAGGCACAACCAAAAATTTTGCCACTAAGGGCCAACCGTCGCCAATCCAGGCCAAATGATATGCCATGCAATGCACCTATTACGGACTACAACACAACCAGAACAGCCATACAATGAAGCTTTATGCTTACAACCAAAACGTCCATAACAGAGCATCACAACATCATACAACTCATGTGATCATCATATTCCACTTATTCACATACGGGGACAACAATGATATCATATATATTTCTACCTGTTCGTATACAGGAACAACAACAATTCCCATTTCTATATGTTCATATACAGGAACAACAACAACCTTAATATCAACAATTAAGAACTCCGCATATTATTGTAATAACAACATTACGGCATTTATCCACATAATTAGTTACCAATCAATCACAACTAGGTGACTGCCCTTCTTGGACCAGTACCTAAAGTTGGCGCCTTAGACCAACTCAGCCATCTTGACGCCCATTAGGGAAAAACCATTAGAGCGTTGTACGAATAACCATATAGTATATTCATTCTACGCATTTGCCCATAAGGAAAACCTTAGGGCATCGCACTAATAACCACACAACACATTCATTCTTACATAGAAATCTGGTCCCATTAGGGAAACCTTTTCCTTAACATTTATCGATTAACGAAGACTATACCTATGACTCGATCCCCACATGAATTCGATCATACTCCCAGTTATAGAATTGAACCCCACCCTTACCTTAGAATTGAGGCCAATTCCACGCTTTCCGATTCCGCTTCTGCTCTACGCTGATTTTTCTGCAGAAATCTTCCGAATTCGCCGATGGATGATTCTTCGCTCTCCACTTCTCTCAATGCGTAACTTCTCTTTTCTGTCTTTCCTTTCCCAAAAAAATTATGTAATTGAGGGTAAAAGAGTCTACGGGAATATATTTTCGCTACAAAATCTCATTCCACCAGAACACGTTCAAATTCTGCATAACTGCAGTTTTTGCTCGTGTGACGGTCGTCACACTCCTGTGACGGTCGTCATAGCAGCAAAATTAAATTTTTTCAATTTTTTTCTAGATATAACATCTCTTTAGCTTTCCAGCGCTTCGAACGGGGGTCAAATCCGACTTACGGATCAAGAGATATGAATTTTCAAAGTTTTTCGATAAACTAGAATTTTTCCGACAATTCGACCGATTCAATTCCTTTCTTCGAGACGAACTCATACTCAAATACGACTACGATGCAACGAGACATGGCAAAGTCATAATTGGATTTAATCGAAATAAAATGGGCGTTACAGGCCTCGGTAAAACTTTCCCAGCCTTTATACGAAACATATACATTGCATATTATCAATGCCATGTTTTGATTATTTCCCTATAAGAGCGAGGAACACACTCCCCTAAACATGGCTCATCTTCTAACAATTGTGGAGAACATCCATCAGCAGAATGAATTTGTGCAAGAAAGTGTTCACACTTTGCAACAATCATAAAGTAAGAAGGATAAAGAGGATGATGAGGAACTCTTTGATCCTCAACCTTTCTCAGAAATTATTTGGCATGACCAAGTTCTAGAGAATTTCAAGCCGCCACATTTGAATGATATGACAACTCTTAGTGGTACGAAAGTGGTTAGTTCTAGTGTATGTGTGTGTGTGTGTATGTGTGTGTGTGTGTGTGTGTGTGTGTATGTGTGTGTGTGTGTGTGTGTGTGTGTGTGAGAGAGAGAGAGAGAGAGAGAGAGAGAGAGAGAGAGATTGAAGAGAATGTCCAACACCAATCGAAAAGGAGGTTGTTGAAGAGGTCAAGAAGGAAGCACCCTATGTTGATCCTCCTCCCCAAACCTATTGTTCTTTTCCTACAAAGGCTTGTGGAATACAAAATGAAGGCTCAATTCAAAAAGTTCGTGAAAACTCGAAAAAAGATCCACCTCAATGTGCCTTTCACTAAGGCACTAACTCAAATTACATCCTATATTAAATTCTTAAAATATATTTTTTCCAATAAAATGAAGCTAGAGAACCATGAAATTGTGGCCATGACTCTTGATAACAGTGGTCTGATTCAAGACATGGTAATACATAAGCTCAAAGATCCGAGAAATTTCTATATCCCTTGCCATATAGGTACCATGGACTTTGAGAGAGCACTTTGTGATCTAGGAGATAATGTTATCTTGATACGTTTTTATGTATGTAAGATGTTGGACATTGGAGAGATGAAACTGACTAATGTGTATTTGCAACTTGCTGATAGATCGGTTAAGTATCCCATAGGTGTGTTAGAGGATGTCCCAGTTAGAGTTGGAGAGTATTATGTGTCGGTGGAATTTATTATAATGGACATCAATGAGGATTTCCAAATCCCAATAATTTTAGGTAGGCCTTTATTAGCTACGGAGGGGGTCATCATCAATGTCAAAAGTGGAAAGTTAACTCTTGATGTAGAACAAGAGAAGATTAAGTTTAATCTAGGAAAACTTTTGAAGAACCATTTTTTGAGAGATTCATGTTGTTTCGTATACTTTCTAACCGTTTGTTTTCAACGGGGCACACCGAAGCCTCCTCCAACCAATGAGCTCGAAGAAGGCTTTCTTGGTAGAGATAAAATTGAGAAGCATGATACCAAATGTAAAACCCACATGCAATATATGTCTAGAATAATTCATATTATGCATGATTAAAAAAATTCTAAATACTAAAAGTGGCATAAACTTATACAAGATGTCCAAAACAACTAAACACTAGATCATATCAATGATCTCAAAATAAAGTCTTCACAGTGGAAACAACTCCATATAAAAGTGCTAAGACAAGTAAGGACATCAAATGACTTTGTCCTTACCCTTCACGGAACTTGAACCACCTGAAATATAATCAACAACATGGGGTGAAATAAAAATCCTATTGGATTCCCTATATCATGGAATCTCTCTGCTTTACAAGATTCTAACTAATTCTAGTGCAAGTCAAAACGAAAGGGACAAGACTTGAGTTCACAACTCCATACTATGTGGAAACATGTTGCTTGAGTCTAACAACTCAAACTATCAATAATCGGAAACCTGACCAAGGCATCCCTTTTTCTCGTCCTTTCATATGTCTAAGAGTCTGGTGCGGGTCGTGGATCCTTACAAACCTTGACATATGAAATGGATTCAGATCCAAGGGAAACATAATCCACTTGAATCGTCACTTCTCATGGGTCGTACCCCATCACAAGTCTCTTTACCCGTAGGCCCCATACATACAATGGGAATCAAACCTGTCAAGGTACTAGTGCATACATGCTACAGGAACTCTCTAAATAAGCATCCACTCTTGGAATGGCACAAATCAAGGGATTGGTTCCGACTAAGTGATCTCACACGAATGTGATTATATTCGAAAATCATAAGGCCACATACGCCTTATTCTCAAAGTAAAAAAAAAAACTAACTCATGTTCCATATAGTGTCTCAACTTTCCACTAGGAAACTACTTGTAAAGGATGCATACCTAGACATGAAATGCACAAGCATTGTCGTCTAAGTTACCTATCGACTCCTAGTTACATTCATAGGTCATTCCATTGGATTCTGATAAGTTTTCCTCAATTTCCTTAATTCTTTTTTATCATATAACCATCATTTTAGTCAATCCACCAATCCTCAAATACACATGCATATTACTCATCATAATCAATGTAAATAATATATAGTATTCATGCACATGTACATGAAACAACCAAGCAAGCATCAAAACAAAATGTGAAAAACACTGCCAGGTTCGCAATGCGATGGCCATGTGAGGCCCTATATGCTCGTTGTGCATTGTGAGAACTCTATATGCTCGTTGTGCGAACTTTGAGCGAGTGCTCACTTTCAACTAGCTTTTGCCTCGCAGTGCAAGCATGAAAGATGTTAGATCCCAAATGTTGTATATACTTGACCCTTTTTAGGAGTGTTTTTACTTGTTTTTATCTAGTAGTGTTTGATTTAGTAGTAGAATTTGTTTAGTTTCATTTTGTTGTGATTCAAGTGAACGGTGTTCGTAATATTGCTGTTAAGTGTGCAGGTTTGACACTAATAGGAGCACCTTGGAAGGGATGAATGTGAAGCTGCCTGTAGAATGTTGAAAGATCAGAGCATTCGCCTGGCGAAGCCCAACGAGTTCCAGCGAAGGTTCGCCCGGCGAGTGCTGGCGAGCCAAGACGAATAATTCAGAATAAACTCCCAGACCTAAAGGGTAGAAAGTTCGCTAGGCGAAGGTTCCAGCAAAGCTTCGCTACCGTTCGCCTGGCGAAGGTTGCGACGAAGAAGTCTCAGCTTTCCTCTTGCAATTCCAGTAGCAAAAGAGCACAAAGTTAGCCTGGCGAGTGATGCCAGCGAATGTTTTGCTTCGCCTGGCGAATGCGCGACACAACAGAAGGGCGGTTTGCTTGTTGGAGGCACCTTGAAGTGCCAAGATATTTTATGTTCGCCTGGCGAAGGGCTTTGTTCGCCTTGCGAATGGGCGAAAACAGAACTACTTTTTGACACTTTCTAGTGCCTTATAAGTACCATGCTTTAGCTACTTTTGGGGGGACTTAGAACATTTTGCCACATAACATTTTCTGACCTAGAATTGAAGAATAGTTTAGTTTTTCTTGCTTTTTGGCTCATCTTGTAATCTTGAGAAGTGGAAACACATCCATCATCAATCCTTTGAAGTGGATGTTCTTCATCTTCTCCATTTTCTTCTTGTTCAAGCTACCATGAGAATGAGTAGCTAAGTTCATCTTTTTGTCAAGGTTAGATGTAGGTAATCATTAAACTTTGTATGTGTATGGATGATCCTCATTTGTAAACTCTTGGAAGATTAATATATGGTGAAAACCTTGTTTAATTTACAATCTTTTGTGTTGGTTAATGATTGAGAGATATTTACCAACTCTTGACCTAGGTTCTCATCCTTCTCTTTTCTTGAGCTAGAAATAGTCTTGGATGGTTTTGTTCACTTAAAATGTTAAACTTTAAAGTTGTCATTTTGATAGATTGTGTGAGAAATCAACAATGGATCAAAATGGTAAACATCACAATGTGAGTTAGAGATAATCATATTGAGAGGATATTATGAATGTGTTGATCATTAAAAGGAGTTTATGCAATGTTGATTGAACATATGCATGCAAAGTGATTACCGAACCCTAACTTTGGCAATCTTTATTTAAACTGTCAAACCATTATTTTATCGCATTTCGTACTTATATGCAAAGCTACCGTTACTTTAAAACCAAACCTTTTGTTACTATAAAGTTACGAATTTAACAACTGTCGAACGGCGGCAATATCTCATATTCCCTGTGGAGACGATAACAAAAACCTAACACTCTACCACTGTTCTAACAAAATGGCGCCATTGCCGGGGAATATGAATTGATATTGCGAGCATCGCAATAGTTGCTGAATTTTTGACTTGTGCTTGTAATCTGTTTGGTTTAGTGTGCAGCCTTTGTTTTATGCGAGGACAGATCCCTGAGGACCAAATTCTTTTTGATCCAGATATCGAAAGAACCGCAAGGAGACTGAATAGTAGAACAAGACGGAGGAAGCAACAAGCTAGATAAAGACAAGAGCAAGGAGAAAGTTCCTCTACACTACCACCATCACCGCATTTAACACCAACTATGGCAGCACCTCCACCACCACCTCCAGTTTCCACTCCATGCACGAACAGTCCAAGACATACAGCTCAGTTTGCACGGAATCTTCAAAATGGAAGACAAGCTGAGATGAAAACGGGAATCCTAGCTCTAGTCTATCAAAATCCTTTCACGGGACTAGACCATGAGGATCCGTTCACCCATCTTACAAAATTCTATGAGATTGCTGGCGCAACGGGAGCAACAGAAGCTGATGAAGAGTCATTGTTTAGGAGACTATTCCCTCATTTCTTGATTGGGAAAGCAAAGGAGTGGTACCTTGATCAATCGACAACAATCATGACAGATTGAAATCTTCTAGAAGAGAAGTTTCTTGAACGTTTCTTTCCACATAACCGATTCATGGAGGCTAAAATTGCGATAGCGGTATTTTCTCAAGGAGCTAATGAATCACTAAACGAAGCTTGGGAGCGATACAAATCTATGTTAAGAAAGTGCAAGGGACACGGTTTCGACGAGCTCACTCAAGTTCATATTTTCCGCAATGGACTCCTTTCGGTTCATAAGACCTTATTGGATGCTACAGCGGGAGGATCTTTGATGTCAAAAAGTGCAGATGATACAATTGCGATTATTGATAAGATGGCACTTAATGATCATCAAGGGAATCATAACCATGGGGTGACTCAAAGAAAACCGGGTGTGCTCGAGTTGGGAACAAATGACGTTATTCTTGCACAAAACAAGTTTATCTCACAACAAGTGGAACTGTTAACTCAACAAATAAAAGAGTTAAAAGAACCGACAAAAGCTAAACAAATAGCTTGTTGTGAACTTTGCAAAGGTGAACACGACACCGGATTTTGTCCACCTCCAGGTTTCGAAGAAGTTAATTACATGGCAAACCAAAGAGATTACCAACCAAGGCAACATCAACAACAACAACCACCGTATCAACAACAACACCACCAAAATCCACAACAACAAAACTATCAAGGCAACCAAGGGTACCAACCTAGGGGAAACTATCAACATAACCAAGGTTACGGGGGTGGTCCTTCCAACCGTCAAAATCCTTATCAAACTCAACAACCACCGGTCGTAGCTTCAAAATTGGAAGAGACATTGACGCAATTCATGCAAATGTCAATGGCGAATCAAAAAAAGTAACGATACGGCAATTAAAAATTTTGAGACTCAAGTTGGTCAACTTGCTAAGCAATTAGCAGAGCAACAATCCGGACCATCTTTCTCGGCAAATACGCAAACAAATCCTAAGGAGCATTGTAAGGCTATTAAAACGAGAAGTGGAAAACAGTTGGTTGACGAGAGTGAAAAAAGAGAGGTAGAGAAAAAAATTGATGAACTTGATGGTAGAGTTGGGGAGTGGAGTGAGGATGAAGTTGAAAATAATGAGAAAAATGGTGAAGTTGAAAAGAAAGAAAAATTGGTTGAAGTTGAAAATCAAAAAAATGTTGTAGTTGAAAATAAAACAAGTGAAAAAGTCGTGGTGGAAGAAGTGAAGAAGAAAAAAGAGCGAAATTCTAGAAGGAAGGAGGTAGTGAGCACTACTCCGGTCCAAAACTTACTGTATCCTCATGCTCCATCTAGGAGAGAAAATGAACGGCATTACGCCCGGTTCATGGATATCTTTAAACAACTTCAAGTCAATATCCCGTATGCCGAAGCTTTGGAGGAAATGCCAAAGTATGTCAAGTTCATGAAGGACATACTCACCAAAAAGCGAAGGTATACGGAACCAAAAATAGTTGTTCTGGATGCGAGTTGTAGTGCCATCATCCAAAGGACTCTACCGAGAAAAGAAGTTGATCCGGGGCGAGTCACCTTGCCGGTTACAATTGGCGACGTTTATGTTGGAAAGGGGTTAATCGATTTGGGGTCAAGCATCAATCTTATACCTTTATCTATTGTGAAAAAGCTTGGTAACGTTGAGATTAAAGCCATACGCATGACGTTGCAATTGGCCGATAAATCTACTACTCACCCTCATGGAGTAGCTCAAGATGTATTGGTAAAGGTTGACAAGTTTTTCTTTCCGGTTGATTTTATTGTCATTGATATGGAGGAAGACGATGATGCGCCGCTAATTCTCGGAAGACCATTCATGAAAACCACTCGTATGATGATTGATGTAGACGACGGTTTGATGAAGGTGAGGGTACAAAACGAAGAAGTCACTTTTGACCTTTTTGAAGCAATGAAGCACTCGAATGACAAACGTGATAGTTTCCGGATTGATGTAATTGAAGAAGCCACCTTTGAAGTTGCAAAACATGTTTATGACATAACTCCTATGGAGCTAGCCCTTGATGACTCTTTTGAAATTTTTACCGTTGAAGAAGAACAAGCCATTGAAGAATGCCTCAAGGAACTTGATAATTTTAAAGAGTTGCAACCATGGGAAGTGGAGGAGGAAGTGTTGAAAAAGGTGGTTGAAGATGAAAAGCCAATGATTGAATTGAAGGAGTTACCAAATAACTTGAAGTATGCATTCCTAGATGAAACCAAAGAAAAGCCAGTTATCATAAGCAACCTTTTATCCAAAAGTGAAGAATCCCGTTTAATTGATGTGTCGAAGAAGAATCGAGAAGAGATGGGGTGGACTCTTTCCGATCTCAAAGGAATTAGTCCCTCTTATTGCATGCACAAAATTTTAATGGAGGAGGATTTTAAGTCGGTGGCTCAACCACAATGCCGCTTAAATCCTACAATGAAAGAGGTTGTTAGGAAGGAAGTTGTCAAATTACTGGATGCGGGAATGATCTACCCTATCTCGGATAGCCCTTGGGTGAGTCTGGTGCATGTTGTTCCTAAAAAGGGTTGCATTACCATTATTTGTAATGAGAAAGACGAGTTGATCCCAACAAAGGTAGCAACGGGGTGGAGAATGTGTATTGACTATAGGCAGTTAAATACCGCAACTCGGAAAGACCACTTCCCACTTCCGTTCATGGACCAAATGTTAGAGAGACTCTCGAGACAAAAATTCTATTGTTTTCTAGATGGCTATTCCGGGTACAACCAAATTGCGATTGACCCGGCCGATCATGAGAAGACTGCTTTCACGTGTCCGTTTGGAATCTTCGCTTACCGCAAAATGCCCTTCGAGTTGTGTAATGCGCCGGCAACTTTCCAAAGATGCATGCAAGCCATTTTTGCCGATCTTATAGAGAAAACAATGGAAGTTTTCATGGATGACTTTTCGGTGTTTGGTAGTTCTTTTGGCTTATGTCTGGAAAATTTAGAAACCATGTTGGAAAGGTGTGTGAAGACCAATTTGGTGCTAAATTGGGAGAAATGCCACTTTATGGTGACGGAGGGAATTGTTCTCGGTCACAAAGTCTCGTCAAAAGGGCTCGAAGTGGATCATGCTAAGGTTGATGTGATCAAGAAGTTGCCTCCTCCAACTAACGTAAAGGGTGTCCGAAGCTTTCTTGGGCATGCCGGTTTCTACCGGCGATTCATCAAAGACTTCTCAAAGGTGGCAAGGCCTTTGAGTAACTTGCTGGCCAAGGACCAAGTATTTCTCTTATCCGATGAATGTTTAAAAGCTTTTGAGATTCTGAAACAAAAATTGGTTACCGCTCCAATCATAGTTTCTCCGGATTGGAATTCAAATTTTGAGCTAATGTGTGATGCTAGTGACTATTGTAACACCCCACTTCCCAAATTAAATAAAATATAAACATTATAAATAAACATCAGAGTTTTCACAAAAACTGTGGGATATCACATCACCAATAGTTATCAAAAATACTTTATTCATTATTTTCAAAATAATACAGCGGAAATTATTATTCCAACATTCTCGGTCATCCTCCAGATTTACATAAAATCTTTATTATTATAATTCACCAAAATGTGATACGTCACAGGATTTTCAACAAGTTTAACATAAACAAATAAAACACCCATATCTGGTGTTACGTATCAGAGCATCCTAAGACTCGACTTGCACACCGCTATCCAAGCTATCTATGTACCTGGATTATCTGTACTTTCGAGGAAGCACAGACCACAACAACAACAAAGGGGTGAGAAAACATGATCAAAATATATCGGTAATTTAATACATGCAATAAAGATAGTAAAACACACCAATATTCACCCCATCAACACCAATCACGAACCTACTGTTCAAACATCCATATAACATATAATAATCAAAACACACCAATATTCACCCCATTAACACCAATCACGAACCTACTGTTCAAACATCCATATAACATATAATAATTAAAACACACCAATATTCACCCCCACAACACCAATCACGAACCTACTGTTCAAATTACAATATAACATATTATAATGCAAATATGCAACTCAACACCATGCATGCGGTACCGACTTATTGGTTCATTCAATTGAACCTTGGACAGATCACTTACGCTCCTACTGAGATATGATCTATCCCCGACAGATCACTTACGCTCCTACTGAGATATGATCTATCCCCGACATATCACTTACGCTCCTACTGAGATATGATCTATCCCCACCATTCTCCACAAAGGAGTACGGATGAATCACATACACTCCTCCTGAGCAATGATTCATCCCACCAAACACCATGATATGTACGACACCAATGCACGACAACAATGCACGACAAACAAACTCAAGCACACTAAGTGCACACAATCCTCCTGATCACATCACCACACATTATATATATTACACCACCAATAAACACAATCACACTAAGTGCGCAACAAATAAACTCAAGTAAATAATCAATAAATCATTTCAATCGATCCATGGTTTAGTTACTATTTAACTAAACAATGACTCCCCAAAAATATTGGATATAAAAATATTTGGCAAATAACTATATTATTTATACCATGTTATAGATCTATTCAAGAGCTTTCCAACGCTTCGAACGGGGACTAAATCCGACTTACGGATCAAAAGTTATGGCCAAAATCGTCAAAATAGAAAATTCACCAATATACAGCTTTGAGTCGACGCAAACAGCGCAGAATGCAGAAAATTCTGTGTTTTCCATCGTTGGAGGTCTTCCGGACCTCTGATTTCAATTCCGTAAAAAGCCTCGGTTTCAGAATTCGAAATCCTACCATAATATGACAATTATAACAGCCAACAACATATTTTTAAAGATCATGTCATCATATATCGTATAACCATACTTTTCAAAACCATGGCATTTAGGGGTTTCTATCCTAAATGTGATCCTACCCATCATACACTATTACACAATCACAATGATCATACGAAAACCCACCCTTACTGTCCAACACTGTCATCTTGCTCAATTCCAAGCTTATCACTCTTCATCCATCCTCTGCCCTATCATTACTACAACTATCACACACTACTCTAATCAATTGTTCCTTAAACTACATCTCAGAACCTATATCATAGTCATTACCCAAGCCACAGAGGTTACACAAAATCTCACCAATACTCATGGTCATTATCCAAACCACAGAGGTTATACAAGAACTTCCCTAAAACCGTAAACCCAACCAATACCCCAAACTCACCAAAAACAACAATTCATCAACATCGACATATATCAATTCCTCATTGGTTTATCAAATACCAATTCTCAACATCAATCAACAATTATAGGCATGATAACATAAAACTTCATACACCGATACATTCCTACGGGCTTAAGGAATCCCCGCTACCCTATACATATAAATACCATCCCGATCAAGTTTCTCCCCCCTTACCTTGTTAATCGGTTTGACCAATGGAAATCCTCCTAGATTTGGTCTCTTGGCTTTCTCCTTTCTCTTCCGTTCCTCGTTCCTTTGCTCGTTCTACGCTCTTCTCACTTCTCTCGTTCTTTCTCCCAACTCTCCAAATGTATCGTAAAACAACCACTAACCCCTCACATTCCCTATTTTAATTATCTAATCTTAATAATAATAATAACTTAATAAAATAATATAATAATAATAATCTTAATAGTAATACTAATATAATATTACTAATAATAATAATTATAATAATTATTATAATAATAATAATAATAATACACATAGCAATATTAATAATATTATTTCACCCATAATAATAATATTAATAATAATAGTAATAATACTCCACCAATAATAATATTTAATAATAATAATAATAATCATAATAATATTCTCCCACTAATAGTTATAAGAATAGTAATAATATTACTAATAATAATATTCTCCAATATTAATAATATTACTACAATTAATAATAATAATAATAATAATAATAATAATAATAATAATAATAATAATAATAATAATAATAATAATAATAATAATAATAATAATAATAATAATAATAATAATAATAATAATAATACCACCATATTACTACTATTTATTTTATTATTATATTCACACCAATTCACCACCAATAATCCTCCCATATCAGGGACACCCACCAATCATCATCAAACACACCCCCACCAAAGGGCACACCAACATATAATAATTAAAATAGTAATAAAATGACTAAATAATTAAAATGGGTGTTACAACTCTCCCCCACTTTAATTATTTTCGTCCTCGAAAATTACCTGATGGAAATAGTTCCGGATACGCTTCCCGCATCCTTCATTCCAATTCTCAGGTCACACTGCCTTCTGCAGCATCCCCCTCAAGCCACTTTCACCAAAGTTATCTCCTCCCCTCGGAGTTGTTTCTCGTTCGTCAAACGAACTAGCAATGCCTCCACAATCAAATTATTTTCCACTGGTACATCATCCACCTGATTCAATGTAATTCCTCAACGAAGACACATGAAATACGTCATGCCAATTCACAGCGACAACGGCAAAACAATCTAACATGTTACTCCTCTCATGCCTCCGCTGCGCTACTCTGATACAACCACAGAATCCGGTGCGAACTTCTGAGATTTTGAAGCCCGACTAGCACCAGTCTCCGACGTGACTCTCAAAACACATATTTCCTTATATCCTCTTGATCTTCTCAGCCATCTCAAGCATAATTCTCGGTCTGAGCACAACACTCCCACTCGACTTATTCCAACAGAGAAGAGTCTCACACTCCCTATCTTACCAAGCCATATATAGTGTCATTCCGACACTAGGATGGTAATCATTATTATAGGTAACTCAATCAACGGTAATTACTCATCCCACGATCCACCTTGATCCAACACCCAAGCTCTCACCAATTCTCTACAGACTCAATAGTCCTCTCTGACTGATCATCAGTTTGCGGATAGTAAGCCGAACTCAACTTCAACTTAATACCTGAAGCTTCCTGTAAGCCCCTCCAACATCTCAATATAAACCTCAAATTTCAATCTAACACAACATTCGATAGTATCTCATATATCCTTAACATTGAATAGTTCATCCATTCACAACAACCCAAATTAAAATTATGTCTTTCCAATTCTTTGGAAATCTCAAAACCAAATCCGTGAAAATACTACCTGATTTCCACTCTGGAATATTCAACGGCTGCATCAGACTCAACAGTTTCTGATGTTCACTCTTCGAATTCCAACAATTCTAACCAGTATATTCAACCTCAACCACTCCTCTCCTCATCTATGGTCACCAAAACAATCTACTCAAATTCAGTTACTTCTTCATAGCACCTGGATGGACACTCCATCCACCTCAATGTATTTCTTCACGAGTACTCCTACTCCCCTCAACAACATCCGGTCCACATACCCCATCACAACATATCATGGTACTATTTCCACAAACCCGACAATCCACTCTTCGACTCTGATTTATTAATTTTAACTAATTCACCAACTCAACCCAGATTTCTGACCTCCTCAAATCTCCTCAAGAATACTACTAGTACGGTCTAACATACAAGGCTTAACTCCATAAGAAGTCTCTTCACAGACCAGACTCGCATCACAAAATTTCCCAACTGGTTCCAACTCTTTTCGCCATTTTCCTCGGTACAATCAAGGTTTCCAAATCGAAGCATCAGCTACCACGGTATATACCGAAAACATACAGTAAGATAACACATCAAACGCACCCGATCACGACGGTAAAAGTTGACCAAGTTACACATTTCGAATATTCTGCTATAATTGGATCATCCACTGACATAAAAACCATTTTTCCCAGAAAGAGCATCTCATTAGCTCTCCAACGCTTCAAACGGGGGTCAAAACGGACATACGGTTCAAGAGTTATGAATTTTCGAAGTTTTCCGAAAAACCAGAATTTTGCCGAAAAACTGCTACGGGATTTTGCATTCTTGTCCGAAAATTCGACCGATTCAATTCCTTTCTTCGAAACAAACACATAATCATACTCACCTAACATATAGCCTCGAATTAGAACCATTAAACATGATTTCTACAACATCCGATTTCGATTCCGTAAAAAGCTGCGATCTCGGAATTCAGCGTACAACAACAATTTCATACCTAGGAGACCATCCAACACACTTTCAATCTTTAAATATTTTAAAACCCAATTACTCCCAATCTCAACAGCAGATCTTGGAGCCTCCCATTGCGATACAACTTCGACCTTTGATACCACAACCACAATAGCTCTACCCGAGCTCACACGACCAAGGAAAACTCACATCCTTCAGCCCGTTGATCCATCAACTCATCAACTCTTGGAAGCGAACGCTTATCCTTGATAGTAACCTTGTTCACTTATCCATAGTTCACCCAAAGCTTCACGAAACCTTCCATCTGTCTAACCAACAAAATTGGTGCACCTTATGGTAACACACTCAAACAAAAGAACCTCTCTTTCAGCAGGTCTTCAAGTTGACTCTTTAACTTTCTCAATCCCAATGCAAACACACAATATGGAGTCACCCATATCGGACTAGTTCCAAGAACGAAGTCAATGTGTAAGATTTACTTCACATTCCGATAGTAAACCATTTACCTCCTCAGGAAAGCTTTCGGACAATCACAATTAAGTGATAAACCCCAATTTCTCACTTTCCTTAACATTCAAAGTTTCCGTCAAAATACACACCTCAACACCGTCTTACGCCAACTCCTCAAAATAATCCCTTAAGCACTTAGCTTAACTCAAGACAATTCATTGCTCACACCACCTAAGCTTGCAAGACACGTCTATCCCATCCAACACAATCCCGTCTACTATTAACAAGAGATTGAGGGTGATCAGTTCCTTAATTTGTCAATAGACAGCCGAAAATCATGATGGGGTATAAACCATCTTTACCAAACTATAAGAGCGTAACACACTAAGCCACAACACTGCAGCATTCTGGAGAAATACCAACTTCTCCCCCACTGGAATCATTTCACTTCTACCGACAAAGTTTAAACAACAACATGTACCGACGGTGTTTTTACACACATGTCGCATACCAGGGAACAACAACACTAGACAACATTGGGCGGACGGACCGACCTGCTCTGATACCAATTGTAACACCCCACTTCCCAAATTAAATAAAATATAAACATTATAAGTAAACATCAGAGTTTTCACAAAAACTGTGGGATATCACATCACCAATAGTTATCAAAAATACTTTATTCATTATTTTCAAAATAATACAGCGGAAATTATTATTCCAACATTCTCGGCCATCCGCCAGATTTACATAAAATCTTTATTATTATAATTCACCAAAATGTGATACGTCACAGGATTTTCAACAAGTTTAACATAAACAAATAAAACACCCATATCCCGTGTTACGTATCAGAGCATCCTAAGACTCGACTTGCACACTGCTATCCAAGCTATCTATGTACCTGGATTATCTGTACTTTCGAGGAAGCACAGACCACAACAACAACAAAGGGGTGAGAAAACATGATCAAAATATATCGATAATTTAATACATGCAATAAAGGTAGTAAAACACACCAATATTCACCCCATCAACACCAATCACGAACCTACTGTTCAAACATCTATATAACATATAATAATTAAAACACACCAATATTCACCTCATCAACACCAATCACGAACCTACTGTTCAAACATCCATATAACATATAATAATTAAAACACACCAATATTCACCCCACAACACCAATCACGAACCTACTGTTCAAATTACAATATAACATATTATAATGCAAATATGCAACTCAACACCATGCATGCGGTACCGACTCATTGATTCATTCAATCGAACCTTAGACAGATCACTTACGCTCTTACTGAGATATGATCTATCCCCGACAGATCACTTACGCTCCTACTGAGATATGATCTATCCCCGACAGATCACTTACGCTCCTACTGAGATATGATCTATCCCCACCATTCTCCACAAAGGAGTACGGATGAATCACATACACTCCTCCTGAGCAATGATTCATCCCACCAAACACCATAATATGTACGACACCAATGCACGACAACAATGCACGACAAACAAACTCAAGCACACTAAGTGCACACGATCCTCCTGATCACATCACCACACATTATATATATTACACCACCAATAAACACAAGCACACTAAGTGCATAACAATTAAACTCAAGTAAATAATCAATAAATCATTTCAATCGATCCATGGTTTAGTTACTATTTAACTAAACAATGACTCCCCAAAAATATTGGATATAAAAACATTTGGCAAATAACTATATTATTTATACCATGTTATAAATCTATTCAAGAGCTTTCCATTGCTTCGAACGGGGACTAAATCCGACTTACGGATCAAAAGTTATGGCCAAAATCGTCAAAACAGAAAATTCACCAATATACAGCTTTGAGTCGACGCAAACAGCGCAGAATGCAGAAAATTCTGTGTTTTCCATCGTTGGAGGCCTTCCGGACCTACGATTTCAATTCCGTAAAAAGCCCCGGTTTCAGAATTCGAAATCCTACCATAATATGCCAATTATAACAGCCAACAACATATTTTTAAAGATCATGTCATCATATATCGTATAACCATACTTTTCAAAACCATGGCATTTAGGGGTTTCTATCCTAAATGTGATCCTACCCATCATACACTATTACACAATCACAATGATCATACGAAAACTCACCCTTACTGTCCAACACTATCATCTTGCTCAATTCCAAGCTTATCACTCTTCATCCATCCTCTGCCCTATCATTACTACAACTATCACACACTAATCTAATCAATTGTTCCTTAAACTACATCTCAGAACCTATATCATGGTCATTACCCAAGCCACAGAGGTTACACAAAATCTCACCAATACTCATGGTCATTATCCAAACCACATAGGTTATACAGGAACTTCCCTAAAACCGTAAACCCAACCAATACCCCAAACTCACCAAAAACAACAATTCATCAACATCGACATATATCAATTCCTCATTGGTTTATCAAATATTAATTCTCAACATCAATCAACAATTATAGGCATGACAACATAAAACTTCATACACCGATACATTCCTACGGGGTTAAGGAATCCCCACTACCCTATACATGTAAATATCATCCCAATCAAGTTTCTCCCCCCTTACCTTGTTAATCGGTTTGATCGATGGAAATCCTCCTAGATTTGGTCTTTTGGCTTTCTCCTTTCTCTTCTGTTCCTCGTTCCTTTGCTCGTTCTACGCTCTTCTCACTTCTCTCGTTCTTTCTCCCAACTCTCCAAATGTATCGTAAAAAAACCACTAACCCCTCACATTCCCTATTTTAATTATCTAATTTTAATAATAATAATAACTTAATAAAATAATATAATAATAATAATCTTAATAGTAATACTAATATAATATTACTAATAATAATAATTATAATAATCATTATAATAATAATAATAATACACATAGCAATATTAATAATATTATTTCACCCATAATAATAATATTAATAATAATAGTAATAATACTCCACCAATAATAATATTTAATAATAATAATAATAATCATAATAATATTCTCCCACTAATAGTTATAATAATAGTAATAATATTACTAATAATAATATTCTCCAATATTAATAATATTACTACAATTAATAATAATAATAATAATAATAATAATAATAATAATAATAATAATAATAATAATAATAATAACAATAATAATAATAATAATAATAATAATAATAATAATAATAATAATAATAATAATACCACCATATTACTACTATTTATTTTATTATTATATTCACACCAAATTCACCACCAATAATCCTCCCATATTAGGGACACCCACCAATCATCATCAAACACACCCCAACCAAAGGGCACACCAACATATAATAATTAAAATAGTAATAAAATGATTAAATAATTAAAATGGGTGTTACAACTATGCTATTGGAGCGGTGTTGGGCCAACGAAAAGACAAAAATTTTCATGCTATACACTATGCAAGCAAGGTTCTTAATGAGGCGCAAATTAATTATGCCACAACAGGAAAAGAATTGCTTGCAATAGTGTATGCACTTAAAAAATTTAGGTCATATCTCATTGGGTCTAAAGTGATTGTTTATACTGACCAAACGGCGATAAAATATCTGCTAACCAAACCGGATTCAAAGTAAAGGCTTATTCGTTGGATCCTTTTGTTGCAAGAGTTTGATGTAGAAATTAAAGACAAAAAAGGGTCCGAAAATTTGGTAGCAGATCATTTATCCCGCCTTGTCAACGTGAAGGTGACTACTTTAGAAAAGGAAATCCGAGAAGAGTTTCCTGATGAGAAACTCTTTAAAGTTCAAGTGAGGCTGTGGTTTGCGGATTTTGCAAACCACATGGTGAGTGGTTTTGTGTCGCCCGACCTAACTCCTAATCAAAAGAGGAAATTCCTCTCGGATGCCAAATACTATGTGTGGGATGACCCTTATCTGTTCAAGCTGGGAGGTGATAATTTGTTAAGAAGGTGTGTTACGGGTGATGAGGCCCAAGGTCTGGGGTTAAAAGAAAATAAAATGACTCAGCAAAGTATCGCACTTTATGCCTACGTATTCCCGTCTGGAACGAGAAATTAGAGTCAACGTAGTTCGCCTACCTACGGGAAAGGTGGGGAAGGTTGCTCGCTAGGACATCGCATCATATGCCTACGTACTTTCATACAGCATGAAAGATCAGAGCAAACGTAGTTCGGGCTACGGAAGACACAGATTTGTTTGACTGTTTTTTATCCTTCTGAAAAAGGTTTTCTCCTGATTATGGGTCCAAGCGGACAAAAATGACTCTTTTGATTGGTTCACAGTCTTTTACGCGAGAACTATTTTTTAATGATGTTTAACCTTTTATTGTCTTTTTGATTGTTTTTGAGATTAGAAGAGAAAGAACTCTAAAACCCTATGGTTAAAATGGGAATCAAAATCTACCCTAATGTTGTCATGCATGGATGAAAACCTAATGTCTGTCATATTTCTCTCTTGCGCAGAGAGAAACAGAGATCCTAAGGGATAGACGGAAAAGAAACAACATATATACAGTAAAGCGGTAAAATGCATGAATGCAGCAATACAAGTGAGGCAAGGGAGTCCCACTCAACCTCGAACCTAGAAAACAATAGGTAAAGTGAAAGGGCTTCACTTCAACCTAAGGGGAAAATTAACAAACAATACAGCAAAGGAAAATAAACCCCAAAACCAGCCCTGACAGCACCCCAGCTCCAGTTGAACTTCCAAAATCAAACTCCAATGGTACCCAAGCTACAATAAGATTCTATCTTCGAGAAATCATCCAGCTCAAGCAAGCACAGAATCTTAACCAGTTGACAGCATCAAGCAGCAGCTAGCTCCAAACAGCAGTAAACCCTAGCTTTAACAGTTGCACAACTTTGACATGAACAATCTTCATCTTTGTCAATCTTTGATCTTCATATATATCTTCAATGGCTTCTTTCTTCAAGACAAGCTCTCCTAGATGAGAATTGATTTATCAGGATAAGTTGAATGTTAAACAGTTCATTGACTACCAAAGGAAGCCTACAAACAGTTTAACATTGTAAAAGACTGTTTCTCTCAAAGTTCTACCTCTAAGGTAAGCCAACTTATCCCTCCTAAGGAGGGAGGTGAATACCATAGAGGGACTTTATGTCATAGAGAGGAATGGAAGCACATGAAGCTTTCCATGTTTGTACAAAGAATTTGTCTATTCTAAGCTCTGCCTATTTCTATTATTTCCTATGTCTTCGACCGGCTCCCAGCACAAGAAATATTCATCATTCAAGCTTCTTCTATGATCTTCAATCTTCTCCTTTGATGTCTTCATGCTTCCACAAGCCCAAACCAAGCCCACACCCCCAAATAAAAAACCCAAAAGCCCAAGCAAGCAACATAAACCCCAAATGGGAACACCAAACAATCACACAATTTGCAAAATATACTAAAAATAGTAAAATAGTATTTAAAATTCTAGGATTTATTCTAAGGGGATTTCTACCTCTACCCTACATACCCTATATGTCTCATACCCTAATTCAAGCTAAAAACCCCAAAATAAAATGTTGTAATGCACCTATGTTGAGTTTGAACCCTAAAACTATCACCCTAATGTTTTCTACTCAAAACTAATCAAGATTAATCCACAAAAATGTGGAATAAATCCATGGGGAACTTAATGTTCTAATCTAACTACCACAGAAAGAATGGAATCAAAATATGGATTTAAATGACCAAACAAAATTCACCAAATAACATGTACAACCAAACATGAAAATAAAAGCAATTAAAATGTAAAAAATCACCATAAATGGAAAAAGGACTAAAATACTATTTTTATTTTCTTATAATTTTCTTGACATCATTATTAAAATGTAGCAGAAATCCCCATGCAAAATTGATCATTTTTGGATTTTTTATGAATTATTTTGTAAAACATATGCAAACAAAATGAAAATGAAAATTCAATTAAAATAATTGAGCAGGGGGTGGAAACAGCAGTTTATTTCCCTTCAGAACACACTGGGCCTAGAAAAAGGGGGGTGCGTTCAGCAGAACGCACTAGGCCCATGTTGGCTAATTCAGAAAAAACAATAAAGCTAATAAGCCAGGGGGGCGAATAGCAGCAAATCCACTTGCATCTTGCTCTGGGCCCCAAACTGGGGGTGTAAATGACAATTATGCTAGGCCCATATCTGAATTCCAAACCAGGGGAGGGGGTTGTGACAAGTACAACGGGAGTACGCTCAGCACATGGCAATTGGGCTTAAGGCCCGAGATTCAATTAAAACCCACTCATCAGCAAAACCCTAAACAAAACCTCTCATTCCAATCACTGTTCACCTTCTCCAACACAAACCCTAAACGGCGCAGACGCGCCCTCTCACACCTCTCACTCTGAAACACTTCTCTCCATTCAGTCTTGTTCGAAGTCCCTCATAAAAAATTGTTCATCAACCTTACACTCAAACTGAACCTATCACTATCTAAACTTCAAATGCACAAAACCTTTCTCGCTCAATCCGCGTTCAAATTCTCACACTCACTAAACTAATTCCTCAGCCAACGAACAAGAAAAACCTACAAAGGATGATGAGTTTCAGAACAAACCTGGATAGACGATGCAACTGATGAAGACTCGGGCGATTTGAGACGAAGCTTGGCGGAGTTCACGAAGAGCTGGAGGGAGCTACGTTTAGAGAAATCTTTGTTGAAGATTTGAAGATCCATGGCGGCGATGGTGTTCTTGTGACGAGTGGAACAAAGATCAGCGAAGATCTTACAAACTGACAAACTGAAGGAGTTTGATGACGTTCTTGATCGTTGAAGGCGCTTGCAGATTGATGAGATTCTTGCTATTTCTGGAGGTGAAATCTGGAGAGTTGGTTAAAGGTTGTTCGTTGAAGATTTTTGAAGTTATCTGAAGACTTATGTATGAAGATTACGAAGAACGATGAGGATCTCTGAAGAACAAAGAAGGCGATGAATCTTGTTGGAATTTTCTGGAGTTTCTTGTTGATGTTCTTGGTGATGAACGATGATGTTGCTGAAATTTTCTGGGAAAAAATTGTTGGAGAATCTTGCTGTTGATGATTCTGATGAAGATTAATGAAAAAAATCTGATGATGATCGGTTGAAGTTATGAAAAATTGGATGAATTTGATGGAGAATGTTGCAGGATTGCAGATTCCGGCGGATGTTTGGTTTTCCGGCGAGTGGTTGATGGAGATGGATGAAGAAGATTGAAAGGTGTTTAGATGAGTGTTCTGGAAAATTGCAGTTTCCGGCGAGTTTTCGGATTTCGGCGGTTAGTTGCGGTGGTCTGGCGTCTGTTAGGGTGGTTCCGGTGGATGTTGCATGGCCGGCAGTGGGAAGTTGGTGGTGGAGTCAGAGCAGGACAGGTGTGAGAGAGAGAGAAGGACGGAGCAACACGTGGCTGAGGGTGAAGGGAAAGAAAGACACGTGGACAGAGAGAGAGTGAGTGGAACGGTGAGTTGTCTGCAAAGAGTGAGGTGGAAGAAAAATATAAAAACGCGTGGCATATGTTTATATAGGACAAGTGGCGTTGGAATGGACTCTGGGCCCCCAAAATCAGACAAATGGCCCACTAAAAAAGACTAACTCAGACTTAAATATGATTAAAACGTGATTAATGCTAGATTAAAGAACTAACTAAAGGGCTAATCAGACTTAATAATAAAAACGAAATTGACTTAATAGCTGATTAAAAAAACACAAAACAAAAGGTTAATGGCTAATTAAAACGAAATGATTAATAAAACTATACACTTAAAATCTAAAAAATCTATATTAGAACTATTAACTATTAAATCCCTATTAAAATCTAACCAATTAAAAATCTGTTAACAAAAGAACTATATTCTATTAAACTAAAATTTATACTAAAATTCCTATTTAAAATCCATATTAAAGAAACTATTAACTTCTATACTATTTATTAATACTAAAAGCTATGAACTAGTAAAACTATTATATTCTATAAAATCTATTAAAAAAACTAAAAACACATAAATCTATATTTTCCTTCAATTACCTAAAAAGATAAGATCTATAATAATAAAAACTATTCAAAATCTATATTCAAAAATTATTAATATCTAGATAAAAAAATCTATTAAAAACTATTCTATATTAAGACTATTCTATTATTCTATTTAATACCAAAAACTATTATCTAAAATGCTAATAAAACTCGGTTAATGCCTAGAAAATTTTATAAAAATCTAAAAAAAACAAATGAAAACAATTAACTCCAATAAAAGGGACGCGAGACCATACTGAAATAAACGGTAAACCCCGGACGCCGAAATACACTCAAAAAACAGCAGTATAAGCTGAAAACGCCAAGGAGCGCGCAACTTCTCGAAAAATGAGACTCTGATTATCTGGACTGATCTGAAACGTCCAAAAACTGTGAAAGCAGGGCTATAATCCCGATAACATCAGTATGATTGAAAGAATGCACTGCATGCAGTATGCGAATGCGAATGAAAAATGCGTCGAAACATAAACCAGATATGGGAACCGGTTGGTCAAATCTTAGGGTGCAACAATGTGTTAGGTATCCCTTCTCTATCTCTCTGATATCAACAGAACACAGAATGAACCAAAGGACCGACATGATGGTGGAGCATGGTATGTAAAATGCTGATGCAAGTGCAAAAATGCAACTGGTTTAACAAAACTCAGAAGTTCGATTGGGTTAAAACCCTATTTCATCATTGGAAAAGTTACAATCCTTTTTTAAAATACCAGAGATCGGCTGAGCTTTACAAAACTAGTTGCGATATGATATGTTCGTGGTGATATGATGTGATGATGCACACATAAAGGCAAATATTCACAAATACAATGCATATACAAAGACCTCCTAGGCTCAAGATCAAATCAAGGAGTCAAAGGTCCACCCATACCTTAATGATTTGTACTATGGGTTAATTTGTACCTGCCGAACGGGTTCTACAAAGTTCCCAGAGTCATCAATCCATCTTTCGGATATTATCAACTTCCCAAATCACTTGGTAATCGATAATATTCTCAGGAGAGTCTCGTCCATGTGTAGTATCGCGTATCAACTATTTCGGAAATACTTCCTTATAGCCATCGCACTACGTCTTAATAAGGCCAAAGTGGGGTAGAATGTATTCTAAAAGTCCACAGTGTCATGGGCTCCTTCGTTGAAAGTAGCATTGTTTTCATGAATACTCGATCAACAATACTAAACTTTCAAGA
This sequence comes from Lathyrus sativus, assembly GCA_963859935.3. NCBI lineage: Eukaryota > Viridiplantae > Streptophyta > Magnoliopsida > Fabales > Fabaceae > Lathyrus > Lathyrus sativus. The sequence continues at coordinate 18,473,849 of OZ012737.1, forward strand.
GGGCCTTCACTGAGCGGTGGTTTCTCAAGTTAGCTTGGTCGGGAATCAACTCCCTATAAGCCTTTTTGAATATACCGCCATCCTATCTTAAGTGCACTCGAGTCCGGGTATATGACCGTCTCACCACTCAAAGCACCCAATATCCAACATACAAATATATTGACAAATATACATGTTAAGCAAATATTTACGAATATAGCATACAATCAAACAAAGTAGGCTAAACCCTCAAGTTAAGTAAGTATCCCCAGTGAAGTCGCCATTTCTGTTGCGGTGAGAATCGTGATACCAAGCTATTGATTAACTTGAATCTTTAATTCTTAGATTACAACCGGACTTTAATTTATCCAAAGGAAAGGTCTAAAGAAAGAAAGAACCTTTTGCGCGATGTAACAACAACGCTAAGAGATTCGAGCATCGGGGGTTGGTTATGCATAGGGTAGGTATTTCACATCCTAAACATCTGTAGTACTCTACAGGAACCTTTTATTTGTTTGCATGCTAAGTTTGTAAATGTTTGCTAAGGATTGGGATTGGGTAAAGGGTTTAGGTAAAGACCTAAAGATAGTTTATAAGCTTACTCGCAAAGACATCGCGTCCTCTGCCTACGTATCCTAACTAGGATAGAATCAGAGCAATCGTAGTTCACCTCACAAGGGATGAAGAACACTTGATTATGATCAAGGTTCAAAGGGGGAACAAACATATCCATGCTTGTATAGAGTTTAACAAAACTCTCTAGATCTATGTTGAACACTCAAGAAAGGGGAGTAAGTAATCATTTCCATGATTCTTACATAGAGTTAACCAAACTCTACCTAATGTTCTACGTTGTGAGACCAATTGGTTCTATCCAGACCAAAAGGTGGGAGAAAGGGGGAAGGTTGCTCGTCAAGATATCGCATCTTGTGCCTACGTATTCTCATTGTCCAATAAGAAATCAGAGCGGTCGTAGTTCAGGCATGAACTACATAATAAGGATCTATTGGTTCTTTCCAGACCAAAAAGAGGGAGAAGGCTCTATCCAGACCTACGAGTTTAAATCCTATTGGTTCTATCCAGACCAAAAGGGGGAGAAGGTTCTATCCAGACCTATGAGTTTAATGAGCTATCTATGACCCAAGGGTCAATAGAGAGACTTTTCTTTGGAAGGAGAAATATGAGGCAGCATGGATGAGAACTAAAGAATTCCATCACTTGGGGAAATAAACTTAACAAAGGAATAATCATTCAATTATGATGAATATAAGGGATATGGTTACAACCAATAATAAACAAGCATATTACAATAAGCAAGGATTTCAATCAAGATAAATGGTTACAACCAAAACAAACATTAAGATATTGCGATATCAATGATTCCAATCAAGATAAATGGTTACGACCAAAGAAAACATTAAGATATTACAATATCAATGATTTCAATCAAGATAAATGGTTATGACCAAAGCAAACATTAAGATATTACAATATCAATGATTTTAATCAAGATAAATGGTTATGACCAAAACAAACATTTAAGATATTACAATATCAAGCAATGATTTCAATCAAGATAAATGGTTACGACCAAAGCAAGTATCAAGATATTATAATATCATGAAATGGGGAAGTTCTTACAAGACTAAACACAAAGGGTGAAAACCACAGACATATGTTGACAAAGAATGGGGTACATCTTAATAAAGATGGAAGGGGATATTAACAAAGATGCATCTTAACAAAGATGAGGCTTCAATAGGGCTTACAAGATGACGTGTATACTTACAGGCATCATGCCTAAACAAACAATGTCACAACAAAGTAAGGGATAAGTTCAATACTTCATGGGAGAAAACTTTCAAGTTTTAATGATGATTAAACACAAATGCTTACAAGCAAGAGTTTTAGTCAAACTCAAGTACACAAGGATGCTAACAAGCCAAAATCATAACTTTAAAATAAAACTCAAAAGAGAATGAAATTAAAGTTTTAAAATGAATAAATGAGAGATAGGAAGGTGAAAACCCTAAAAACATTCATGGTAGCATGTGAAATGCAAGTAGAAAGTTCACATTTATGAGTTTTAGGTTTACCTCTTGAAGCAAGCTTAAGCAATAAGAAAACCATAGATATTGAGAGCTCTTACAAGATCTTCAAATGTTCCTAGGTTGATGAATAGATGCTCCAAACAACCTCCAAGCAAGCTAGTGGACGAAATGCCTTGTAAATGAAGGAAACACTTTAAAATCCAAAGATTTCAAAGACCAACTCACTCAAACCTTATTACATAAGTGTGTAAGTGTTTTGGATAGCTTCAATACATCATATTTGATGTGTTTGAAGTGTTTCTTGAGTTGGAAAAAGTTTGGAAATGGTTTTGGAAGGTGTTTTGCAAAAAATAGATTTTGAGGGATTTTGGAGCCTTAGTGAGATTTTGCAAGAATTTGGTGATTGTGCAAGGGAGAGAGTTCTAGATGGTTTCTAGCATGGAAATGGTGTGTTTGTGATATAGTAATTTAGTTCTATTTATAGCCAAAGGCCTTGGAACAAGGTATGGGCAAAAGTGAATCAAATTGCCAATTTTAACCTTCCATCATGAAAATCTTTGAGTTTTCCAATGCAATCTTCATACTTGTCTTTAAGCCACTCTACTAAGATATTCTCCATGCCCTATATATTGTTTTCATCATGCTTGATAGGTTAGGAGGTGACTTGTTGAAGTAAAGTTGATGATTTGACAAGGGTAGCCACTTTTTTTCTCTTTCTTCACTATTCACTTTTGCAACTTGCATTAAATAATTATTTCATTTGATCTTTGTGCCATTTTCGTGGGAACTGATATTAAAAATGTTCATTATCAATGCAAACATCATAAATGAGGTTTGGTCTTTGATTAGCATCAATTTGGAGAGGTTTTGGAATAAAAAAACTCATGTTGACCTAGTTTTGCGAATGTGAGTTTTTGCCGACTTGTAGATCTTAGCTCTCTCTAACCAGGAAGAGTTATGGAACCCACTTGTACTTTTTAAAAATCCCCAATTAGGTAATACAATATTTATGCTTGTTTTAGGAACTCATTACCCTTGAAATTAGGTCAAAAACCCTTGTGTGGTTAAGGAGTTATGGCTTTGCCCTTTTCAAAACCTTAATTTCCCAACTTTTCGATTAATTATCAATTCTTGATCCAATGGTCACCAAAATTCATGAATAGATGTGATATACCATTAGGAACATAATTGCCTTCAATTTTGGGTCAAAACCATGTTGGTCAATGAGTTGACTTTTCAGTCAGACGAACTGATTGATTGAAGAACTCTGAATCGACTGTTGGTGTTCTGGGTCCTCTGAGGTCTTGAAACTTCTTGAGTGAAATTCACTAAGCCATATGAGCTTCATGGACCATGATTCCATCATTGGAACACTATTGTAATCAAAAGTCAAAGTACAGTTGACTTTTCCTAATCAGAAACCCTAATTGGGTGTCCTGAACTGCACTGTTCTTAATCCTTGGGTGACAACCTAAAATTGGATTCACACTTGACCCAATGGAGTATTCTTGATCTTTTTTATAGTTGAATGAATCCAAAATATTGATTGATCGAACCATCGAAGCCTCGATTTTGACGGTACAAAACCCTGATTCATCTGCATCTTGACAAAGATAAACTTGAAATGGGTTAAGGTTAGTTAATCAACTGAATATGATCCTAAAATGATGATGAGGATCTAAGGGGTCAAAATTTGGGGTGCAACAGGCGCAAATTTTGATATTGTGATGTCTCAAAGATGGGTTTAGGTGGTATGCTTATGCAGAACCGTCAGGTTGTAGCATATGCTTCAATACCACTGAAGGTTCATGAGAGGAATTATCCTACTCATGATTTAAAGTTGGAAACAATAGATTTTATACTTAAAGTTTGGAGACCTTATTTATATGGTTCGAGATTTGAGTTTTTCAGCGATGATAAGAGTTTGAAATATTTGTTTGATTAGAAGGAGGTGAAATATGAGGCAGAGGAGGTGGTTTAAGTATTTGATGGACTACGACTTTGAGTTGAGTTATCATCTTAGTAAAGCTAATGCGGTAGCCAATGCTTTCATTATAATGTCTTTGAATATGTCGACACTGATGATTAGAGAGATTGACTTGATTGAGTTGCTCAGAGATATTAGTTTAGTGTGTGAAATGATGCCGCAAAGTGTGTTGTTGGATATGCTGAAGTTGACTAGCACTGTTCTAGGAGACATCAGAGAAGGCTAGAAATCAAATTTGGGACTGATTAACCAGTTGGTGTTAGTCAATCAATGTAAAGAAGTGGATTTCATAGTTGATGAGAATGTAGTTATGAGATGTCGAGATAGAGTTTGTGTGCTAGATTTCCAGAGTTTAATGGGAGAATTCTTGAGGAAGGTCACATGTTAGTTAACATCTTCATTACCAACATTAAGCATTAGGTTACTCCACAACAGATAAGTGCAACTACTTCTAGCATATATATATATATATATATATATATATATATATATATATATATATATATATATATATATATATATATATATATATATATATATATATATATATATATATATATATATATATATATATATATATATATATATATATATATATATATATATATATATATATATATATATATATATATATATATATATATATATATATATATATATATATATATATATATATATATATATATATATATATATATATATATATATATATATATATATATATATATATATATATATATATATATATATATATATATATATATATATATATATATATATATATATATATATATATATATATATATATATATATATATATATATATATATATATATATATATATATATATTAGGAATCAAAGCTATAGTTCTTCGTTTCCTTCACTTCAAAATGATGAAAGTAGGTCACATCTCCTACAATGCTCAACTCAAATTTAGACTACATATGATGAATAAAGTGCTCCACCATCTTGTATGACATGTCATCAACATAAATGTGAACTATCATCAGATTCTCATTGTCTTTTACAATGACATGCTCCAGCAGCTGAACAAACTCTTCAAATGTCAAAACATCTTTTGATAACTTCCTTTCAAGAGTTATCCTTTAGTGAAACAAATACTTTCACTTTCGCACACATCGTATAAGGGAGAAATAGAAACATTTGTAGGCATCTTTTTACCACCAAATATTTTCTTTGACTTCTTGTCAACCTTTTTACTAAGACCAACATCTTTAATAACACTTAGATAGACATGAGCAAACCCATCATGAATTTCATTGTTCTTAGAGATAAAACCCTCTACACTTCTTCTGACAGAATCATTAACCACATCATCAATGTTATCACTCACATTATTCATCACATGATACTTTTTTCATAACGCGGTAGAGGTCGACATAAGAGATTACTAGATGGCTTCTTTGCAGTTACAACTTGTTTTGTCAAATCTTGGTGAATATGAATCAAAATCAGAATCACTTATTTTGTTGCCGCATGAATTTTGTCCTTTCTGTGATAGAAAAGTAATTAATGATCCTAACGGATTAGAGGCAAAATATGTGAGTGATTGGTTAAAGCATAGTAGGACAAACAATAGAAGCTTAAAGGTTTGGGATATTGAAGTTCCAGAAGATTCAATTAGAGGGTTATTTCAATTATCTCGTTCAAATATTGAAAGACTTAAGTAATTTGTAGTGTCAAAATAAAAGGGTAATAGAAATGGGAATATAAATCTTCATTTGTCAACTTTTGTTGTATCTGTTGCATATGCATGGGTATGCAGAGTAAAAGCGGAGGAAATTGAGAACAAAAATGTTATTATAGGTTTGAATGTCGATTCCAGGAATCCTTTAGGGTCCGTTTGGTTCAATGGAGGGGAGGGGAGGGAGGGATTTTAATAAAGGGGAGGGGAGGTGAGGGGATGTATTTTAATTAAACGTATGTTTGGTTCGTAAGAGGGGGAGGGGAGGGGAGGGAGAAGTTTTATTCAAATATATGTTTGGTTCCCAGGGGGAGGGGAGGGGTTTTAAAACTAATTTACCTTTTTACCCTTAAAATATTATAACAATCATGCTAAATAAATTTTTTTTTAAAAAAGTATTCATAAAAAACTTAGATAATTAAACACAAAATATTTAACATTTAAAATACTCTAAAACATTTTGATGATCAATGATCCATTTAATCCTATAACATATTTATAAGATTAAATTCTACATAATATATAACTCATACTACAATTATATATTGATATGTAATATAATACAACAAATTATAAAATAATTAAATTATTACAAGCAAAATATTTTAAAAAAAAAAGAATAAAACACGGAAAAAAAAGTTGAATCATAATAATAAAAATAATGGAGTTGCCATTAAACAAATGAAAGAATTACAATAAGGTGACAAAAATTAAGGTATAATATTAATAAAGAAAATTAAAAAATTTATAAAATAAAAGTGAGGAAAATTTTGTCAATATAATAAAAATACATGTTATCCTAACTCCTCTCCCTCCCCTCCCCTCCGAAAACCCCTAATTCGGGGGGAACAAAAAATTGCTCCAAGAGGGATTCTGATTACCTCTAATCCCCTCCCCTTATAAAAAAATTGAACCAAACACATCTATTTTAAAATATTCCCTCCCCTCCCCTCCCCTCCAAAACCCCCCAACCAAACAGACCCTTAGATCTGCCTATACCTCCTACAACATACTATACTGAGTTATAGACATTTGTTTATGAATGAATGCTTGCTTTCATCAATTTAGATTTAAGTTTTCTAACATTAGTTATCATTATTATGATGGTTGATTTTGCTTTTTCATGTTCCAATCTCTTCAATTTTATTCTTGTTAGTTTTATATAATGTTATCATTGTATAAATTATTGCATTTTTATAATTGTTAATTGTCAATCTTGTTGGCATATTCGTACTAGTGATAAACTATTTTATATAAAAATAACTATATGTAGATGTTATTATTTTAAAGAGTTGCATGTTGGAGAATATATAATCTCAATATGTGTTTATAAATAGGATCAATTTTCACGGTACAAGTCAATTTTGTTGAAATGAGTTAGTCATTAAATCACATTTTTAAATATAGTATTAGGGTTTAGTTTAAGATTCAATGGATCACCTGTTATTAAGTTTCTGCTATCGATTCACCATTTATATCCACATTTTAAAAGTGAAAACAATCCTCACTCTACAAACATACACATAAGAATAATCTTCACTCAAATTTCTTTAAGAAAACTGATTTAACTAGAGTATGACTTATGGTTCAGGTTGTCATCTTTCGTACACGCCAAACTTCTTATTGAATCATTGTAAAATATTTGACATATACCAACAGTTGCTCACAAAAATCTGATTATAAATCATTTTCACATGTACTTGGTAACACATCTTCTTGAATATCTATGATTATTCTCTCGTTCGATCATAAGAAAATTTCCGCAGATCATTTCATGAGTGTCTCATGCTTCTTTGACCGAATATTACATTTAAAAATAAAAAGATACTCTATAATGCTTAGAGCATTCATCATCAAGTACATAGCTCATTTCATGAGTGTCTCATGCTTCTTTGACCAAATATTAAATTTAAAAATAGAAAGATACTCTATAGTGCTTAGAGCACTCATCATCAAGTACTTAGCTTTTAAATTATGTTTGGAAGTAACTCCAGATCTATTCATTTCAGCTCAGTGATATCACAATATTTTCTGCATAAACTTTTAAATAGAATTTCTGCATTCAAAATAGTAACAAAAGTTATAGACTCATGACTCAACAATCATAGATTTCAACATGTTATTACAACAATATCACAAAATCAATCATTTAAGAATGACATAGATTGGTGAAACAAGTGAAAATAATGACATAGATTAGTGAAACAAGTCACATCGAACAATAGAATACTGAGGTATAAAGGCAAGGCGCACTATTTTGAATTATTTAAAAAAAATGAAAAACCATAAATTCCCTCGGCTTTTCATAACACCGAGGTGAAAAAATAATCAATACAAGCTTCGATTCGCAGCTATCACAGTTTATAATTTTATTTGTTTATAAGTGTAAACAAAATGTTCTAACCCTTTAATTTTTTAATTAACCGAGACATGAAATAATAATATTTTATTATAAAAGCACTTGTTAAATTGATTTTACCCTAATACTTACTAATATGAAGCCGCCCCAAACTCGCAAGCATCATTCTTTGGGATGGATTGCAAGACAGAAAAATCTTCAATGTTCTTCTATCTTGAATAAAAAAAGTTTTCCACCCTTGCTATCCATTCCAACATAATGGTGTTGATGTTGTCGTTGTTGTATTTTTGGGATAACCCTCAGTTAAAGGAGGGAGCTCAACCTTTGAAGATTACTCAGTTGATAGATTACAAGTGCAGGAAATTATTCTTGCTTCAAGTTCCACAAAGAATGTAGCCTAACCAACAAGGAAGAAAGCTTAACCTTTGAACAAAGAAGAGAATGCAACTAAATCAAGATATCATCAAAGATATTTAGTTATTAGAGAAAAGATTTATTGTAAACAATTTATTTTAATATTCTATGTAAACAATTAAGGTAATTTTAAAAAAAAATTATTCACCTCGATTTTCGTCATCACCGAGGTGATAGTTACAAGATAAAAAAACCTTGATTTTATATTAAAACTAAGATGTTTAATAATCATATTTTACTATAAAAATACTCGTTAAATAGATTTTATCCTAAAACTAACTTATATTAGCCACCGCAGAGGAAATATTCATCACCGTACATTTGATCATGAGTTGCTACTACAAATCTTTGGGAAGGATTGTAAGTGTAGAAAATAAAAATTCTCATTGAAAAATAGATCTCTAGCATCTTGCATGGGACCTGGACATGGAAAATAAAAATTCTCATTTGGAAACGGATTTTTCAATGTATTTTTAATATTCTGTGTAAACATTGTAATCTAAACAAAACACTTATTCACCTCGGTTTCTTCGTGACCGAGGGGATAGTTAATCGTTTTTTTTACTATACTCAATGCCCTTAAATAAATATTTAATGTCCAACGTTTATCAATGCTCAAGAATTTTTCATTAGTGATCCGTGTGAAACCTAAGGGACATCCATAATAAAAGCATGTTGAATATTGAAAATCTAACCAATATGGAACATGAAGCGCTTGAAATGTAAAGACGTTTGGAAAAGTTCTATAAGATGGACTGCAATAGAAAAAAATTACTTGGGTTTAAGATTTGTTTTCTTAAATATTTATTTGAGCACAAAATCATATATTTCAATATTGATTTTATTTATCTAACCCTTATTTTGTTTTACTTCAGAATCAAATGCATGCAAGATCTGTAGAGAATAATCTTGCACCTAACATTTGATCTTCCCCAAGATTCAATAAATCAAAGATCTAAAATCTAGATCTTCAGGAAATTTTATCTTCACCAAGATATCTAGGGAATTTGATTTTTATTTTAATATTGTGTAAACAATCTAATATTCTTGGTAAACAATGTGATATCCTATGTAAACAATATAACAATTTAAAAATAAAAAAATAAATAATCTTACCCCTCGGTTTTAGGATTAACCGAGATATAAGATAAGTTAATTTTAAAAATAATAAAAGTGTTATTGTTGGGGTTCAAACCCATATGCATATAACTTTACCTTTCAATTTTAATTCCACCGAGGTGATAAGTGGCGAGTTTTTATATTGTCCTTGGTTGCCTCGCTTCTTTATGCGAGATATTATGCATTTCACGCCCGAGGTAAAAAAAATGTTTTTTATAGTAGTGGTGGATGAATGTGTTAAGCCATATATTAAGAGAATAATAAAAAAATATTTTATATATCATAGAATGATCACACCTCCTATTTTTTGGGATGACATACCCTTTTACTTCTACCACCAAGCTAGGGCTACACAATTCCAAAAAACGCTTGTTACCTCGGATGTGAAATGCATAATACCTCGGCTATAAAAGCGAGATAATTGATGACAGCAAAATAAATAACAACTTATCACCTCGATATTATTAAAACTGAGAGGTAAAGTTAAATGCGTATGGGTTTGATCCTAGCAACAACATTTTTATTATTTTCAAAACAAACGTAATTTTCATCTTGGTTTATTGTGAAAACTGAGGGGTTAGATAATTTTTTTAATTATTACATTGTTTACACATAATATTATCATACCCAAAATTTCACACCATTGTGAAAATCACCACCACAATATGGATGTACCTTTATGCATCACTAATCCTCTCAAAGATTGTTGAGTGTTCACATTGACCAAGAGTTAGGGTTTTTAAGCCCTACAGAGAATTCAGGCAAAGGATCAATAAAGAATTGACATGATCTTCAACTTATCAAGTCCCTCAATCAACCATGGAGGTTAAGATATCATCATCATTAATCAAGTGCAAAATTGCATGATGACAAGCGCATCAAGACTCAAGACTCTCAGTGCACCAAAATCAGGGTTTTGACCTAACTCAATCCCTTAGATGACTTATGGAGCAAGGCATGATCCAACATCTCAAGATATGTTTCAAGGACCTCAAATAAATCATATTAGTCCATTCATATGATTAGATTGTTACAAAGAACTTGATAGATAAACAATGCAAGAATTCAAATCCATCTGAGCCACAAACTAGGTTTTTGATGAAAAGTCAACCATATCTTTGAATATAGACGAAGACATGATCTCCAACCTTGGAATATGATTCAAGAAACTCAAATATATCCTTGAAGTCCATTCATAAGTTTAAAATCACATTGGGATATTCATTCATTGAAAATTAAGAATTAGGGTTTCTCTGCCCTAAATTCATCTGATGTCCAAAGTCAAAGTTTGACTTTTTGGCCAAAAATGTTCATCAGGAGACATTAATCAAGAAAATATAATCTATTTTTGCATTGGAATAAGATTTGATCAAGAAATCAAGGTTACTTGTAAAAGCGGCAAAGTTGAAAAATTGAAAATTTCTCTAAGTTATGAAAAAAAAAGTGTTCAAGTACCTTATTAGGATTTTTTAACTATATCCACATAGGGAATATCAAATAAATAATTAAATAGATTCGTAAAAAAAACGAAAAGACTATTATGTTTTTTAAAGGAAAATAATAATATAGAAGAGGATAGTAGAGGTAGTTAAACAAATAAGTTTTAAATGTCAAAGAGAAAAATACCGGTAAGGAATTGAAGATATCTTGTCAAGCATTGAACGTGATCTTGTTCTTCTAATATAACTTCATTTGTCATAGTATAATATTCTAGTTCATATTGAAAGGTTATATGCTTAGTGAGCATAGGTGAAATAAGCATTCCACATAATTTATAATAAACTCAGTGTATATATCACAATAATTATGAAGACCAACTGTTGTTGAATATTATGCATTACAGAATATCACAACGTTTTTTTAATGTAATTGTTGTGGTAGGTAGTGCACTACATAGATTCAATCACTGTCACACGACTATGGTGGAAAACATCATAAATATAATCACACCTTACCTTACAACGGTTAGTCCAGTATGGTGGTATCCCTTTAGGAACCATTGTGATATGTGTTTTTCTTAGTAGTGCCTACATAGTCAATGTCCACAAAACCATTGATTTTGTTTTGTTCATCATGACCTCTGGCTCCACCTTAAATCAAGATCCTGATTAGGGATCCTTTTATATATCTTGAGATCCATATCAAAGCTTGCCAATGAGCTTTTCTAGGGTTTGTCATGTACTTACTTATGAGGCTTATAGCATAACCTATGTTTGGCCTAGTATAGACCATAGCATACATCAATGAACCTACTATACTAGCATATGGTATCCTAATCATATAGGATCTTTCAACTTCACCACTAGGATTTTGAGTTATACTAAGGTTAAATTGTTGAGTTGTAGGCGTTATAACAGGTTTTAAGTTTGACATACCAAACCTAATGTGAATTTTCCTTAAAATGACACTCGAGATAAGTATAATTTTAAATATTTTCTATCTCTTTCGATGTCAATATCTGAAATTCTTGTTGTAGCTCCAAGGTCCTTCATTTCAAGTTCCTAGTTGAGTTCAACCTTCATCTTCTTTATTTCTTCGACGTGGTTGCTTGTTATCAGGATGTCATCCACATAGAGAAATAAAATGACAAATGAATTTTCATATGGAATCCTGAAATAGACACAATTATCAAAGTTGTTGCTTGTGAAACATATGTGTGCCACGAACTTGTCGAATCTCCTGTTCCATTGTATAGGAGATTGTTTCGAGCCATATAGTGACATGTTCAGCTTGGACACAAATTCCTCCTTACCTTTTTCTTCATACTCTACAGGTTTCTTCATCGATATTGTTTTATCTAGGTCAACATATAGAAAAGAAGTTTTGACATTCATCTTCTCCAATTATATGTCAAACAAAGCCACCATGGCAAAGACGGTACTAGAAATAACACATCTAATGTCGGCCACGAAATGCATTTAACCTCGGCTACACAGGCGAGGTAACAAAGGTCGACATGAAAAGAAATCATTTGTCACCTCGGTGATTCCAAAACTGAGGTTAGAAATTAAAAGGTCGTGAGTTTCATCCGCAGCACTAGCATTTTTATTATTTTTAGAACTGGATGGTGCATCCAATATTAACACTCGTTGTTTTGTAGAATCGAGGTAATATCTCAATGTTATTTCCTCAGTTTTATGTAAACACTAAGGGGATAAGTTTTTTTGTACTGTCATTTGCACATGTATTACAAAACCATTTACAAAACCATTTTCCTGAATATAGAACCATATTTTACATATTCCTGAAATAGAAACATTTTACATTTTTCCAATTTCTCAATTAGAAATATTGTGCCACACACTTTATTTGTATTGTTGGATTGACAATAATACTTGTGAAGAAATCGATGAATTCGGATTAAACCAAATTCAAATCCCAAATGGCACACACTTTATAATTTATCATCAAAGCTAAAACAAAGGATTATGAAGCAAAAGAACCAAAATGGAAAGTTTTGTAGGTTGTCCAATAGGATTTGTAGCTGATCCTTAAGAACCTATAGCTTGAACAACATTTGAAACAAATTAGATCAATCAACAACAACTTTAAATATATATAGTACAATGATTAAAAATGAGTAAAATGATTAATTATAAATTTCAAAGAGATATAAAACATTTACCGACTAGTTTTTACATATTCCCTCTTCATGTTCACGATGAATAGCATGCACATCATCTGAACCATTTTCTTCAAATGTTTAATCTACATGTGTTACTAAACAAGGTGTCTCATAGTTAAAATCTTGATTTTCATCATTACTATCGGGAAGATGTTTACCTTGAAGAATAATTGACCATCTAGTGTTTGAAGGATCAGTGACATAAAAAACTTGTTTTACTTGGGTTTCCATGATGAAAGGTTTGTTCTTATAAGTTGCCTTACGAATATATACCCATGTGAATCCCAATTCATCGGTTTCTACACCAGTGTTACTGTCAATCGAACAACACTTAAATACTGGCACATTAAAAGAAACATATCCAATCTCCAAAATCTTCTCAATGACCCCACAGTACGCCCTAGACGCTAGTACATAATTGTTATCTTTGGAACTAGAAAAGTACATGGATTCAACCTCAACCATAACCTCATTATTTTGCATGGTACTACGATCATTCTTTTATTTTTCTTATAGAATAAATATTTAGAAATGTCATATGCACTTCCAGTAATTACATTAAACTTAGGCATACGTGACAACTATTTGCAAAGATCTGATGCATTACTCTCTTTAGAAATACTTTCATTAAACCCATTTATGAATGTTTTGTTATCCTCTACCAATAACCATTTTTAATTCTCAATGTGTGTGTAACCCATGATTCCATCTTCCATGTGAGAAGTCTTCTTTGAAAATAATTAGCCAAAATCCTAGTTTGGTTGCTCAATCTTATGTTCCAAGGCTTTACTTTTAGTTTTAAAAGGGTGATTAACTAGCTCATTGATAAAAAGGCTTTTTTGTTCTTATTGAACTTGGGATTTCTACTACTTTCTAAGTTACTTTTTCTAAGTTTTCCGCCTTTTTACCCAACGGGATATCACTTCTATTATGTCTAGCATATTACTCAAAGTAAAAACACCTATTGTTTCTCTTATTACAGGCACAAGAACTTTATTCATCATTCTCTATAAGCATTTTCACTTATTTTCATAATTCATTTTCTTACTTATGTTTTTTTATACATGCAATATTAAATGCAGTAGTCCCGATTAGATAGACCTATTTACTAGTGTTTTCCTCCCTTAAACTAAATCATACTATACATCTAATTTCATATTCAAAAAGAAATTCAAATCACTTGCCAAGATACAATTAGTGTGCCATATTTATTTATTACTAAGACTTTATTTCCAACAATTATCAATAGTCTTGAAAATATTTTGAGGTGTTTTTAGAAATTCTATCGATGGGAGATTAGTTTAATTAATATTTATTCATAACTATATTTGTCATACCCTAAAAAATAAAGCGAGAACATTGTCCCCATTGTCAGCTTCAACAGTTATGGCACAATAAAACTTAAACATTAAAACTAAGTAAAAGTAACTTTAATTCAAAATGGGAGGACATATTGATTTTTACTCAGGTAGGAATAAAGTCAGTAGCAATTTTATTGTTCCTTCTATTTTTCTCCTCTTTTTATTTTCTTCTTTCTTACCATTTCTAGCATTTGCTTCCTCCTTTTATGACCCAAAATCAACAAGAACATCTTTCTTCTTCTTGAGCTTCAATTTTGAAGAGGACGCAATGGTCATTTGTTGCTTTTTTTAGGATAGGTTGTGTGACATGTTATGTCATGTTAGAATTAGGATACTTATATTCAGGTTTGCTAGGGCTCTTTTTCTTGACATGGGTTTTATCATTTCATATCATATTATCATCTTCTTATTTTCTCTTTGTCCATTTGGACCTTTATTTGTACTTTTTCTCTTTTTTTCTCTTTACCCATTTGGATCATACTCCTCTTAAAACATTAGTAAATACTTAAACACTAAAAGACTTGACTCTTAAATCCAGATTGTTATGACCTTATGCTTGGACCTTGGATTCATACTTTGGACTTAGCTCTAGGATCCTTGCCCTTTTCTCTTGGAGATTTGAGACTTTGGACCTTGGTGTTGTTTTTGTCTATTTGTTTGGGAAATTATATGTGTGTAGGTGTCGATACTTTGACATTATGAAAATCATTTGATACAAGACTCTCCTAATTAGCTTTAAACCTTGGAAGGACCTTGCTTTTACTTTTCTATGGCTTTAATTGGGATTTCCTCGGATGCTTTATTTCATCTGGTTATTATGCTTGTGGTTCGAATCCAAAAGCGAGAAGAATGTTCATGTTGACTTCTTGTCAAGTGTTTTCTCCTTGTGTGGTTAAACCTTCCCATCTCTAGCTTTTATTTTATGTTTTAGGGTAGTCACTTCTTCTCCACCCCTTCTTTGATTTTCAAAATCTTCTCCCTTTTTCAAAACCTTCTTGTTTTCAAAATTTAACCTCTTTCATAAAAAAACCTTTACTTTTGTCAAGTGATTTTCAAACTTTTTTTTCTTTAATAAATGTCAATCAATGTTAATCATACTTTAAATAATTTCAAAAAGATATAAAAAAATACAAAAACTCATTCAAACTTTTTGTACTTTTGTGCACTTTTTCCTTTAAAACTTTTCAAAAAGTTTAGACATGAGTTATTTTCATAGTTGAGATATAATTCTCCTATTCCCCATAGTATTTAAGATGTTGACATTTTCCACTTAGATTTTGATTGATAGACTTATTGATCTTTATCCAAGCAAAATCCTCCATCTTTAGGTGATGCAAATGTTATTTTATACTTGATAGACTAGTCGTAATTTTCTCCTAAAAATGACGACTTGTCTTTATATTTAAAATCAATAATAACAAACCAATTTTGTTATTTGTACCATGAACTACGAGATTTTGATCCTATATTGAAATTTGTGGGTACGTAGGAATGAGGCTCAAGAGTCTCTTCAAACACAAAAAAATTAAAAAAATACTTCTTTTCTCATCTCCCCAATCTCTTTTCAAACAAACCTTTTCAAACCAAAAAAGGTAGATATTTCAAAGGGCTCCTATAGAGTACTATAGACGTTTTGGGTGCTAACACCTTCCCATAGCATAATCAACCCCCTTACCCATTCTCTCTTTGTTCTTGTTTTAGAACTCTTTAGGTTTTGTTTGCTCTTTTTCCTTTTCTTTTGGATAAAGTTAAAGTGCGGTGGCGAATCTTGCATTTGTTTGAGTTAAGCTAATCAATAACTTACACTCACAAATTTCCCCGTTACGATTTCCAACTCTTAAACATATAGAATGTGGTTCAATGGTCTAAGTCCTTCATGACATCAACTCCTTCTATTCTAGTTTAATTTGAATAATATCAATAAAATTTTGTTATTCAAATTAAACTATAAGAGAAGATATGAATGTGATAAAGGAATCAGATCATTGAACCATATCCTATATGTTAAAAAGCGTGAAATGAACGATGAGACGAACGCAATTTGGAAAATATTGATTTATATAATATGGTTTCAAGTACAACGTAATTTTCATATTATAAGTTTCTATGTTAATTTAAATGTAATGTATTTTCAATGAAGGGTTAATGAAACAAACAATCAACATAACATATAATAAACTCAACTTCATCTACAAAGCATATAAGAATTCAAAGAATAAAAAATTGCTAAGTTACAAGAAGCTTCTTTCTTTTGACTTAGTAATGTTTTGTTCTTGTTCTGAAAATATTAATCAACAACAACAACATTTATCAACAACAGAATAACATACAACAAAATAAAATAAAATAAAAGGTTCATGAACGCAAGATATAATAAACAAAAACAACAACAAATTATGAGTTTCTAAGAACATTAATCAACAACAACAACATACAACAACATACAACAACACAAGATATTATGTAATGTTTCATAAACGCACCTTTTTTAAAACTAATCGTGAATCTGAAACAAATTATGAAGTTCATCTAGTTTGTGAAGCTATGAAGAAAAAGTGCAAGGTGAATAAAGTTAACATAATAGCTTCATATTTCTTGTATTTTTCTTCATTGCTACACAAACCATATGTATAATAGGCAAAGTATGCGCTTTGTTAAGGTGGTGAAGACGAATCTAAAAAAATGAGAACATTCAACAAATGAAAAAATGAGAACCCATTTTTAACAAGAAACCTAAACGAAATCGAAGAATAAGTTTAATGAACGAACCTCAAGTTAGCAATCGGTGAAGACGAATCTGCAGACGAATCTGATGGTTGAAGTATGTTTAAAGAGTGATATTGATGTTAGGGTTAGTTATGAGAGAGAAGAGCGTAATATGTTAGGGTTTTCTTTTAAGAGAAACGACTATTATGTACTAAACGATAGATACTTTTGCTTATATAGTAAAAAAATATCATCTTTTATCACGGTTAAAAAAAAACTTGTGATGCAATTTTCATATTTTAAACGGTTTTATAGTAAAATCGTGGTTAAATAACTTGGTTAAGTAACTTTTAATTTTTTATTTATTTACGAACGCAATGGTGAGAGAGTTATTAATTGTTATTATTGTTATTTTTCATTATTGTTGTTATTGTTGTTATTTTTGTACTATTTTTTTTACAAAGAGAAAATAGTATATAAAGACAAGAGTATATAAAACAATACTGATAAATAAGTTCATTAATAGGCGCAAAAGGGAAGAGTACATGAAACATAATTTTTTCATGAAATAATTTTGTCCGAATCGGAACAATATCCCCTAGCAATAAAGGAATCTACATAATCTATGACTCGCTCTTCACTACCCTCATCAGAATCATAGTAAACGATCTTCCTCGACACCTTTTTCTTCTTCTTCAGCTTCTTCATCATCATCTTCCTCTTGGTCTTCTTCACCCTCAGTGTATCCCTAACAACAGTCGATTCAGATGAATGGACCTGCTCAGTTGACTGCTAATTTTGTTATACTATGGTGACTTAAGTTGATATATTTTTGTTAGCATTCTCAGATGGAGAATTCATGTTGCTATAGAAAGTAAAGAAGAATAGTTTTAAAAAGTGGAAATTCATTATACGAAGTTGTGCATTTATAGAAGAGGTTAAAGATGAAACATTTGATGATTTAATCCTTGCAATAATTACTTCTAATGGTTGATATTCTTGATACAAAGTTGTGCATTTATAGAAGAGGTTAAAGATGAAACATCTGATGATTTAATCCTTGCAATAATTACTTCTAATGGTTGATATTCTTGAATGACTTGTGGCCATCTTGAGATATGAAGAAAAATCTTTTGTGAAGAGTGTTTCTTTCTTTTGGGAAGCGCAAAGATTATGCAGATCATATTTCAACTGTTGAAAATTAAAACTGTAATTAAATAATTTTCAATATTTTATTTATTTATAAACTTAAGTGACACGTACTTTTTGTAATAAGAAAAATGAAAAAAAAATGTTGTGGCTAGGATTCAAACCTTGTTACACTCATTTTATCACCATGGTTGTTTATAACAAATGTGCTTAAATAACTTTCAAAAAAATAAATAAACATCAGGCGTATCCAGTTTGCCATATTGCAATGGTGGAAAGCCTAACCGTAGTAGTATTATGTTACCGAAGGTGTGTAGTGAATTTAGAGAAGATGAACTGAGAAAATTAAGAGAGAGAGTAATTGAGGGTGAGAATTAAAATTGGCATTAACCTCAAATGGAAGAACTTAAAATTGGAAAAATACAAAAATCAACTTAAAAAATAAGCTGAAAACTAAAAAACTCCCAATGTAATCAATTACCATATTTGGGGTAACCGGTTACACCCCATTCCAGAAATCAACCCACGCTTCTGTCTCATCATGTAACCAATTACCATATATCTAATAATCAGTTACCACAATTGAAATGTAAAAAAAAAAATTGGTTTCAACACAATCAAACACAATTCTGATGTCCACCACTATACTATTATTATAGTGATAATTGTAAGACTATGCTATTATTATAGTTTTCCTGTGATAATTGGGCCACTGTTCAATCATGATGATAGATACAACTTACAAGTCATCTTAAAAGTGTGGTATAATATTTTGACATTTAAAGAGATAAACATTGAAGAGCATTGATCAGCTTTAGCCATGAATGGTTGACAAGGTTTAAACTCCTATTCTTTAGAATAGTGACTTTCTCAACGTGTTCTTGGTTATGTGTTGTGATATATCAATGTTTGGTGATTACTTGATGTGTTTGTACTCATTGTAGTTTCTGTGTTAGGTAGTAGAGTATGAAGTGGAATGTGGTAGGTAAAATAATAATCTTGTGAAACCATTGCATTTTTCAGTTTGGAAAGCACATATATGTAAAGTGTGGGAGAAGATGAAAAAATATCCTCATTAAACTAGGGCGGGGTAAGACAGTTTCTTTCTGGACCTGCACGTGGCTAGAGAATATCAAATGCAGTATGCTATTTCCAAACATATATGAATCAACGGCTTCGAAGTCATGGGTTGTGAATGATATGGGAACACGGGAGGAGTGTTTTGTGATAATTCAGCCATGGATATGGATAGAGAAAAGAAAACCAAAAAACTGAGTTTTGCTAAATATGAATATTATTGTTGTTTTAACCGCCAAAACTCTCAATAATAGAATTTGAAGGATAGTTATATCTAGACAAGATAAATTGTGATTGTTTCAATTCTATAATTATTAAAATTGTGTATAAGTTTGTCTAACTAAAATTAACCGAGCTAATTCTACAATTTTTTAAAATTGTGATATATTTAACTTGCAATTTTAAAAAACTGTATTGTATTTTTCTGGATTTTATTATATGAAGAATTTGAAAAGAGTTTAAGTATAATGAATATTTCTCAAAATAATAAAGGTTGAATGGGTCATTATTGTACATAAATTTTTATAACAATCAAGGCCCGTTATACTAAAACCAAGATTTTATTATAGTTTTTGAAAAGATTTTTTTTTTTACTTTATGTAGCCTTATTGGTATTTACACACTCTAGTGAAACATTAATAATATCTCTAAATTCTGGAATTTAACCTTCGGAAGCACTTAAAATGCAGTCAAAGTCATGTATTATACTCAAGCCAGAAAATAAGTGAAAAAATTTGGAGGTTAAGCCTCGTGTTTTTTTATGGAGGTTAAGTTTCGTACGTGTTTGATTCATATAATGCATTAGATCTTCTATCTTCCTTCTTCTTCATTTCAGAAAGTTTATTCATAACAAAAAATAGAGAGCTCATGAGCAAACTTCATTTCCATCATTTTTCATGTTCTCTCGCTACTCCTATTGCATTGTATTCAAGGATATGACATCAATCTACCTCTACTCCACTTCATTCATTCGAAAATCGGCGAATTCTCACATTCGGTAAGTTTTCATTTTCTTTCTTTTTTTATTTTGTTATGCATAAGTTTGAAGTTAAACCCATAATAGGTTGATTATGGCAAATTATGACACATAATAGACATTTTTGAAGGTTAAAACTAAAACAATTGGGCATGCTCTATTTATGCATTTTCTGGTTTGAGATACAAAAGTTAATTTTTGAGTTTTATTGATCTGCATTGCGAAAGTTAACTTTCCCAATTTGTTGTTCTACGCTGTTTTTCTGATTTTACCTGTTATTTCCTTTGAGTTTGGCTTCTCATATTATGATATGATTTTTCTTGTCTAATTCAAGATAAAATGTTTGACAACATAGACATGTTGATGGATGATAGAATGGCCTAACATGCTTTCGTTTGGAGGAAAAGAACAAAACTCTCTCGTTGAACAGTTGGTGCCACTTTATTTGATGCAGAAGCATTGTTTTTCGAAGCTGTGTTACTGTCCAGATGCCCAAAAAGTCTAACCTGTTGTTGCCTATCCATATTTTTATCTAGAAGGCCCCTTAGACACCTCACTACTTTGTTTGTATGCAAACTATGCTGCCACGCACGTATTGGATTAAGAGGTAAAATAAATTTATATTTATTTTTTAAACATATGTGTTATAATATTTGAACATTCTTACGTTGATGTTTTTTTTATAGCATAGTGAGTCATTGAAATGTATCAACCATGGTAGGAAGATTGCGAAGCTGCCGCAGGCTGAAGCACCATGGTTTATAGATGTTATATAACTATTTGGGATGCAAGATTTATGCAGAATTGGGTATACTTTTTTAACCATGGTTTACTGTCTGCTTTCATCAACAGATTGCACTCAGAGACTTCTTCATTCCATATTTAGATTAGTGAGATTTCTATCACACTTGACGATGTGTCATCCCTTATATATTCCGATCATGGGAAAAATTTTAAACTATCAACACTCAGTAGACTTGAAACACTAGACGTGGTAATACAATATTTGGGAGATAAGTTGGGTGATTCTTAGCAAAAGATAGAATACACCAAAATATATCATGTTGGGTTTGAGTTTTTTTAGAGGTTGTACCGATACCACTCAGATGTAGCAATTGAGGTTGATGGTGATGATGCATAAGTAGCACACCGTAGAGTATGTGCATTGAAGTCATACCTCTTGTATTTGTTTGGCACGTCCATATTCATGGACATAAATGCATACTATGTTGATGTTGTTTACCTGAGATACTTCATTGACTTGGAGAGAAATTGTAAGTACAATTGGGGGGTCTTATTTGGTTTACCTATACTACAATTTAGGTAGAGTTTGTTTATCAAAGACTAGATGGATGACAACAAGAAACACTCTATTTATGGTGATATATTTGCACCTTTACTATTACTAATTTTTTCTAACACTTGTGCCACACCATCACTAATATTTCATATGAATCATTTTCATGTATGGGTCCATCGGTACTTTTTACACCTCTTCGGCTAGGCATATATGGATAATCACGACAAGGATTTGCCACATGCTTGCTCCTTCGTAACGACCATAGGGAATTAGGCGACCAAGGTATTTAGAGTTTGTCTTGACTGCATCGTGCCAGATGATATAAACTTCACAATGTACAACGAACACCATGAGACACGCCCCTTCGATGAAATATCCTTCTACTCCAGATGGTTGGCCTATGGGTCATGACTTATGTGTGAACATATACCTAAGCGAGTCATTTCAAGTTTTGGTATCTGCAAGATATTCCTAAAGCCCTCAAAGTTGCTAGTCCTCCTACAGTTTTCCACAAAGATATTGATGAGGTATTTGTAAGGTACAATGATCATCCATCCCAGAGGATGTATGTAGTATTCCGGCTTCTCGGCTATAGCAAGAAAGATTAATGTGGAAGCTTTATTTCTGATTTGAAAGAGACTTGTAGGGAGTTAGGAGAAGTGATTAATGTGGCTACAACAAGAAAGATTAAGTTGGAAGCTTTGATTAAATGTCTAAAACAAAATGAAGACAATACAATGAATGATGTTGATGATCAAGAAGAAGAAGATGAGGAAGTTTCTGGTTCAGGGGAGAAGACTGATGAAAATAATTCTGGTGAAGATGAGAGTACTGGATCTGAAGAAGAAAATTAATTTTGTTTGACTAATGTGTTCTCTGGTTTTTTTGCTTTGTTGTGTCTGCTGCTGCAGAATTTGTTTTCTTTGCACTTAATGTGTTGTTGGCTTGTACTCTATTTTGGTCATATTTGTACCTTTAACTTTTATTGGTTCTGGGTATTTGATCTATAATATTTTTTTACCCTCCATATGTGTTCCTAATTTATGGCTAAAAAGGGGGAGAAGCGTTGCTGAAGCTGTTGCTTTGCTGGCTGATTATCTGGAACAGCTTTGCTGGTTGATTATCTGGTGTTGTCCTGCTGATGTTGCTGATAATTTTGTTGAAGGGGAGGTTGTGATTACAGATTGCTGGATGTTTGGGTTCTTGTGTGTTTGGAGAGTTGCTGATTATGGTGTTGAGAGGGAGTTTGTGTTTACTCCTGATTTTAAGTTTTTTTTCTGTGTGTCTGCTGCTGTGCTCTCTGATTTAGGAGCTCTTGTGATCTGTTGAATGTTTTAGCCAAAATTTTCCAAAGGGGGAGTTTGTTAGTTCTTGATTGGCAAGAATTTTGGTAAAACTTGGTGATATCACAAGATGTCCTACATGATGTCTTGACATATGTTCTTAACTTTCTGCAGGTAGCTATGTGTGTTGTTGCAGGGTTTAGTTCATGATGTCAAGCATGATGTCCTAACATTTATGAACAGAACATTCTGTGAGAATGTGTTTGTTTGTCTGTTACTTTCGAGTGAGAACAATATACAACCTAAATATTTCTACCACGATGCACTAAAAGATACAAACAATGACTTACAAAGTCACACACAAAAGACTCTCAAAACCCTAAACCCTTATGTTGCACCTACGGTTTTCTTGTTGTGAATCTTTCTTCTTTAGGTCTAGCAAGTCCTTATTTATATACTCTTCCATTATGGGCTTGGACTCTTCAATCAGGTCCAATCTTCATGTTGTAAATCTTCTACAGAATCTTCTCCACAAAAATAGGAAAAAATCTTTTATAGTTTCCTAAAAAGTCTCAAAGATCCTTTTTATGAAATCAAATTAAATCTGCATTTTGTTCCTAATAAATTTTCTTGACCTGCGCATAATGATGAGGTATATCCAAAAGGATCTCATCAAATCAAATCAAATCTGTCAAGAGATATAAAATAGTAGCGTCTACTATACCAGACCAAGATGTCATGACATCTGTCTGAAACACATGACAATAGTACTATCATGACAGTTGATGAAGATGTTATAACATCTTGCTCAACATCAACATAGAGCCATGTTTTATCAAAATTTAGCCAATCATAAAACCATGGAACTAACAATATTTTTCAAAATTTACGACTCATTAAGTATAATCATTATCTCTCTTCATCTTCAACTTTCGATCTCTCTCTCTCTCTCTCTCTCTCTCTCTCTCTCTCTCTCTCTCTCTCTCTCTCTCTCTCTCTCTCTCTCTCTCTCTCTCTCTCTCTCTCTCTCTCTCTCTCTCTCTCTCTCTCTCTCTCTCTCTCTCTCTCTCTCTAAATCCTTAAACCCTCCTAACCAAAAACCAAAAGGCTTTAACCTTTAAACCATTTTCCCAACCAAAACTCAAACTCCATTCATAAAACCTTCACCAACTCCAACCTTTAACAAGATACCTTAACCAAAACCCCAACCAATCACTTTGAAATTTCTAAAAAAAGCAACAATGGCACCAAAGAAATCTGAAAAAGGAAAAAAAATTCCAGGGCCTCTCGTATTCAGAACCTCGTTTTAGGTATATCCATAAAGGTCTGGTTCACACTATGTTTTCCAGAGGTGACGATACAAGGTCTGCTACCCTTATAAATTTGCACCTTCTCCATGCCATGTTAAATGGCTATTGTGTGAATGCCTTTTTTTGTTGTGATAAACACTTAAGTCACATTTCTAATTCTCCCAATAAGGATATAGTGATCAAGGGATTGATTACCTCAATTACTGAGTACATTGGTATCCTTTATAATAAGGACATTGAGCTCATTTTTGTAGGAAAACCATGTTGCGGTATTGAATTCCTCGTGAATATTGGAATGATTTATCGAGACAAGTAATATTATGGATTGATAGTGCATGGGAACTGTATGTTCTATCCTTCCGACAAGAAGAAAAGCATAGTAGATGTAGAAATGAATTGGTTGTGTACTTTGGATACCCCCTTCGAAGAAGAATCAAAGGAGGAGGGTTTTCTAGATTTTTGAAACTAACAATCTAGGTGGAATCATGGATGATGATATTAGTGAAAAAACCCTACCTATCATGAAACATGAAACACAATTCAAAATTAGGACCAATGTGGTTAGATTCATTCAGAGATAGAATACCTGAAAGCGAAACATCAAAACTTGGACCACTCTCCACCTTAAAAAATATTATTGTTGTTTGTGAACATCATAAGTACCTACATGTGAACATTAATTTCTTTAATGTTTATGAGACGCAAGAAAATTTTAATATATTTTGTATGCTAGAATTCATTGCAAATAGCTTTGTCACCTCTTAAGGAAATATTTTATATGTTGGACTTCATGGCGAATATCCTTGCTGCCTCTTAAGGAAATATAGTGTATGTTGGACTTCATGGCCAAGATTATTTCCGCCTCTTACGGAAATATTTTGTATGCTAGACTTCATGGTGAAGATTCTTGTCACCTCATAAGGCCATATTTTGTATGCTGGACTTCATGGAGAATATTCTTGCCTCCTCTTAAGGAAATATTTTGTATGTTGGACTTCATGGCAAAGATCCCTGCTGCTTATTAAGCTAATATTTTGCATGATAGACTTCATGAAAAAGATCTTTGCCGCATTTCACAGTAATACGAACATGTTATCTAAACTCCCCACCTGAGAAACTTGGTGTTTCCCAGGGAAGTACTAAATATATAAATCTCGACCAACAGGTGCGAGGGAAGTCTAGCCTAAGAGACATAGTCTACATATTGTCTAAGGGCTTGAAAGAAGTCTCGCCCGATAGGTCTAACGTCTTGCCTAAGGGACTTCTAGTCTCATCAGCCAAGCTCTATACTACTTTGTCTGAGGGACTGAGATTTCATAGGTTATCTAAACTCGCTGCCTGAGAGAAATGGAGTTTCCTCAGGAAAAACCAAACATATATATCTCACATAAGAGGCGCGAATGAAGTTTATCCTAAGATAAAAGCTTAAGTCTTGTCTAAGGACTTGATAGAAGGAGAGGTCTAATGCCTTGCTTGAGGAACTTATAGTCACATCAACTTGGCTCTATATAACTTAACTTGAGCGACTTATAGTCTCATCAGCGAGGCTCTATATAATTTCGCTTGAGGAACTTGTAGTCTCATCTGCCAAGATCTATATAACTTTGCTTGAAGAATTGAGATTTATAAGGTTATCTAAACTCCTCGCTTGAGAGACTTGGAGTTTCCTCGGGCGGGACTAAACATATAAATTTCGCCCAAGAAGAACGGCTAATGTCTATCCTAAGAGATATAATTTAAGTCTTGTCTGAGGGCTTGATAGAAGTCCCATCTGAGAGGTTCAACTCCTTGCATGAGGGACTTATAGTCTCATTAAAGAGGCTCAATCTAACTTCACCTGAAGGACTTATAGGCACATTATCAATTCTCTATATAATTTTTCCCAGGGGACTTGAATTCTCATAAGCCAGGCCCTACATAATTTGGCCTAAGGGACTTATAGTATCATCATCCAGGCTCTATACAAATTTTCCTAAGGGACCTGTAGTCTCATTAGTCAGACCCTATATAGCTTTGCATGAGGGACTTGTAGTCTCAATAGCTAGGCATTATATAATTTTTCATGAAGGACTAATATTTTCTAAGTTAGATAAACTTCCATCGCGAGAGACTTGGAGTTTCTTTGGGTGGGACCAAACATATAATCTCGACTAAGAGGCACGATTGTTGTCTAGCCTAAGAGACTTAGTTTAAGTCTTGTCTGAGGGCTTGATGGAACTCCCTCTCGAGAGGACCAAGGCCTCGCCAATGGAACTTAAACCCTAGTAGGTCTAGTTCGTCACACATATCACTAAGAAACTTATAAACTTAGGGTCTTGGGATACTTTAACGCCCTAGGCTC
Organism: Lathyrus sativus; assembly: GCA_963859935.3. Lineage (NCBI taxonomy): Eukaryota > Viridiplantae > Streptophyta > Magnoliopsida > Fabales > Fabaceae > Lathyrus > Lathyrus sativus. The sequence goes on from OZ012737.1 coordinate 18,500,592, forward strand.
TAAAAAACACTCCGCCCTTTATAAAAAGCCCTCATGCTTGAGAGATTGTGTAGTGTTATATTTGTAAAGGCCCTAACAAAGGTTGTAGTGTGGCACCCCCCAAGGGAGGTAACAACCATATGTTAGCCCTCAGGAGGTATGACCTTGCCACGAGTACCCTCCTCTCGCCCAGTTGTGGGTAAACATGGAAAAATAATTTTCATGGTTAGAGAAAAGCCAGGGTCAGTAGCTGGTTCACATCTCCCTAAAAAATAGAGATTCAACAATCCACCATTGAATGAGTGAGCGGTGATCCATCCTAAGGAAACCCTAGGCCCAAAGACCTCTATAAATATATCTTCTTTAACGGGAGAAAGAAAAATCATCACTTGATGGAATACCCTAAGTAATACGCTGACATGTAGAGCCTCTCATCTCACATGAGCAAATCCTCTAAAACCACCGTAACACCATTATATAGGACTTATCGCCACTGCAAATAAACCTTAAACACCCGTAATTGTTATAAATTTATTAAGATTTCTAAATATCTCATACCCTTAGAGAAATACCATGCACACTATAATATTTTACTAGGACAATTATACTCTTATAGAAAAACAATATTATAATAAAAGCACTATTATAAAGAATGTCATGTATGACTAGGTGGCAAGACAATATCTTTATCCAAAATAATAAAGTTTGTATGAGTCATTATTTTATAACAATCGTATTGGTCCATTAGAGTAAAACCCAACTTTTTTTATATATTTTTCTGGAAAAAATTTAGTGTATAACTGGACCACTATTCAACTCAGAAATGTGAACCTTAGCCAAATGTATAATTGGGTCATTAATGTTTTAAAAATAGTATTTTTAATAAATTAATAAAATTGGGCCATTATTTTATATATATTCTCATAACAATCATATTGGCCGATTATACTAAAAATCAAAGTTTTATTATATTTTTTTGAAAAGCATTTAGTGTATAACTGGACCACTCTTCAACCCAAAAATTTGAACCTTAGCTAAGTGTATAATTGAGCCATTTGAGTTTTAAATCATATTTTAATAAATGATGATATAAGGAAAACATAATTGCTATTTAAATAATGAACTTTTTCTAGTAACGTCCTTGGCTAAAACTCAACCTTTTTAGTATAGAAGTTTATGGTGTTTTTAGACACTAAGTGGGTTTGAATTAATGGTAGACATGATTGACTTTTAAACATTTGATTTGATAAAATTATTTTTAATTGAATTGAGGTCAATATAATTAATTTATATTTATATATATTTATGTAAAAGTGAATTTAATAATAAATTTTAGTGCAAAAAAACAAATTTCAATTTAGAAGTTATAAATTTTAATTTCAAATATAATTAATTTTAAAGATTTAAAAAATTCTACTTAAAAAAAATCAAACATCTCAAAATCAATTCATAATCAATTTTATACTTTTATTTTTTAAATGGCCACAACTACATAATTATGTATTAGGCACTTGGTAACTCAACCTCTTTTCATCACTTCTATTTTCATCATTAAGATATTGGCGTATTCTTCGTAAAGTGATTGTACTTCAACGTTTTTTATAAGCAAGAACATCTATATGCCTCCTCGATCAAGATCCATTACTAAAAGAGTGTAATCCCTTGATTCTATTGATATGAATTTGATATAAAATACAACTATCTTGATAGTTTCTTTTGGTAACTAATTAATACAAATAAATCTATTTTTATACAAAAATATTATACTTAATATAGACTTCTTTTAATATTTGTCCGTAGTCGAAACCGGAGGTAAATAAAGGTTGAGACTATCGCTGAAATCTTAAAATAACATGAGGGGAAGACCTTTGCTAAACATTTCCGCAATTTGATGCCGTAATGAAATGTTAAGGACGTGGACTTGACCTTTGGAGGTACCTTTACACAAACGAAATGAATGTTCATTTCTATGTATTTCGTTTGTTGTTGATGTTGAACTGAGTTATTTGAAAGGTATATGGAACTTATATTGTCACATTTCTATGTATTTCGTTTGTTGTTGATGTTGAACTGAGTTATTTGAAAGGTATATGGAACTTATATTGTCACAGTAGACCATAGTGACCTTGTGAATATGACAATGTAATCTGAGTAGAAAGTTTCGTAATCAACATGATTCAGAGACCACATTGACAACTCCATAGTATTCCACTTCAACACTAAAACAAGATAAGATGAGTTGTCGCTTGGATGACCATGAGAGTATATTATCTCCAAGTAAGATATAATAGCCCAAGGTAAACCTCTGGACGGATCCAGATTGAGGCACAATGTGGCTTTAGCCACACCAAATATATATATATATATATATATATATATATATATATATATATATATATATATATATATATATATATATATATATATATATATATATATATATATATATATATATATATAGTCATTGGCCATCCACTATTGAAGAAATTATAGTTTGTCAAGAATATTCGCATCACATGAGAAATATCTTACTGAAAAATACATGCGATCAAAATTTAAGATACATCCAATGGATCACTCAATCACAAGCCTAGTAAATAGCAGGTCATTATAACCGCTCCATTATATAAAGAGAACATGCACCAATTTCTTATACACAATTTTAAATTCAATTTTCATTTACTTTTCTCTTTTCCATACTGACTTGAGCGCTAGAATGCTAACCTTGCAGGTTTTTCCTATTCTCCTCCACCTCAGAAGCTCAGATCCACTATTGTCCATCGCAATCACCGAATCTCCAACCACTTCTGGTTTCGTAACAGAGTAGTGACATTGTCGGAGGAAAGAATACATCATTTACAAAAATAGTGAAATTATACTATTGATAGATGTACTTAAATTCTTTGATTTTGTCCTCATGTTATATATGATCGTTGAGATCTTAGGATCTACAAATGATTTGAGTATAGCGCTATAAAGGCGTGATCAAGATCTTTTGAATATTTTGTTGCTTTTCAATACTATTAAACAAGAATTACTAGAAATGAGGAATGATAGATGAGAAGAACTTATAAGATTATGTAAATTTGCAATAAACATGATATTAATGTGCCTGATATGGATGCACCGTATGTACAAGGGAAGAAACTAAGTGACGTGATACACCGTATGTGCAATTGGTTTCATATTTGAGTCGCTTGATAATTTGCAGCACATAAGAAATATCTTACAGAATAATACACGCGATCGAAATTTAAGACACATCCAATGGTTCGCTGCATCACAAGCCTAGAAAATAGCAGGTTATTATAACCGCTCCATTATATAAAGAGAATGTGCGCTAATTTCTGTTACACAATTTTAAATTCAAATTTCATTCACTTTTATCCTTCCTACAATGACTTGAACGTTAGAATGCTAACATTGCAGGTCATCCCTATTCTTCACCCTATTAGAAGCTCAGATCCACTGTTGTCCATCGCAACCACTGAATCTCCAACCATTTCTGGTTCTATAACAAAACATTGTTTGTGAGAAGAATACATACAAAAGTAGTGAAACTATACTTTTGTTAGGTATGCTTAAATCCTTTGATTTTATCTTGTTATATATGATGGTTGAGATCTTAAGATTTACAAATGATTTGAGTGTAGCGCTACAAAGGCGTGATCAAGATTTTTTTGAATGTTTTATCACTTTTCAATTCTATCAAACAAGAATTATTAGAAATGAAAAATAAAAGAAGAGAATAGTCACCTATGTAACAAAATGAGCGACCGTTGGTTAAATGAAAATCTTATGACTTTTATAGAAAGAGATGTTTTTGGAACAATTAACAATAATGTTATTTTAGCTCATTTTCAAAAAATAGATTGAAGACGATTTCGATTGTAAATATATTGCATTAAACAATATTAATTCTTATTTTTAAAATAATTTAATTTATAGTTTTTTTTTTATGTTTAGTCACGCCAATATATAACGTCTAGATCCGCCTCTGATAGACCGCCTAGTAATGGAGGCATCCTCCTCAATCAACATTTGAATATGAAATTAAAAGTGATGGAAGAAGGATAAAAATGTAAACCATAATTTTAGGAACCATGAATGTAGTAGATTATATATGACCAACTGACTTTAAATACAACAGATTATATACATATAACTATTTAATGTTTATAGAGTAAATAGAAACAGATTATATACATATATGATATAACTATTCGTTGTATTAAAGCTAAATAGTTATATGTATATAATCGTTCCGCTAGCTTTAATTTTTGGAACAAGGGATCAAGGGTTTGATCCCTATTGAAACCAGTTTTCAGTTTTTATAATTAACATGTATTATTGAAAGAAAAAAAAGGGGGGGGGGGGGGGGGGGTGTAGAAATTGATGCACGACAGAGTTGTGCCCACGCTATGTAGAGTAATATCATTCGTATATACCACGAAAATAATACTTAAAATACAACAAATATATATTATTTACCGAATAGTACAATCCATCAGCTTATTAAACATTAAAAATTTTAAAATAAGTTTTGAAATATCATTAAATAGTTATTGATCCACGACTAATATATTATTAAAATATATATAAACAATTTATTTTTTCTATAATTTTTAATGTTACATATAATTTTAGTAAAATATGATTTTTTTTCTTTATTCTTATTTTAAAAATTAGAACATGACTTCTAAATTTTTCGATATGCCCTGCAACAATTAAAGACGAAGCCATCGGTATAACTCCCTTTTCAATTAATGCATTGAAAATAAACACCAAATATCTACGAACGGTGTCTAAGTCATTAGGGAGAAAGGTGTCATGTTGTTAAACGTCTACATAAACAAGTGAAAAAAATTGAATATCACTTTTGAATTATAATAGTAAATTACTTTAACATTAATATGTTATTGTAAACATTTCATGACATTATATATAATTGATTCCATGAATCAACATGCGCTTGATTACGTAATACCCACACTCGTATCCCCCTGCTTGTTTCCTAGTCTACAAATTTATGCATTTCATGAATATATAATCACACATTTCATAAATATATATAAGTGAATGTTAAAATTAATCCACTTACTTTGGGCTCACAAAATGCAAGCTTTTTTCTAGAGTTCTTCAACCTCCCACGTTCCTCCAAAGTCCATTTTTTCATCGCCTCTTGAGTTCACTTCTCCCGCTCCTCCAGATTCACCCTTCCATTATCCTCCATAGTCCACTTCTTCATCTCCTCTTGAGTTCACTTCTCCCGCTCCTCCAGATTCACCCTTCCATTATCCTCCATAGTCCACTTCTTCATCTCCTCTTGAGTTCACTTCTCCCGCTCCTATTCTAATATCTCCCCCAACTTTTTCAACAATCATCTCTTTAATTTCTCTCTTACGGTTTAATTTGTTAATCGATTGTGATGGTCAAAAATGTAAATTTAAGTTGACGCCTCTTCCAAGACCACAAACACACCTAACATGCTCATCAGTTCCAATCGCTTCTACCAAGATGTCATGACGATCTCGTGGAATGAAGATACCAACTTTGGATTGTTCAAACAATACATCCTATAACACATATAAAAGTTCATATTTACCAAATTGAATTAACTAAAACAAGTAATGTTGAAAAAAAATATCTACGTATAATCTTTTTAGACACTTCACGAGTAGCCTCTGATGTGATCGAGACATCTGGTCTTTGACAAGCCCTCTTGTTGGAAGATGACACTGATCTAGAATGGTGGGTTGAATAGATCACTGATTTTCAATAATTTGCGCGTTAAAAAAATGTGTTCTAAAATATGCGAAAGCGGCCTTGGATCAAAACTCGACTAAGTGAACCGTTATTAAAAAGATCGGATATGCGAAACAGAATGAAATGATTTTGATGAGATGGCAGAATCAATAAGTTTCCCAATCAATTATTCAAGTGAGAACCACTTAAGGTGAACAAATTTCAATGCTTAATTGAAGATAAATTTCGAATTGACAATATATCGAACAATTTGTGTGTTATCAATATATCAAACACTTGGCGTGCAAAACACACCAAGTCAAACTTCCTTTGATTTTGTAGTGTAGAAATTTTTCACACTTGCAATCAAAATGATTGCAATGGTTTTTCATAACAGATTTAAAACACTACAAATCAATCGAAATAATGCTAACAATTGATTTCACACAAACTTCAACAATGTAAAGTAAAGAGATATAGAGAGAAAGAACGACACTCAATTTGTTTAGGAAGTTTCCCTTTTGTCCCCGCTTTAGGTATGTCTGCCCCCAATTTTAAAACTAGAATTGAGATATGTATAATATTTATTTGCAATATTCAATACTAGAGAAGTCCTAGCTAACCAACAATTTAACCCAATTGTTGAAGTTAAATCTAACCACTTCTCTCCCCTTGGTTCCAGCTGAATCAAGTGCATCAGAAACTTCGAACAAACCTCTGGTTATCGCTACTCACTTGACCAAACCTTTTGTTCTTCAAGTCTTTCACTCGGCTGATTTCGATCGCAAGATGTTTGACCCTAAATATTTGAAAATAATCCTCTGGTTAATGTTACTCACTTGACCGAACCCACCGTTCTTCAAGTATTTCATTCGGCTGAATCTGTGATGTAAAAATTTGTGCAAAAACCCCCAAATCCCTCAAGATCTTGGAGGAGAAAACCCCAACTATTTTATTCAAGAAAATTACACTGAATCTCTACCCAAACTTGATTTACAAATCCTACGTTTGGACGTTATCACTCTTGACAAAGCACAATCAATAAAGATGATTATGTGTGATTATTGATGAATGCAATTGTGAGAGTGAAGATGAAGAGAAAAGTAATGTATCTTTCAATTTTCTTGTTATTTTTCAAAGTGATGCATATGAGTATATATATGTACATGAATGAGTAACGGAAAAAAACTAATTTTGGGTACACAAAGATACAGAAAAATGAGTGAATACGCATGAAAGGTCGACCAATATAAGTTGTGAGTTGACCTGAACAAGACAAAATTCAAAACTGCACACACAAGGAGTCTATGCGTTGACCTACATGGGACCCATGCGTCGACGCATACATGGCAGAGAATTTTGAAACATTTTCATTTAGTGTGTGTCGACATGTAGGAGTTATGGGTCTATGCAAGCATGGCATAAAGTTTCATAAACCATTTCTCTTGATTGTGAGTTGATCTATAACCTATATGAGTCAACCTAAAGCTTAAAAAATGACTCAAAACTCATTTTTGACATAGTGTATGATCCTATATGTCTAAATACGTGTATACTGATCTTTATGCATGTTTGTAAAAGATTATTGCATGGCTTAGACAAAGTGATACCGTCCAAAATACACAAGTGCGAAATATCCTAGTTTTGACATCATTTAAATAATTTGCGCTTAAAAATTGTTATAAAAGCATGTGAAAGCGGCCTCAGATCAAAACTCGTTTATCCAAACCTTTATTGGAAGTATCAAATATGCGAAACCGAATGGAATGATCTTGATGAGAGAGTAGAATCACTAAGGTTCCCAATCAATTATTCAAATAAAAACCACTTAAGGTGAACCGGTTTCCAATGCTTAATTAAGGATAAAATTTGAATTGACAATATCTCAAACAGTTTGTATGTTATCAATATATCAAACATTTGGCGTGCGAAACACACTAAGTCAAATTTCCTTTGAATTTGTAGTGCAAAATTTTTCTCACTTGCAATCAAAGTGATTGCATGGTTTTACACAACTGTTTGAAACACTACAAATTCAATCGAAATATTGCTAACAATTGATTTCACAAAACTTCAACAATATAAAAGTAAAGAGAGAAAGAGAGAGATAGGGGGGGAGAGGGAGACCTGATTTATTTAAGAAGTTCCTTTTTCGTCCTCGCTTAGGGTACACCTGACCCCAATTCTGAAATAGAATTGAGATATGTATAAAATCTGCATGCAATATTCAGTACAAGAGAAGTCCTAGCTAACCAACAATCTAACCGAATTGTTGAGGTTAAATCCAACCACTTCTCTCCCCTTGATTCCAACTGAATCAAGTGCATCAAAAACTTCGAACAAACCTTCAGTTACTGCTACTCACTTGATCAAACCTTATGTTCTTCAAGTCTTTCACTCTGATGGTTTCGATTGCAAGATGTTTGACCCCAAATCTTCCAAAATGATCCTCTAGTTACGGTTACTCCCTTGAACGAACCCACTGTTCTTCAAGGCTTTCACACGACTGAATCTATGATGCGAAGAATTGTACAAAAAGCCCCATTTCTTTCAAGACCTTTGAGGAAAAAACCCCAATGGTTTTATCAAAGAAAACCCCACTGATCTCTACCCAAACTTGATTTACAAATCCTACGTTTGGATGTTATCACTCTTGACAAAGCACAATCAATAAAGATGATTATGTGTGATTATTGATGAATGCAATTCTGAGAGTGAAGATGAAGAGCAAGATAATGTATCTTTCAATTTTCTTCTTGTTTTTCAATGTGATGCATATGAGTATATATGTATGTAGATGAATGAGTAAAGAAAAACTGAGTTTTGTAACACAAAGACGTAGAATAATGGGTAAATGTACGCGAGAGGTTGACCTATGGCATCTATGAGTCGACCTGAACAAGGAAGTGGCTAAAACTGCAAAAACTTGGCCCATGCATCAATCTACAGGCTCTCTTGCGTTAACGCATGCAAGGCAAAAAATTTAAAAGATTTTCCTTACAGTGTGAGTTGACTTATAAGGGCCCATGTGTCAACCCAGGGTAGGCGCATGCAAGGAAGAGAGTTTCAAAACCTTTTCCCTTCAGTGTGAGTCGACCTATAACCTTTATGAGTCGACCTATGGCTCTAAAAATGACCCAAAAACCCATTTCTGACATTGTGTATGATCTTATATGTCTAATACATGTATAAGGATCTTTATGCACATTTGCAAGAGATGAATGCATTGCTTAGACAAGGTGATACCGTCCAAAATATACAAGTACTTAATATCCTAGTTTTGACATCATTAAAACATAGTAAAAGGAACCTTGCCCTCACAAGCATAGCCCGGACGAAGTTGATTATGGAAGAAGTAAATTAACTTGGACTTTGGCTAGAGGCATCAAGTGCGCATAGCCCAGTCGAAGCCTATTATGCCAGAGGTAAAGTAACATGGACTATGGCAAGAGGCATCAAGTGCGCATAGCCCTGATGAAACCGTTTATGCCATAGGTAAATTAAATTGGACTTTGTCCAAAGGCATCAAGTGCGCATAGCGGACAAAACCGATTATGCCAAAGGTAAATTAACTTTGACTTTGGCCAGAGTCATCAAGTATGCATAGCCCGAATGAAGCCGATTATGCCAGAGGTAAATTAACTTGGACTTTAGCCACATGCATCAAGTAAGCATAGCCTAGATGAAGCCGATTATGTCAGATGTAAATTAACTTGGACTTTGGCCAGAGGCATTAGGTGCGCATAGCCCGGATGAAACCGATTATGCCAGAGGTAAATTAACTTGGATTGTTCCCAGAGGTATCAAGTGCGCATAGCCCAGAAGAAGCCGATTATGCCAAAGGTAAATTAACTTGGACTCTAGTCAAAGGCATCAAGTGTGCATAACATAAAGGAAGTCGTTTATACCAGAGGTAAATTAACTTGGACTTTGGCCAGAGGCATCAAGTGCACATAGCTCGGATGAAGTCGATTATGCCAACGGTAAATTAACTAGGACTTGGGTGCTTTTTAAGATACAAAATTTTAAACACGAATGCCTCATTAAAAACCCTCTAAGAGGGAAAAAAGTACACACTGATAACTTTATTTCTGATACTTATTACAAAGGCTATATAAAATTAAATCTTCATTACATTCCTACCCAACATCCTACTCTTCTTCATTCCCTCTAAGTTCTGAGCCCCAGATTACTCCTACTCGACCGTCTTCAAGGGGATACTTCAGTGTGAGATACAGCCTAGACAATACTGCCTCTAAAGCACTGAATGATAGTCTTCTAATAATAATGTTATAGGGAGACACATAATTAACGATTAAATATTTTACCTTGATACTCTTCGTATTATCTCTACTGTCGAAAGACATCATTATGAGCAGATACCTGAGCACCTCTACATGTTCACCAGAGAACCATACCAAGGTGCCTTTAAATGAAAATAACTCCGAGGTGTCGAAATTCATTACCTTAATCACCATTAGATCATTTTCATGAGCCATCACCCCTGTGTCTTTTTTGGAAAAACGGAGTGCGGTTGAGCTTTCCTTTTCTTTCAAAGGTGACCTTTGTTCGATGCTCATCGCCGATCTTGCATACCTTCTTCTTGCCGAACTAGTTTCCTCGCCTCTAGAGAACCCTTATGTAATGGTCCAAAACGTATGACGAGCTACCCGAGTTTCATGCACCTTTTCAGCATTCCTACCTTTTTTGCGTGCAGAATTTTCCGCAACATCTTCTTGGGGATGACGTCTCTTCCACGGTTGTTCCCCTGTGTCCTTGACATATGACAACAACTTACCTCTCTGAATCAAAATTTCAATTTCCTTTTTTAGTTAATGACAATTTTCAGTGTGATGCCCTCGAATTCTGTGGTATGCATACCACGCTTTTTCATCATTTTCCATTATCGCGTGTACATTTCCTTTTGGGCGTTTCGGTAGGGGTAATAGGTTGAGTTGGCACACTTCCTTCAAGATCTCTAACAGACATGTATTTAACTAGGTATACTCTGGTTCCTTTTCGAATGAACGTCGGGATAGCCTATGCACATACCAATCCTTAGTTCCATTTATGGAGTACTCCTTCCTGTGACCCAATCCTTCTTCTCCCGTGCGCGATTTTTCCTTGGCATCCCGGGATCTCTTTTTCATATTGCTTTATTCTTCTTTGATGTATAGCTTTTCCAGGGTAATGACTTCATCCATGCTCCAACGAACATCTCTTGATTCGGATGGGATACCTTGATAGTTTCCTTACTGAATCTTTTTAAATACTCTCATAGTGATTCCAAGAAGCCTTGTCGAACATTGAATAAACTGGTGGTTGATACCTTCCAGTGTTTTCTTGTAGAAAAATGTTGCATCATTTTTTTGGTTAAGTCCAGGTAACTAATTATAAAAAATCTTGATATGCTCATATACCACTGCAAATCCCCTTCCTTAAAAGTATTGGCCATGAGTTTGCATTTAAGGGAATCAGAGGCCCCCACAATTTCCATTTGGTTATTGATTGCAATGATGTGCTCTTGTAGATTTGTCTTTCCATCAAAGGATGTTAATGCTGGTGGTTTAAAGTTCTTAGGGACTTGGTCGTCAAAGATGGATTCTAAAATAGGTTGAGCGTCCAAGGACTCCTCTTCCTCCTATCTTTCTTTTTGGCTTTGTGTCTGAAGAACCTATACGTTGTCTTGTAGGATTTCATTCTGCTGACGGAGAGCCTCCACAACTACAAACAATTGGGTTATATTCGGTGGAGGAGGGGGATCAGTTTGCATGGGAGATGATCCAGACATCATACAACTAGATTGTTAACGATATTGATGGATTTGTGTGGCCTTGGAAAGTTTTACCGAGGGTCCACGGTGGACGCCAAATGTTCTTGCAAAAAATACTAAAATTGTTGACTTCCTTGCCCTGAGTCAAGGAGAGCCGAAAATGGACGGTTTGAATGTCTTTTGTGTATTTTTTTCGTTCCCTTCTTCCGAACTCCATATCCTTTTATAGGTTTCAACTTCTCCCCCTGTTTTTACTCTTCATATTCCCTATAAATATCTCCTTAGTAATGTCAGTCGTCACCTATAATGGCAGGGTAACGCCTGCCTCTTTAATAATTGTAACTCTTCAGCCATTATGAATCGTTCCATAACTGTTTCTTATGGCCTTTCACGTGACATCCTAGCCCTATCGTTGGACCTGGCTATCATGAATGCAATAGATCTCGGTTTATATAAAGTCAGTTTCGCCTTGCTTATGTGAATACCTATAACCGGAATCCAACTAATAAACAGAAATGTGGCCATCCGAATTGATGAGCTCACCTTACTCAATCGTCCATCCAACTCGGTTTGGATTCTTTTAGGATTTACATCAACTCTTTCAAGCTTATTCATTGGCAGGTCAGGCAAAATTTTCAGATATATAAAATAATGATGATCAATTGTTAGAAAAATCTCTCATAAATTTTACTAAACATTAAGAATTTAGTACGAAACTCACTTTGACTCTTATATTTTTTATTTTTAGATAGATCAATGAGAAAGAATAAGAAGATTGTAGAATAATTTGAGTTTAAGGAGCTTTCATGTTTTCTTTTTTCAATTACACGTTCGTTTTATTAAATATGTTTAAGACTCTGTTTTAGTTTAATTGCATGTTATGTTACTTCAAATACATTGAAATTCACATCATTATGATACATTGCAATTTTATGTATCAGACTTGAATTTATTTTTAAATTTTAATGACACTCATTATCGACCAAGTATATCCACATTAAATTCTAGAAAAATTATTTGGGATGTTATAGATATATTTGTGTAAAAACAATTCTTAAATCCATGCATTTCATACATGTACTATTTAGTGATAAAGACGGACATTAGTTTATATTAAAAAAAAAAAACCATCAATACTTTAAGATTTATGCAACTAGCGTGGTGCATGTCTTTGTCCAAGGGGTTTGGTAACTTTTGTTTCATTGAATTGATCGCCATCCCAAGTTCTATCTGGTTCAATATTTTCTTCCCCTTAATCGCTTTCCTAACCAATTCAAGGACCACCATTTGTGTCATAATTTTCTTTTCTTAACTCTTTCGGTGATAATGAAACCTATCCAAACTAATTAAGACTTTGCTCTCATGATAGGCTTAAAAATAAAATATATGTAAGCGTGAGTTAATAATTTTGAGAAATAATTAATGGAAGTGTTTCATATTGATTAAAAATATGGAGATTTGAATATTTATAAGTTAGAGGGTTCACACACCTATCATTTTAAGATTTTAGGTGAGTATGTGGTGTGTCTTTTTTAAGACGTATTACTTATTAAGAAATGTTCCATCGTGTTGACCCCCGAATTGTCTCCCAAATTTTCTTCATTATTCATCAATCTTGTAGTTTTAAGTTCTAACATTTAACATCACGAGTCTGATTATGATCCACAAACACCTAGTGTGAAACATGAATTATGTCTCTAATGATTGAATCCCTACAAACCTATTCATCCTTGATGTGAAGATCTACGACAAATGGTGCAAACAAATGAAGATGTTGTTTGACTACCAAGATGTTCTTGAGATGATCAAGAAGGGGTGAAATTTCTTGTCGAAGGTACAACAAATGCCTAACGAGCAACAAATAAGGAAGAGAAGAAGAAAGATTTCAAGGCATTGTTTTTTATCTATCAGTGTGTGGATAGTGACAACTTTGAAAATGTTGGTGATTGTTAATCATCAAGCAAGCGTTAGAAATCTTAGAGAAGGCATATGCATGGGCTGACAATGCAAAGGTGGTGAGGTTATCAACTCACAAACGTCAACACGAATTGATTCAAATGGAAAAGAAGGAGACTATCAACAATTTTACAATGAGAATTACTCGATTGGTGAATCAAGTAAAAGCATGTGAGAAACAATCATGGAACAATATTAAGAAATGCGAGCCTTCATTCTTCACTTACGCACTCTCTCTAAAAATATTTATGTTTTTTTCTTTTACTAAATTTTAGTCGTAGAGCTTTCGAGAAAGTTGTTTTCGAGTGAGGAAGTTGTAATTCTAGAAGCATATATTTGTAAGTTTAGCGGAGAAGTTTTGGTTGTAAGTTTCCTCTTTGATCCATCGTTTGGAAGGAAGACTCATCACTTCTCTCCGTGTATACTGGTTGGTTGGAAGTTAACCACAAACTTTATTTTTCTAGTATAAGGGGGTTCAAGAGTTCTACCTACTAAAAGCTTTTAAATTTTATTTGATACTCATAGGATAAAATCTTAGGGACATGACTAATTCATTTTTATTGAACTTGTATAATTGCTGCACTACTACGGAAAATGCATTTAACAACGGTTGAGAAAGATATATAACAATGCGGGACCAGAGTTGTTATGTAGCGCGTCGTTGTATATGCGGTACTTACAATCACGGTTCTGAGACCGTTGTTGTATTCTAGAAAGCGCGTGTCATATCACAATAGTTAGTTAATCCAAACGTTGTGATAAAATCTGGTCAGCCTTCAATATCACAATGGTTAGTTAATCCAACCGCTGTCAAAACTTCCTCTGTTTTAAATATGCAATTCTCTGCTTTTCAAATTCTTCCCATTTTTTATCCTGTAACTATTATAACCATATCAGATAATTTACAACAACTTGTATTTTTGTTAACCATGCATAAAGAGCATAAAAAACAGCTAACATTGTGCATCAAAAGGCAAAATTAATATTTACATCAAACACATGTACAATATGTTTAAGTCAAAATTAATATTCACATCATCAATACAAAAAATAAGTCATTAGCACATCTCAATAAATTAATCAATCATCTGCAGGACCCTTAAGCACACTGTGGATATATGCCCAACGTTTACGAAGATCTACAAAGTCCTTAATGAGGAATGAGGTTTCGTCGTTAAAAATATACATAAGAAAAAGAAAAAAATTGAATATCATACATGATAATAATTCAATAGTCAACTTATATATATTAAGAAATGTTAACATTTTATGACATATATACCTTATCCCATGAATCAATAATGCCGGTAAGGACAATGTTTAACGTGTGTTTAATGACATAATACCCACACTCATAAGTTTCGGGTTGTCTCCTCATCTACAAATTCAAGCAATAATTACATGAATATAACCACACATGAATGTAAATGAAAGAAAGAGGTAATCGGGCCACTCACTTTATGAAAGATCCATGAGGGCTTTCTTCTAACATTGTTCATCATATTCATTGCTCCACAACATTGTACATTGAAAATGAATTAAACATATAACATGATAAACTAATTACAATGTCAAAGAAAATGAAATAAACATACACTTACAAATTAATAATATTTTTCATTTTCTTTTCGAGTGGATCATGCAAGAAACACAATATAATTGACGTATTTGTCTTAAATGATATGATGATCAATTGCCAATGACCACTGAATAAACACGAGCATATATATTATTAGTATATGCTAAAACAAAACTAAATATAGAATACATAAACATCAATTACAAAAATACCCACGAACAGAGAAATGATGCTATGTAACATTCTTTTCCTCCCTTATTTAACTGGTTTTTCAAGTAGTCTTGAATATATTTTGGTTGATTAAACGCCCATCGAATAAAAAGCGGATACAAGATTCCGTAAATACTCGATTTATTTAAATCTATAAACAAACGGTGAATGTACCTAAATGGTTAAAGAAAATGAATAAATTAAGGGAGAAATGTCCATCGAGAAATATACATGTCATTATATAACATTATCATTTTTTATATTTCCTCCCTTTATTTATTCATTTTATTTAACCATTTAGGTACATTCGCCGTGTTTGTATAGAGTTAAATAAATCGAGTATTTATGGAATCTTGGATCCGCTTTTTATTCGATGGGTGTTTAATCAACCAAAAGACATTCGAGACTACTTTAAAAAACGGTTAAATGAGGGAGGAAAAGGATGTTACTTAACACCATTTCTCTGTTCGTAAGTATTTTTGTAATTGATGTTTATGTATTTTATATTTAGTTTTGTTTTATTAAATACTAATAATATATATGCTCATGTTTATTCAGTGGTCATTGGCAATTGATTATCATATCATTTAAGACGAATACGATAACTGTACTGTGCTCCTTGCATGTTCCACTTGAAAAAAAATGAAAGAGATTATTAATTTGTAAGTGTATGTTTAATTCATTTTCTTTGACATTGTAATTAGTTTATCATGTTATATGTTTAATTCATTTCCAATGTACAATGTTGTGGAGCAATGAATATGATGAACAATGTTAGAAGAAAGCCCTCATGGATCTTTCTTAAAGTGAGTGGCCCGATTACCTCTTTTTTTCATTTACCTTCATGTGTGGTTATATTCATGTAATTATTGCTTAAATTTGTAGACGAGGAGACAACCCGAGACTTACGAGTGTGGGTATTATGTCATAAAACACATGTTAAACATTGTTCTTGCTGGCATTGTTGATTCATGGGATAAGGTATATATGTCATAAAATGTTTACATATATTAATATATAAGTTGACTATTGAATTATTATCATGCATGATATTCAATTTTTTGCTCTTTCTTATATAGATGTTTAACAACGAAACCCCATTCCCCATTGAGGACTTTGTAGATCTTCGTAAACGTTAGGCGTATATCCATAATGCTTAAAGGTCCTGCAACTGATTGATTAATTTATTGAGATGTGCTAATGACTTATTTTCTATATTGATGATGTGAATATTATTTTACTTAAACATAATACATGTGTTTGATGTAAATACTAATTTTGGATTTTGAAGCACAAAGTTAGTTGTTTTGTATGCTCTTTATGCATGGTTAACAAAAATATAGATTGTTGTAAATTCTCTGATATGGTTATAATAGATATAGGGTAAAAAAATAGGAAAAATTTTCAAAGTAGAGAATTGCATATTTAAAACATAGGAAGTTTTGACAGCGGTTGGATTAACTAACCGTTGTGATATTGAACGCTGACCAGATTCTATCACAACGGTTGGATTAACTAACTGTTGTGATATTGAACGCTGACCAGATTCTATCACAACAGTTGGATTAACTAACTATTGTGATATGGCGCGTGCTTTCTAGAATACAACAACGGTCCCAAGACTGTGATTGTAAGTACCTCATATACAACGACACGCTACATAACAACGCTTGGTCCTGCGTTATTATATATCTTTCCCAACCGTTGTTAAATATCTTTTTCGTAGTAGTAAACTCTGATTGATCTTTAAAATAGTGGATTGAATTTGTTGCTCATCTCAATAAATTATTTTTAATAATCATAAAGATGAGCTTCTAAGTGTTTTATATTAAAGAGGTGTAATAAGGCAGAACATGGGTGCATAAAAGTAATTAAAAATTCAGCACAAGGCCTAAAATGCATCAAGAAGGCTGACCATAAAATCCTAATTGATTGGAAGATGAGAAAATAAATTGGAGAAGCTTAGAGTGCATATTTTCAAATAAAATTCAAGCTAAATGTGTGCTCAAAGGCATTCAAATCTCACATTGATCATGATTTCTCAAAATCCTAAATGATTTGATAAACCAATCGATTAGGGCTAGTAGCTAATTGATTGACACACCTAATTTAGAATGATTTCACCTTGATTTTTAATTAGCACAATCTTCATTGATTGCTTTTTAGAAATAGATAGTAAAAACGTCAGAAGAGCAATATAAATAAGTATTCTCCTGTATCTCCAAAATCATCTCTTCTATCATTTTTCTTGTGAGTTTTATTGCTGTAAGCATCACCATGGTCTTCTTAAGCCAAAAACCTAGAGAAGCACCAAGAAGGGATATGTTCACCACTGGATTGATAAATAAAACCCAAGAGGAGCAAGTGATTATCATAAGGAATAAGGTAATTCAACTTTGGTACATGGAGTCAAGCCTATTGAAAAGTCTCAATCCATATCATTAAATATGTCAAGTCACTTTGAAAGATTTTTCAGTCAGGTACCAGATAGATCTTTTTCAAATCTAGTTAGAGAATTCTAATTAAACCTAAGACTTGTAGGAACCTCACTAAGATCCTTGGCAAGGGGAGTGGAAATAGATATTCACAAGATCACTTTAGAAGAATCTTTGAGATATCTTTTGTAGGAAAATCCTATACCCATGATAGACCCAAAGGATTTAGAAACATAAAACACTTCACAACCCTAAATATCCATGCCCTCAATCCCATGGAGAAAAGAAGGTCCCTTTCAAATCAACTCACTTGAAACTAAAGGTTAAGATCATTCACTATCTTCTAACTAATATACTCTTTCTAATAAATATAAACCATAACTACATCATTTGAGAAAATGTAGTACCCCTATGGCTTTTGACCTAAGAAATTCAAACTAATTGGGTATAAGGTATTTTCAACCACGTGATTAACAACAATGAGATCTGAGTAGCAAGAGTCTCATATGGGCGAATGATCACCAAGATCTTATCAACCTTCAACATTAACACAATGAGTGAAGCTGAAGACTTAACCAACCCTAAGATCACCTATACTTCTCTTAGAGAAATAAAAGTTCACAATAAATATGGAGAAATACAGGATGTCCCAATAATCAAGGAAGAAGAAGAAGAAGAAGAAGAAGAAGAAGAAGAAGACACCAAGATTGACAAAGTGTTGAAAATATGTCAAAATTTAGCGAAGGATATGGAGAAAATGAAGAAAATCATGGAAAACGATGTTAATGATTATAACATTGAATGATCTGACATATATGTTTTAGATTGCTTAACTTTTTAATTTTTTTCCTTTTTCCTTACAATTTTTAACTCCGTAATTTCCCTTATAAACTTTGAATTTCTAGCAATTTCAATTAATAAAAAGAGTGATGTTTTTCCGTATTCCTAAATGTCGACGTGCCAACATGTTTGCATATTTAAATTATCGCAAACACATCTTTAATTGACTTTTTGATTTCAATATAGGGGGAGAAGTATTATCTTAGCAGGTGTAGTGTATACTCTACTTAATTAAGGAGGAGTTTAATTACTCCAAACATACATGTTATATCTATTTTACCACCTTCATGAGAGATGTGTTGTCATCATAAAATGAGGTGAGAATGTGGAACCTTTCTTTGAAGGTTACTGGTCAAGGAAACCCTCTTAAATAAGAAAATGCATTTTATGATGACAACTAGTACTTAATGATAACAACTATAACCAAGCGTAAAACAGTTAAAGATACAACCAGAGCATTAGGGTTGATAAGTCTCATTATTTGGTGATGGCAACCAAATAGAATATAACTCAAACCTCATCTCAATCTCAAGAAATTGTCTACAAGAATGAAGCATCTGATAAGCCTTGCAGTATATGAAAGTCTGCCACAATACGTATGAGTACATTTACAATGTAAAAGCATAATGGTTTTCTCATAAAGTACACGACTAATCACACACACACACACACACACACACACACACACACAAAGAAACAAGTTGTCAAATTCGTTTTTATCAAGAAAACACTTAGAAAAATGCTTTGAAGTTGTGCTAGATGATTCAGAAAATATCAAAAAAGCTATGTTCAAGTTTTTGTCATTGCCAATTGATTGACACTTATGTCCAATCGATTGGACCAGTTGAAAAATGCTTCTAAGTGATTAGGACAATGCCTTAATTAGTGGTAACTATTAAATATATTTTCTATCTTTTTGAACTTATTAATCCATTAATTTTAGGTCTAACAATCGATTGGAGAATTATGCCAATTGATTGACTCATTATTATTGGCCCCAAAAAAATTTCTTTTATGTACCAACCTCTAGCCTATATCATGGGTTCATTGTCAGTCCAATATAAAACCATGTTTCCATTCGTGAGCTCTGTCTGGTGTTAAAAACTCTCTGAGGTTAAAGATCAACCTGGGATAAAATCTTTGTTTGAAGATTGAAAACTAACTGTTCCAAATTTTTTGTGAAAAAACACATGTTCAATATTTCTAATTTATTATATGGGTATAAATATTTATTTTGTTATATTAGTTATTTATAAGTTAATAGCCTTAACAAGTCAGTGATCAAATTAAATTACAAAACTAATCAGATTTACAATTGAATAACTAATTATATATTTATTTAATTAATATGAATTTAGCATGAGTAGATGTCATAAAGATTCATTTCGCATTATTAAGAACCATAATAATCCTTAAGTTTAAATAGTCTTTTCATTCCTCTAAATTGACGAGTTTTTTTTAGTCTCTAAATTTTTTTCTTTTCTTAAAAATAATTTCTGAATGTTAAATATTTTTGCTTTTAGTCCTTAAAATCAAAACTCATAAGAAAACTGCATGTTTCTTGCGAATTTTCCTTTGAATTATCTTCCGGATTTAAAATCTTTAGATTTCCAAATTTTTCTTTGAATTTTCCTATAAATTTTCACTTTAAAAATTAAAATTAAAATAATCTTAACATTCAAGGACTATTTTAAAAAAAATAAAGATTATTGAATTAAAACAAAAAACACATTAACTTGTAGAAACGAACAACTATTTAAGCCTACTCCTTAATATAAATATATTAGACAAGTTGCATATATTTTTCTACGTCAGAAAAGTGTCTAAGACATAAAGAATCTATGTATTATATTTATAATGTTTTTAATATATCGATATATTGTAGATCCTTATATTGTTTATATATGCATGTTGGTATATTTATTTTGCTTTCGTCCTAAAGTATGATTACAGTTATAATATATTGAATAAATCTTGTATAATTAATCATTGAATTAACTCAAATAGTTCATTAAATGTGAAACTCTCAAAACCATCACTCTAAGGACTTGACATCTAGATGATGACCCAAAAATGTATCAGGTCACTCGTATGTATTAAAAGTTTCATACTAAATAAATGTGTTCGAAAATGTGTTTAAAAAATCAAGCAAATATATAGTTGAATTAACCCTCACTTGCAAAATACCAAGTAAAACATAACAAAGCTAAAAACAAAATGCAAACATAGGAGACACTGCAACTGCTACTTCTGTTTCTTCATCTGCATTCTTGTGGAAATTCAAAAAAAGTTACTGTGATTAGTCACAATGTCTGAACTAGGGTTTTTATTCATGGGACCATTTTGTTGGACCATAATGTGTTGTCATGTGTATGCTAGTTACCTCTTAGGGTCCTACAGCCCATGCAGTTAATTAGTCAGAAAATGTCTATACTGATTCGGTTGATGGTACTGTCAACTTGTTCAGTCTCTTACCTTAGTAGCATCTTTTCCTTTTTTTTATTTTTATTATTCAACTGTGTGTTACAAATTACAATACTATTATCAAGATGATGAAAAATAGCTTGGCAATTATATATATATATCCAATCCAAGAAAAAGGAGAGGGAGTTGGTTGCTATTGATTGATCCTAGGCAGAAGAGGAGAATAAATGTTTATGACCATGGTCTAATAGAGACTAAACCTGCCGAACCGAGTTTCCTACGGTCACTAAAACACGCATTCACAAATTCGAAACAATGATGGTTGTTTGATAAAGATCGAACGGTTAATATTTAAGTTTACTTTTTTTAAAACCCTTAAATTTTGATCAAACAATTATTAATGACCTGACCGTGTGAATTCGTCAACACAACACGATTGCAGTTGATTCTATTTTAAGCGTGCAAAACTATATATAATCTAACAACCTAAGAGAAAATAAAGATATTATTTCCATATGACTTATACCTAGAGTGATCTTGCGATTCTATATATATATATATATATATATATATATATATATATATATATATATATATATATATATATATATATATATATATATATATATATATATATATATATATATATATATATATATATATATATATATATATATATATATATATATATATATATATATATATATATATAAACTTTTTCATTTAAATTTTACTTTTTAAAAAGGAATATTTAGGAAGTATGTTTTTATTGTGATTTTATCTCATTATTTATTAGTTCTTAAACAAAAAATTTATCATTCAAGAAGTTTTATAATATTACTTTACTTCTTAAAACTAGGGTTTCTGTTTTTTTCAATATATTTTGGGTTGGCTTTGAAATGTTTATGGTTTTTCCTCATATACCAGTGTGTTTTAGGGTTTTCTAAAAAGGAAATGGAGAAACCACTTATTTCTTCTTTTACTTTTTATGGACCTAAAAGATGTTAGGTGGGCACTTCTTTTTCTTCAAAATTATATAAAATTGTCTCTTTTGGCATATTATATTCTGAATTCTGATACCTTTATTCTATTACTTTTCAAGCTATGCTAAAATAAGATGACGTGTTTATGTTATTCAAGAATTTCATAAATAATTGTATTACTTAATCTTATCAAATTTGAGCTTGATTAAATCTTACAATTTTAAACAGATGAATGCTTAGAAATCGGTGTAACAAAGATCATTTTACCCGAGCTTAAAGGATGTAAAATTATTTTTATAGTGAAATATATTAATATTTGAGCACAACAGTTTTTTTAAAATGTGGAAGAAAATATAATAATAGATAAAATAAATAGTCTCAAGTGAAATTAATCAAATCTACACAAGCAGAAGAATAAAATATAGTGATGATACACAAAATTTATTTACCATGAATTAGATGGATTTTTATGAGAGAAAGTAATTATCTGATTCAATATATTTCAAGATTTCTTACAAGATATTGTATCATATGAAAATAGTCTCCAAATTTACAACATAATCTCCTATTTAGTACTAAAGTGTTTTTCAATATATGAATCTATTTGTTGTTAGATATAGTGCTTCTATTGTCTCTTCTTTTAGGGGCGGCACGGATTCAAGCTTAAAAAACTCGTTCTCTTGATGGAAAGGAGTTTTTCTTTTTGATTTTAAGCACGAAAACCTTTTTGTCTAGTTTATGGATAATATCACTATGAATGTGGATCAAGGTTTTAGATGTCCTTTTGGGCTAAAATTGAGTTTGGAGTATTTCCTTCAAGAATAGTTTTCCTAAGTTGTTTACAATAAATGATTATCTTGAGGGGAGTGTGGGAGAAAAAGACAGATGATTAGATGTGACTCTCAATTAAGATTTCAGATGGAGAAGACATTTCTTTGTTTTTGAGGAATCTGTTGTTGTTGTATTCTTGTTGATCATTCGAGGTCCTATTTTTTCATTAAATAGAGATAAGTGAAAATGAAAATTTGTTAGACATGATATTTTTTCGGTGTCATTTGTATATCACACTCTTTTGATTACTTCTAATTATTGCAACCTCTCTTTCTCCACTAGTAATACGTCTCTCTTTATTTAGGGTTGGGAAAAATTTTAATGTAATTATTTTTTTATCTTGGAGACTTTTTCTCGATAGGTTCTCCTCTAGAGAGAAACTACTCAAAAAAAAGGTGATTGCCGACCCTATTCATATCTCTTGTCCTCTCTATGGTTATTCTGTTGAGTCGGCTTCTCACTTTTTTTATTATTTGTGACATAATTAACGGCGCCTGGTATAATATTTTTAGATGATTAGGGTGATAGGTAGTTCTACTTAAGAAATTAAGTCTTCTCTCCAAAAAAAATTCTTTGTTTTTTTAGATAGGGTGAATTTTCTATGTTTTTACATGTTGTGATCTGGATCATTTAGAAGATCCAAAATTATACTATTTTTCTATTGTTTTCTGAAAAATGTGAAAGAAGCGGAGGAAAAAAATAGTTTGGCTTAGAAACCATTTTTAAATAGATGAATGAGAAATTTTTGCACCTCGAATACTAACTTCAAAATTATACCCCTTAGATTAACAAATAAAGCACCAAAAACATAGCCTGTTTTTTTAGAGCGTTTGAAGTTCTTTGCTCTTTTTTAGATGATTTCTGATCCAATGTTGGTGGTACAATTAGTTTGAGATTTAACTTGATTTTTTTTGGTTCTACCTTGTAGTGGCTGATCTGTTTTTACCTTGTAGCTTGTTCTTCACCCGTTGTACTTTTCTTGATTTTTTTTTGTGAAGTTTTTTGTAATGTCATAAATTTGTTCATTTGTATTTTGTTTGAGCTTTTTATTCTATATTATTAATATCATTTTTTTTTAAATAATCACACATATCTATGTTATTTAGAAATATTTTTCATTATCTTTAGATACCTCAAATGTCTTCTAATTATTAGAATAATGAGTTTTAAAATAAAAAAAAATCCATTTCACTCTTTAAATTACTTCTTGAGTTTTTGTTTCATAATTCAACAAGTTTTATGATATTAGAATTGATTTACTTTCTTTTAAGTGTTAGTGTTTGCGTTTTCACATTTGAATATGTTTAACGCTGGCTTTAAGATGTTTATGGCTTTTCTTCATATAACAGTGTGTTTTAGGGTTTTCTAAAAAGGAAATGGAGATATCTTTTCTTCCCTCTTTTACCATTTTTGGACCTAAAAGATGCTAAGTGGGTCCCTTCTTTTTCTTCAAAATGATAGAAAGTTGTCTCTTTTGGCATATTTATATTCTAAATACTTTTATTATATTACTCTTAACTTTACCTACTTTGAGCTTGATTAAAGCTTATTATTTTTAACCGATGTATTCACTTTCAAAATGGTTAAAAAAATTTGTAACAAAGAGCTTTTTTCTCTTTTTTGTCTAGGTAACAAAGAGCCTTTTACCAGAGATTAAATTGTGTACAATTTTTAACGACAATGCCGGATGATTTTTTTAAAATACCATGTAAATAATAATTAGTACCTAGTCAATAGTGAGTACTTATGTACTTATTGAAATCTATTCATGTTGGGATCAAGTTTGTAAACCAAAGGACAAAATCGGGCTCGGTATTATTGATCTAGAGGTTTTTATTCAAGTTTTGCTATTGAAATGGAAGTGGAGGATTGTCAATGACCACAATGCAATATGGAGACGTCTAATCAATTATAGATACAAGAATTCCGTTGTTAAGATGTTTATTGGTGATAGTCGCGTTATAAATCGTGGTGACTCTATATGGTGGAGAGAGTTGATCATGATATATTTCTTTGAAGGTGGAAATTTCAACTGCTTTTCTTCCAATACTTTGTGCAGGGTGAATAATGGAATGAATACATCCTTTTGGTACAACAATTGGTTTGTGAGCAACCGTTGAAGGAAGCCTTTCCAGAGCTTTTTATTCTGACTAAGAATTCTGACTAAGATGTTGGTTTGTGGTACAATGGTTTTTGGCATTGGAACATGCAAGCTTTGGAGGTGTCACATGTTGAGAATGCTGACTGGTTAGGAGCAGAATTTTACCAAGTTCTGTCTGAGCATAAGTTGTTAGTGATGGAGGAAATTGACGTACGCGAGTGGATGCCAGGGAATCAAATGGTTTACACTGTCAAGTCGGGTCATATAGTGCTGAAATCCTTCAGTGATGATGATTCTGCTTCTGTTGAGCAGTGTATTGCTGCAAACTGTGAAATTATCGTGTCAGATGTCGAAGGCGATGTTCCCGACACTAATATCTGTTAAGTCATCAATAAGAACAAGGATAATCATAAATAAACGTAAAGAGACACAAGCAATTATTAATCCAGTTCGGTGAAAACACACTTACGTCTGGGGGCTACCAAGCCAGGAAGGAAATCCACTAAGTAGAATTAGTTTGAAGATATACAGTAGACTCTCTCTAGTTTACCATCTTCTCACCTAATCTCTACCCTTGCAATTTCTACCTAGGACACTCCTAGATAAGAGACACTACTCACTCTCCCTCAATCACAGTAGTGACAACAACAAATGAATAAGCTTTAGAAGACACTCTTCAAAGACACAACTTGATCTTACTTAAAAGCTTCAATCAAGTACAATACACTCTTGCTTACAAGCTTAGAGTGAACAAATTACAATACTGAACTTAGTCCAATTCACACATTAAGACAATGAGTGAATGACTCACAAATTACTAAAACACACGAAGGCTAGAACACTAAACCTTACACAATTGCATACACTTAATCCTCGCTTCTCTGATGTGAAGGCTAGGGTTTGCGCTTCTTTAAATGGAAATACTTGGACGGGCTTGGGTTGTGGCAAAAGTAACAGCAGATTATAAAGAGATCAATCTTCATAATTTTCATCAATGAAACAGATTTGATTTGATCAATCAGATCCAATAAAATCACTCTTCAAATCTCCAATGTAATCTTCTGATAATAACTCTACTGAAATAAACAGATAAATCAGAAACGCCTTTGCACAATACCAAAATCCTCACAGATTTACACCAGATTAGTGCAACAGGTTTGCACAAGAGAGATAGACAAACAACCACATTCATGCAGAATGTTTTGTTCATAAGAGTCGGGACATCAGGTTTGACATCATGACATAAGACCTGCTACAACATACAAAGCATCTTGCAGAACCTTAAAAACAAATGTCACGACATCCTGTAGGACATCTTGTGATTACACCAAGTTTTACCAAAACTCCTGTCAATCAGGAACTAACAAACTCCCCCTTTGGCAAATTTTGTCTAAAACATAACCAGATCACAAGAGCTTCAAAAACAACAAAGAGCACAGCACAATAGAAACAAAAAAAATAGGGAATAACATAGGTGTAAAAACTCTGCAAAACTCCCCCTCAACAAGTGTAAGTTCACACACAAACAACAGCCCAAGCACACAAATAAAACATCCAAACTCACTTCAGAATTCAGAAACCTTTAAGACAAAAACTCATAGACAGTCCAAACAACACCATCAGCAGGATCAACATCCTGTCAGAACAAACAGAGCAGCAACAACAAACATCATATCAAAATCTCATCTTTCAACCAACACCTGCCACAACCATATACCAAACGTATACAAACCAAGCTATTACCAAGCCAAGCTTCTCCCCCTTTTCATCCATAAATTTTAGAACAAAAGCATAATATAATATAATGTCAGAAACAAGATGAGTTAAGGGTATAGATACCCAATACTATTACAATCCAAAAGCACATGAAGTGCAAAAAAAAATTTCATTCTGCCAAGGCAGGCAAATCAAGGAACCCAAAAAAAACAAACAACTAGAAAACCAAGCAACTTATTCTTCATCATCAGACTCAGAACTTTCAGCAACAACATCATTAGCATCAGTTGGCACAAAAACATCACATTCCTCAGATTCCTTCTCAGACTCATTGTCACTATCATCACCATTCATAGCATTCTCTTCACTTTCAAGGCACTGAATTAGAGACTCTAATTTATTTTTTCTAGCAGTAGCAGCATTAATCGTATCACCCAGTTCCCTGCAAGTGTCCTTCAACTCTGAAATAATCCTTACCCTTGATGTAGAATCCTTCTCAGCAGAAGTTAAGACAATGTCAGGGACATGTCTTCCAGCAAAAAGCTTATAATGAAGGGACATCAATGATTCCCTCTTGCAAGCAACATCATTTAGATTGACAATACCAGGATATTGATTCAGAATGATTTCACAAATGAGAGAAGGAAAAGCAATAGGCATTTTTATAGCACTTGTAATACCCCAAATTTTACCCTTACATTTAGTCAGTTCATTTCACATAGCATTTCATTTTGCATCCATTAATCACTAACCGATCATATGAGTGCGTTTTATTTCAGGAATTACCACAGGGGCATTTTGGTCATTTCACGTGGAGTCTGTAATTTTGAGACAAGTGGGACAGTATTCCTGAGAGGAAGCAGATACTGCTAAGGTTATTTGGAAAGCAGGAACTCAGTTTGAGTTTTGGTCAGATTTAATCCGGTTACGGTAAGCAGTCAACTAATATAAAAAGAGTGGATCTCATTCATAATATTGTCCAATACAAAAAGGGAATTGAGTTTAGATATTTGTGAGTATTATTCGCGAATATTTATAATTTACAACTAAGAGGTGAGTTTAAATATTTTTGAAGCTTTATTCATAAGTATTTGCAATTTACATCTAAGGAGTGAATTTAAATAATTTTCGAATTATTATTTACAAATAAGAAGTGAATAAATATTTTTGAACTTTATTTCATAAATATTTAGTTTACAATAGAAATGGATAAATAATTTTGAACTTTATACCCACTGGTTTACAAAAAGGTTCATTACATTGGCTATCTATTCTAAAAAGTTCTAAGTCCTAAGCTTCTAAGTGTTCTTCATAATCTTCCTCCCTTGAGTTCTTCACGCGACTCTTGATCACCTGCACATCAAAGCAAAAACAAACCACAGGAAAAGAGGTTAGAAGATTGTTTGACACTCTCAGAACATTATCATCATCGAGTGTCGGGAGGGTACGACTAAAGCCGCATCCTACTCCCGTTACCAATCTGAGCCACCGGCGTCAGATCAGGTAGTCATTGTTCTTATCGTAAGGGACATCCGAGAGATAGAGAAAATAAAAGAAGTGGGGCTGATTCGTTTTGCCGCGATTGGATTTCCAGACTGATACGAGAATAAGGCAACATAGGCAAGTTTTGATTCAGACCCGGATGCCGGCAGGTCTGAGTCACCTTGATTTCAAAACTTTCAATATCTGAAAAAACATAAGCATCATCAGAACTCAAAACATAAAACAAAACTAGGAAGGGGTTCGCGCCAATACAGGTAGGAACAGCCACCAAAAGAAACAAATCTGTACCAAACAGAATGGAAATCAAGTCCACAGCAGAACAAGAGAAACCAAAATATGGTATCAAGCTGCATCAGTTCTGAACCATGTGCAGAAGAATGAGACACACAACAGGCAACAAAATCATAGAGCCAATATCAGCTACAAGCAAGCATCATTCGCAAGCACCAACATTGCAACAATAGTCTCTAAGAAGCGGTTCAGATTCAAGAATCATCATCACCGTTTCAAGTTCCCCCCGACAATAGCAATTTCTGAGCTACAAACAATAGCAGCAATGGATATCAGTTGCAAACAACGCCGACTGCAACACAGCGAGCAACACCAGCAGGTATCAATTGCAAGCGAAACAAGTCGACTGGCATCTGCAAACAATTTCAAGAGCAGCCATTAGTAACACCAACAGCGGTACAATCAATATCAGTCACAAACAAGTAGCAAGTGGGGCGAGCTACAACAACGCCTATCAGGAGAATTGAGAAGAATGTTTCAGTTTATCACGAAGCCGTTCAAATGGAATCAGAATAAAAATCCAGTTAACCAAGACGAAACAGATATACGGCAAAATCACAGGGGTAGCCACAAGCAAACAAGTACACGGCCCAGCTCAACATAATAGCTAATCGTCCCCACCAATTCAATCAGAAGCAGTAACATAAGCAAAACTAGGATTGTAGCGTACTACTCCAAATGGTTCAGACTCATCGTCATCATTACCGCGTACCCGTCTCGGCGGCTAAGACCAACACAACATCAAGCTCTCTCTGAAAGAAAAAGAGGAAAAGAGTCTGAGCTGCATCAAAGAAACAAATCAATCAACAAAGTGAATCAGTTCGAGATCGATAACAGAACAGAAAAACGAATCCTCCAAGGAATTCTGTGATCAGATACCAATCAAATCCAATCTGAAAGCAAATCATATCAGAAAAACAATAGAAAGATTTTGATTCCCAATCTGAATCAATCAAGCAAATCAGTTCGAATTAATTCAGATATCCAACAGGTCAACAGAAATCCAAAGGCAATCCAATCCATCTGCAAAAATCCAACCAAATCGAATCAATCAACGAACTAATGTCAAACTCATACCAGAAAAATGAATTAAGATCCCAATCGTATCAGCAAGAACTCAATCTGAAAACCAAATGATCAAATCAAATCGAATCCCCATTTGCGTGTAACCTGAATCAATCAAACAAATCAGTTCAGTTCTGGAGATAGAAATCTTTGAACCGAATCAGAATATCAGCTAGGAATCGATTAAACCCTAAAAAAGGGGAAACAGAGTTCAATCTGCATCCAATCGCAATCAATATCTGAGGAAATCACAACAAAATCAAATAATATCAAATCGAATCTCAGAAGTATTGCAAATCCAAGGCCCAGAAGTAGTTATAAAAGGGATGTACAACCTGATGAAAACCCTAGAAAAAAGCAGCAAGCAACAACCGCAAGCAAAACGCTAACGAGTAGCCGCGAGAGAGAAAAGGGAACGATCAGAAATCGCAAGTGAACCCCTAAACGGCGCGAACTCAGACGAAGCGATCGTCATCATCGTTCAGAGCATCATCAACCGTCAATATCATCTGCGAACGAAGGCAACCGCGAATCACCGAAGGAGAAGATCACCTTCGCCGTTCACCACAAACGGCGGGCAATCAACTCCAAGCCTCAGTTCTACACATCATCGGCTATAAACCACCGAGGAACAAATGTAAATCCTCGCGTTAACTCATCTTTTCTTCATTTTTTTTTATGTTTTGCAGAAGAGAACGCAGCGAATACAAGGATTGGAGAAGAAAGAGTCGAGAGAGAAGAAGAATGAAGTAAACGGCGCTGCGAAGAGCCAAAGGGTTCTAAAACCCTAGATTATCTTGCAAACAATTATCTCAAACCGGGTTGGGTCCGGAGGTAATGACCGGCCCAACCCTTTTATGTTTTATTTTCTTTTTTTAATTTAATTATCAAATTTTAAAAAAAAATATTTAGGTTGTTTTTTTTAAATAGTAAAATTAAATTCTTTTTTAAGTATTAAAAATAAAAAAAACATTTTTTTTTAGTATTAAAAATCAAAAATATTTCTTAAAATATTAAAATTAAAACATTTTTTTATAGTTAGAGTCAATATATTTTTTTAAAAGAAAACCAAGAGAAAATATTTTTTTAAAAGATTAAGATCTTCTTTTTTTTATTTATTTATTCATTATCAAGTAAAAAAATCAAGCTTAGATTCATATTAAATTTCTCATAAAATAAAAAAATATCCCATAGCTTCATGTTTCTATTTTCATAATTGTGTTTACTAACCTAGTTTGTTCACTGTGCAGCTTACCATGTTGTTTCTTTATATTCGCGTTCTTAAAATTGAATTGTATCATACTGTTGTAACTGTTCCTCCTCTGTAACCTTGCGAATCTTAACAATCGCATTTACGTTTCCGCATTTAAAAGTCTGCATAATTCAATTATCTCACACACTCATCGAATATTCCAATCACACTACACACATCCGAAGGTTAGGTCTAGCTTTTGGCCGCCGCGCCGATAGTCCTCAACTTCAAACCCTTTCACCTTGCAAACCCTAATTCTCCAAACGCCTCGCCGCAGGCAGGATTACAATTTTACCCCTAGCATTAGGTCAAAGAGCCGCCGTGCTCATTTTAGGGTTTTCCGCCGTGTAATCCCTAACTTAACCTAATTTAACCCTAATTACAACTTAACATTTCAACGTAGAGATTTGGAGTTTCTACACTCCACGTAAGCGTGTCCTTAAGATGCGTTTATTCCCCTTGAGACCTTGACCACAGTCAAAAAGCCTCTAACCTCCCTTTTGAGGGGAACTACGATTACTCTGATTCCACTCCCGTAAGGATACGTAGGCACAAGATGCGATGTCTTGCCGAGTAAACTTAGAATTAACTCCTTAGGTCTCCTTTCTCACTTTTAATCCTTTGTACATATACCTTAAGCAAATGAATAAAGCAAATAGTAAACATCTGAACAAAAGGTTCCTGTAGAGTACTACAGAAGTTTAGGGTGCTAATACCTTCCCTAAATTTAACCAACCCCCGAACCCTAGATCTTTCCCCGCATTGTGTTTACGATGCAAAATAGGTTTTCCCTTTTTGACCTTTTCCTTCGGATAAATCAAAGAGCGGTTGTGAATTGAATTGCGATTCAAACTCATTAATAGTTTGTGATCCTATTTCCACCGCAACAGAAAATGGCGACTTCACTGGGGACTCCTTTAACTTTTGAGGGTTATCCCTAACTTGTTCATATTTATTACTATCTGTGACATTATTCATTTGCATGTATATATTTGTGCTTTGATTGTGGGACTGTTCCTTGTGCTGTGAGATAGGTCCTACACCCGGATCTAGTGTACCGTAGGTAAATGGCAATAGACCAAGGAAACTGTACGACG
Source organism: Lathyrus sativus (assembly GCA_963859935.3). Lineage (NCBI taxonomy): Eukaryota > Viridiplantae > Streptophyta > Magnoliopsida > Fabales > Fabaceae > Lathyrus > Lathyrus sativus. Next base: position 18,532,372 of record OZ012737.1, read on the forward strand.
TATATCAATACGGTTGATCTGGTGGCCATGGTTAGTGCGACTTCTTGGTTGGTGCTTATATTCCTTAAGTCAAGTTGAGGATAATATTGAGGCTGCCATATGTTGTCAATGCACTAACTGACTTTTAGAACCCTAGTTAACTCATCTTGGCCTTTAGAAAGTAGTGAGGTAACCGGCTTTGGTGCAGACTAAAGTTGGTTGACACTCGATACTACGCTCATTGAGATCTTAAACTTGGAGGGTTTTGGTTGGCAAGTAAGTTGCCTTCTGAACAACCATCCTTGTGAAGGATCAATGATATTGAGATCCCTTAGAACCTGGTTACTTTTGTAGGACAGGATGAACCATCTAACTTCAGGGGAGGGTACTTGCCTTTGAACCTCATGCAAGCCTTTAACCTAAGACTTTGTGTGTTTTCATGCATTACGTCCATAAAGCATCTCATTGCATTGTATTCCATGGAGTTCAAATATCATTTATGGATATCGCAGGATACCATAAATAAAAAAAAATAAGATGAAAAAACAAGAAAAAGATTTCTTTGGTGCACCACGACATTCGTAAATGTTTTGAATTCCATGAAATCTTCTTTTGCATTCACATTTTAGCATTATACTTTTGCATTGCATGTGTCTCCCGATTTCTCACACTCGGTTCTCTCACCTTCCAGTTTCGTCACCCTGAGTTCTCGGCACCAATACAACACCAGAGCTCAAACTCGGAAAAGAATGGAGGATCAGGCAAAAGAGATTGATCGCCTTAGCAATGAACTTGAAGACCTTCGAGGGGGTATGGGGCGTATGATGGAGTTGTTACATGTCATGAATGCTAAGATGGATACCCAGCCCACTGTTGTTTCTGAGATTACCGGCGTTACTGTGGACCCTTCACCAAGTGTGACTGTAGCAAGGGACCCACCTTATGGTCTTGCTCCAGGTTTTGTGCCTCCTCAAGCCACTGTCCCGATTAATCAACCTGTTCAGCAAGCCGTGCCTTTGTTTTCTGAAGTTTCTAGGGGGGCTCCTATCTTTGCACCACCTGTTGTACACACTTGTGCGCAACCGTACTTCAATGAGACAGCTTTTGATGATCTTGATGAGAATGTTGAGGGTTATGAGAGACATGATAAGCTTCGTGAGGAAGTAAACACTATCGTCCAGAGATTGAAAAAGGTAGAGGGTGATCAAATTTTTGGGACTGCTGCAAGAGATGTTTGTTTGGTCTCAGGTTTGGTTATTCCCCCGAAGTTCAAAACTCCGAACTTCGATCGTTATGAAGGTGCCACCTGTCCTAAGAGTCATTTGATCATGTATTATCGCAAAATGGCTGCCCATGTTGAGAATGATAAACTGATGATTCATTGCTTCCAAGACAGTTTGAAGGGTGCTTCTTCCAAGTGGTATTTAACTTTGGACCAGTCCCGCGTTAAGAGCTTTCAAGATTTATCTGACGTTTTCATCAAACACTACAAGTACAATATGGATCTGGCTCCTGACAGAAGACAATTGCTGAGTATGTCACAAAAGAATTCTGAGTCATTCAAAGAGTATGCTCAAAGGTGGAGAGAGACTGCTTCACAGGTAGAACCTCCTTTGACCGAGAAAGAGTTAGCTGATTGGTTTGTCGACACGGTCCGTCCAGAATTTTACGAAAGAATGGTGGGTAGTGTGACTTCAAATTTCTCCGACATCGTTGCTGTGGGTGTCAAGATTGAATTGGGTATGAAGAATGGTAAAATGACAAATAATCATGGTACTTCTAAGGATCAGCCGAAGAAACCTCCGTATAGCTCCCAGAAAAAGAAGGAGAGTGAGACTAATGCTATATCCTCTGGTAGACCAAGGGAACGCTCTTATCGGCATCCGCAAGGTTATGCTCAACCTCAAGGGTACCCAGTCCAGTATGCTCAACAACCCTATGTGGCAGCTATTACACCTTCTTTCAATCACCAGGTTCCCATGTATCAACCTATGCAACAACCTCCTGTTTATCCGCCTCCTGTCAGCTACCTACAGGCACCCAATACTCCTGCTCCTCAACAGCCAAAGAGTCCGGCTCCTCGCCAGAATGTTCCGAACAGAAGAACGTATAAACCTTGTCCGCCGATCCCGATGACTTTTACCGAGTTGTATCCCTCTTTGGTCAAGCAAGGTCTCATCACCACTCGGGCTTTGGGTTCGCCTCCTAATCCTCTACCCGCCAATTACAACGCCGCCGCTCATTGTTTATTTCATGAGGGTGCACCTGGCCATGATCTGGAGAATTGTTATGCTCTCAAAAATATTGTCAGGGATCTATTGGAAAAGAAGATTTTGTCATTCGAAGATCCTCAACCAAATGTTAAGAAGAACCCTTTTCCTAACCATGAGAGCGTCAATGCCATTAGTGCTGACTCAGAGGAAGGTTATGCCCTTGATGTTGAACAGATTAAGACTCCTCTTAAGATGTTCCATTCGAAGCTGTTTGAAGCTGGTTTAGTAGATACTTCCCACGTTGCATGTGTAAGTTGTGAAGCCAGTACTAAGGGTTGTGTGGTGGTTCAGAATGATGTTCAGAGATTAATTAATGAGGGTGTTTTACAAGTGACAAGCCAAGCCAAGAAGGATGTAGTCGCCGTGGTTGAGCCCGTCTTCCATCAGCCTGAATCAAAGAGTAAGGTACCCGTGTTTAATTTATCAGGGGCAGGCTCCGCCAACCTCGTGTTCGATATACCAAGGTCGCATATCCCTGAAGTGAATCAGCCTAAGCCTATAGTTATTCGAAGACCGAGTCCATTTCCTTTCAGTGATCCTAAAGCCGTGCCTTGGAAATATGACGTGACTATGATTGACAAGGAGTCCGGGAAGGTTATTCCAAATGAAGAGGTTAAGGGCACGGTGACCAATATCGCAGAGGTAAGCAGGATGACCCGCAGTGGCCGTGTGTATACTCCCCATTCCAGTGAGGTCCCACCTAAGGAGACCACTAATATCCCTGTGTCTGCCAAAGACAAAGGTAAGGGAGCCGTCACGAATGATGAAGATGCCGAATTTTTGAGGATCATCAAGAAAAGTGACTATAAAGTTATTGACCAACTTCATCAGACTCCTTCCAAGATTTCGATTTTATCTCTGTTGATGAATTCGCCCGCTCATAGGATGGCCTTGCAGAAGGTTTTGACCCAAGCACATGTGGATCAAGATATTAGCACCAGTCGGTTTGATAGTGTGATTGCCAATTTAACCGCTTGTAACACCCTCAGTTTCAGCAATGAAGAGTTACCGAAGGAGGGTCCGAACCATAATCGTGCTTTACATATATCGGTAAAATGTCAGGAGGAAAATTTAGCGAGAGTACTAGTAGACACCGGGTCTTCTCTGAATGTGCTACCCAAGAGGGTTCTCGATAAGTTGGCTTGTAAAGAGACTGTGTTGAAACCTACTCCTTTGGTTGTCAAGGCTTTCGACGGCTCTCGCCGGTCGGTAATGGGGGAGGTTGAGCTTCCTATCCTGATTGGTCCGCAAATTTTTAATATCATGTTTCAAGTCATGGACATTAATCCCAACTACAGTTGTTTACTTGGAAGGCCGTGGATTCATGCCGCTGGGGCAGTGACCTCAACGTTACATCAAAGGATGAAGTTCGTGATCGATGGAAAGTTGGTTATTATACACGGTGAGGAGGATCTGATGGTCAGTAACCTGTCCTCTTTCCGTTACATCGAGGCCGATGAGAATGCTTTAGACATCTCCTTTCAAGCACTTGAGATCGCCAATGCTGTTCTGCTGGAAGTCGAAGAGACAGTGGGTCAGGGTAATCCATCTTTTGCATCTCTGAAGAGTACCAAATCAACAATTGACAGGGGCATTCCTGAAGGTTGGGGAGAGGTAATTGATGTCAAGACCAAGACTGATCACTCTGGGTTGGGTTACAAACCAACTCAGAATGGAGCTGCCACAACCGTCGAAGGGCGTCCGAAGGTTATCCAAGAGGTATTTGTCAGCGGAGGCTTCCAAGTCAATGCCATCAGTGAATGTGAGAAAAATGAAGAGCTGAGCAACCTGGTGTTTAAGGGTGATGCAGTTTTGAACAACTGGGAGGCCGTAGAGATTCCTGTTATTTTTCCCTTGTCAAAGTAATTGTTTTTTTAAAAGTTTCATTTACATTTTCAAATAAAAATCTGTAGCTCTGCCCAAGGCTATAGGGTCGTTTTGTCGGGCCACCTTTCATTCATAAAAAGATATTAATAAAAGTATTTTGTTCGATTCCACTTTGTTCATCTGCGTTTTTTGTTTTCACCTTTAAAAATGAAATTGGCCACCTTTCTTCCAAAAATAAAAAAAGAAAAAACAGCATTTCATTCTTACATGTCTTCGAGCATTTTAATTAAGTAAGCCTTCCATCATGCAGAGATATCGTAAACCTTGTTGGATCCAATGACTTTACTGACACTCCTGACTGGGATGCACCCATCAATCAAGCTGAGGACGAGGGTGAAGAAGATTTTGAAGTACCCGCGGAACTGACGAGATTGATTGAGTACGAGTACACAGAGCTTCGACCGCATAAAGAGCAGGTGGACCTAATTAATCTCGGTACAGATGAGAACAAAAAAGAGGTCAAGATTGGTGCAATGCTTGGGACGGAGATTAGGCCGAGGTTGATTGAGTTGTTAAAAGAGTATATTGATGTGTTTGCGTGGTCGTATCAAGATATGCCGGGCCTAGACACGGATATTGTTGTTCACAAGTTGCCGCTTAAGCCAGGTTGTCCACCTATCAAACAAAAGCTTCGAAGAACGAGACCCGACATGGCTTTGAAGATTCGAGATGAGGTTAAAAAGCAGTTGGATGCAGGTTTCTTGGCAGTCGCAAAATATCCAGATTGGGTTGCCAACATTGTGCCAGTACCTAAGAAGGACGGTAAAGTTAGGATGTGTGTGGATTACAGGGACCTGAACAAAGCAAGTCCGAAAGACGACTTCCCTCTGCCACATATTGATACACTTGTAGACAATACAGCCAGTTTTGCGTTGTTTTCATTTATGGATGGTTTCTCCGGCTATAATCAGATCAAGATGGATCCCGATGATCGAGAGAAGACTACTTTCATTACTCCTTGGGGAACCTTCTACTACAAAGTCATGCCCTTCGGTTTAAAGAATGCAGGGGCAACTTACCAACGTGCTATGACCACTCTTTTTCATGATATGATGCACAAAGAAATTGAGGTGTATGTGGACGACATGATTGCCAAATCTCAGAGTGAAGAGGAGCATTTAGACCATTTGGTGAAGCTGTTTGAACGACTCAGGAAATATCAGTTGAAATTGAATCCTGCAAAATGTACCTTCGGTGTCAGATCCGGAAAACTGCTTGGTTTCATTGTTAGCCAGCGAGGGATTGAGGTGGATCCTGACAAAGTCCGAGCCATTCAAGATATGCCGGCTCCGCAAACCGAGACGCAAGTTAGGGGTTTTCTGGGACGTCTGAATTACATTTCCAGGTTTATCTTTAATATGACCGCTACTTGTGAGCCGATATTCAAGTTGCTTTGCAAAGGGCAGACAGTTGAGTGGAATCCTGATTGTCAGAAAGCGTTTGAGAAGATTAAGGGTTATCTGCAAGATCCCCCTATTCTGATCCCGCCCGTACCTGGAAGGCCGTTGTTTATGTACCTTACTGTGCTCGAGAAGTCTATGGGTTGTGTGCTTGGACAACATGATGAGACTGGGAAAAAGGAACATGCGATTTATTACCTGAGCAAGAAGTTTACCGATTGCGAAAACAGATACTCGCCATTAGAAAAAACTTGTTGTGCATTGGCATGGGCCGCTAAGCGCCTTCGGCAGTATATGGTCTGTCATACCACTCTATTGATTTCTAAAATGGATCCGATCAAGTATATTTTTGAAAAACCTGCTCAAACCGGGAGGCTAGCCCGTTGGCACATGTTGTTATCCGAATATGACATCCAGTATGTACCCCAGAAAGCGATTAAGGGTAGTATTTTATCTGATTATCTTGCAGACCAACCAGTCGAAGATTATGAACCTCTTAAGCTCGATTTTCCTGATGAGGATATATTATTGATTAAAAGAGATTGTGAAGAGCCCGATCCGAGTGAAGGTCCAGAACCAGGCCTTTGGTGGAAGATGATGTTTGATGGTTCCTCGAATTTCAATGGGCATGGTATAGGCGCCGTTTTGATGAACCCAAAGGGCGGATTCACTCCATTTACAGCAAGGTTGGACTTTGAGTGTACTAACAACGTCGCAGAGTATGAAGCGTGTATCCTCGGCCTCGAAGCAGCGATTCACCTCCGAATCAAACTTCTTAAAGTAAGTGGTGACTCAGCCTTGGTTATCTACCAGGTACAAGGAAAATGGGAAACGAAGAATGAGAAGTTAATCCCTTATAAAGACTATATTACTGAGCTGATCAAGTATTTCGACGAGATAGAGTTCGAGCATGTTCCTAGATCCGAGAATCACGTTGCTGATGCATTAGCCATGTTAGCATCTATGTGGAAAGTTAAATTCGTTAATGAAGCACCTCTTATCCATATTGAGCGCAAGGTTGAGCCCGCTTATTGTCAGACGGTCGAAGAAGTTGAGGTGGATGAAAAGCCTTGGTTTCATGATATCAAGAACTATCTCGTCAAGCAGGAATATCCCGATGGTGCTACTGGTCTGGACAAAAAGACATTGAGAAGATTGGCGTCCAAATTCTTTATCAGTAATGGTGTGTTGTACAAGAGAAATCACGACATGGTCCTGCTCAGATGTGTTGATAAACGGGAAGCGGACATGTTACTGCAGGAAATTCATGAGGGGACCTTTGGAACCCATGCCAATGGTTATGCTATGTCCAAGAAGATGTTAAGGGCTGGGTATTATTGGTTAACCATGGAAGCTGACTGCATCCAATACGCTAGAAAATGCCATAAGTGCCAAATTTATGCTGATAAAATACACGTACCTCCGTCACCGTTGAATGTTTTGTCTTCACCATGGCCGTTCTCTATGTGGGGCATTGACATGATTGGGGCAATCGAGCCGAAAGCTTCTAATGGTCATCGTTTTATCCTTGTTGCCATTGATTATTTCACCAAGTGGGTAGAGGCTGCCTCCTACGCCAACGTGACCAAGCAAGTGGTTGCCCGCTTCATCAGGAAAGAAATCATCTGCCGTTATGGAGTCCCAAGCCGGATAATAACAGACAATGGCACCAATCTGAATAACAAGACTATGAAAGAGCTGTGTGACAACTTCAAGATCACTCACCACAATTCTTCTCCGTACCGTCCTAAGATGAATGGGGCCGTTGAAGCTGCGAATAAGAATATCAAGAAGATCCTGCAAAAGATGGTTGTGACTTACAAAGATTGGCATGAGATGTTACCGTTTGCTTTGCATGGATACAGAACCTCAGTGAGAACTTCGACAGGGGCAACACCTTTCTCATTGGTGTATGGAATGGACGCCGTGCTCCCCATCGAAGTAGAGATACCTTCGCTAAGAGTGTTAATGGAGGCTGAACTTGAGGAAGCTGAGTGGGTTCAAGACAGATTGGATCAGTTGAATCTCATTGACGAGAAGCGTTTGACAGCCATGTGCCATGGGCAATTATATCAGAAACGGATGAAAAGAGCGTTTGATAAGAAGATTCGTATCCGTGAGTTCCGTCAAGGAGAGCTCGTACTCAAAAAGATCCTGCCAGTACATAAAGATATGCGTGGAAAGTGGATGCCCAATTATGAAGGCCCATTCGTGGTAAAGACTGTCTTCTCCGGAGGGTCTCTAATACTTACGACAATGGACGGTGAAGAACTAGCACATCCCGTGAATTCTGATGCAGTCCGAAAATATTATGCCTAAAAACCCGCTAAGTCGAAAACCTGCAAAAGGCGACTTAGGCAAAAGTAAGGGTTGGAAAAAGAAAAAGAAATAATAATAAAAGCTCGCTAAGACGAAAACCCGAAAGGGCGGCTTAGGCAAAAAAGAGCGTCCCGGTGGATTGAAAACCCGAAAGGGCGGTCCAGGCAAAAGTTAGGGACAAAGGCATTTCATTGCATCAGAAGACACTGATTATCTCGAACACACTTTCCGCATGAGAGCCATGTTTCAGTTCCTCCATCCTTGCCCAAAGCAGGATTCTGGATTAGTCTTAGTTATTAGTGTCAGTAGGTGTTATTGGATTCAATGTAACCTTTTTCCCATGTTGCCAATTTCAAAATGTAATCATCTGTGGAGCTATGCCTTCAGCAAGCAGCCACCCTTTAATAAAAGATACCATCTCGTTACTTACATTCCTTGGTGCATTGCTCTTTATTTTCTATTGTTATGCAAAATGCGTTTATTCTTAAAATTTGAAAATGAAAGGTGCATTGTAGATTTTTCAAAACTGTTTTTCAAAAAACAAACAAATTTGAAATGTAATAAATTACTTTGACTAGTGGAAATTCCGACAGGATCTCTTCATTCCCCGGAAATATCATTATTGCAGAAACACTTTCAAACCATTGCCCAGTGATAGTCCCCAGAGAGACTATAAGCTGACAACCTTTTCTTGGGTAACTCAAAAGTGTCCCTCAGGTTTTCTTCTCCCCATGTGAAGACGTGATACTGTACACCACAAGCAGATTACCTTCTCCCCAGAGAATTCCAAACTTTAAAACCAGATCCGGTTCTACCATTGATCTTTCTTACCCATGATTGACGTACTGGTTGCAGAGAACGCAGGGTATTTCCGTCGAGATGTTTATTTCATCTCTCGTCCCGTCTCTAGTCTGTTTCGTCAGTATACGCAAGGGCATAAGCATCACATGCCTATTTCATTTCATATTCATTACATACTCATTACATACTCGTTTCGTAACATCTTGCATACATAGACATTAACGTACATTCACATTAACATATGCGTTAGCATTCACAGGATCATTATGTTTCACCATCATTGGTTGTTACCGCCGAGTAACTGGGTTCGTCCATTCTCTCCAAATAGATTGTCAGCCCTAAGCATAAAATACATATGCGTTTCCAATTTCCCCACAGAGCTCGATCCTCGTGGAGGACGGTTATTTCAGCTATCTTTCCTCGCCAGGAGTAGATACTTACCCTTCGAGATCATTCCCTCGATGGAGTTTTGATTACCAGTTTTCTTTCTAGCTCGATCCTAGATTGAATCTCAGTCTTGTCGGTCGTCAATCCCAACCGGACGTGCATTTATTTTGCACTAACTTTCAAGAAAATCAACTACAATCCTTTACAGATACACGCCAGTTCACGCCTGGAAAATATATCAGTACAACACTTTACAATCCTACATGTTACAACCTTTTACATTTCTCACCTAAGAAGTCGATCATATCCTCGTTATGACTCGCAGCAAATGGCCATCTCCGTGGAGCAGTTGGGCTTCCATTTACCTGCCGTCTTGAGGTTTGAACCAAATCGTATTCAAGAGAGCACGATCTTGAGTTACGGGGAGGTTTGAGCAGTTTCATATTCAGGAGAGCACGATTCTGAGTTATGAAGAAGTTCATTTATCCTTTAGTAAAAGAAGGAGCGGAATCATATTCAGGAGAGAACGATTCTGAGTTATGAGGAAGTTCAGTTGGCCGTTTTTCAGGAGAGCACGATTCTGAAGAATGAAGAAATTTCAGGAACCGAATCATATTCAGGAGAGCACGATTCTGAGTTATGAGGAAGTTCGATTATCCAGTTTCATATTCAGGAGAGCACGATTCTGAAATATGAATACCTTCAGTCATCCAGTTTCATATTCAGGAGAGCACGATTCTGAAATATGAAGTATATTCAGTCATCCAGTTTCATATTCAGGAGAGCACGATTCTGAAGTATGAGGAAGTTCAGTTTACCCTTTTCATGTTCAGGAGAACATAATCTTGAAGCATGAAGAAGTTTATTTCCAGGCGCCGACCTTAAATGCGAGAATATTTATTTATCAGATAAGCAGCAGCCTCTTTATTTGAATGCTTATCCATTCTTTGCACGTAAGTCCCTTCCAACGATAAGTGACAGTTCTCCCTCGAGAAGCTTATCAGGGCAATTCCCATCAAAGTCCATTTATTTTGGCATACAGTCGGTCTTTACCCTGTATATTTGCTACGGAGTTCCGAAAAGTCCGTTTGATCCTGTCACGAGGGGTAGTTTACAGAAGCTTGGATGTTATTCTTTGCTCAATGCTCCAGCATTCTGTAATCGATCTTACAATTGTACGTGATCCAGTTTTATTTTTAGATTCCCCAGTGGGGGCCGTCTCATAGGTACCATCTCCATTCGAGGATCTCGTTCCTTCTCTAAAAGTGACAATTGGTCATTCGCACCAGTTGACTATCATTTTTAGAATTCCCCAGTGATGTACTGTGTCTCAGCGCGTCATTTTCCCCAGTGTGTTTCTTCTCGTGGCGTCTGTCCCAGTGTCGTCATGTCCATCGGCATTTTCACATTCATTATTCCAGCATACGCATCATATCGTAGTCATGGCATCATCTGCATTAAGTCATTCCAGTTTTGTCCATAGCATTGCATATCGTCGCCTATGAGGGCAAAATTTTCGGTTATCTATATTTAAATCTCTCCACCACGACTCCTCGAGTCTCTGTCACTCAAATCGTCCGGTGTAGCTATTTAAATAGGGGCAACTGTAATACCCCAAATTTTACCCTTACATTTAGTCAGTTCATTTCACATAGCATTTCATTTTGCATCCATTAATCACTAACCGATCATATGAGTGCGTTTTATTTCAGGAATTACCACAGGGGCATTTTGGTCATTTCACGTGGAGTCTGTAATTTTGAGACAAGTGGGACAGTATTCCTGAGAGGAAGCAGATACTGCTAAGGTTATTTGGAAAGCAGGAACTCAGTTTGAGTTTTGGTCAGATTTAATCCGGTTACGGTAAGCAGTCAACTAATATAAAAAGAGTGGATCTCATTCATAATATTGTCCAATACAAAAAGGGAATTGAGTTTAGATATTTGTGAGTATTATTCGCGAATATTTATAATTTACAACTAAGAGGTGAGTTTAAATATTTTTGAAGCTTTATTCATAAGTATTTGCAATTTACATCTAAGGAGTGAATTTAAATAATTTTCGAATTATTATTTACAAATAAGAAGTGAATAAATATTTTTGAACTTTATTTCATAAATATTTAGTTTACAATAGAAATGGATAAATAATTTTGAACTTTATACCCACTGGTTTACAAAAAGGTTCATTACATTGGCTATCTATTCTAAAAAGTTCTAAGTCCTAAGCTTCTAAGTGTTCTTCATAATCTTCCTCCCTTGAGTTCTTCACGCGACTCTTGATCACCTGCACATCAAAGCAAAAACAAACCACAGGAAAAGAGGTTAGAAGATTGTTTGACACTCTCAGAACATTATCATCATCGAGTGTCGGGAGGGTACGACTAAAGCCGCATCCTACTCCCGTTACCAATCTGAGCCACCGGCGTCAGATCAGGTAGTCATTGTTCTTATCGTAAGGGACATCCGAGAGATAGAGAAAATAAAAGAAGTGGGGCTGATTCGTTTTGCCGCGATTGGATTTCCAGACTGATACGAGAATAAGGCAACATAGGCAAGTTTTGATTCAGACCCGGATGCCGGCAGGTCTGAGTCACCTTGATTTCAAAACTTTCAATATCTGAAAAAACATAAGCATCATCAGAACTCAAAACATAAAACAAAACTAGGAAGGGGTTCGCGCCAATACAGGTAGGAACAGCCACCAAAAGAAACAAATCTGTACCAAACAGAATGGAAATCAAGTCCACAGCAGAACAAGAGAAACCAAAATATGGTATCAAGCTGCATCAGTTCTGAACCATGTGCAGAAGAATGAGACACACAACAGGCAACAAAATCATAGAGCCAATATCAGCTACAAGCAAGCATCATTCGCAAGCACCAACATTGCAACAATAGTCTCTAAGAAGCGGTTCAGATTCAAGAATCATCATCACCGTTTCAAGTTCCCCCCGACAATAGCAATTTCTGAGCTACAAACAATAGCAGCAATGGATATCAGTTGCAAACAACGCCGACTGCAACACAGCGAGCAACACCAGCAGGTATCAATTGCAAGCGAAACAAGTCGACTGGCATCTGCAAACAATTTCAAGAGCAGCCATTAGTAACACCAACAGCGGTACAATCAATATCAGTCACAAACAAGTAGCAAGTGGGGCGAGCTACAACAACGCCTATCAGGAGAATTGAGAAGAATGTTTCAGTTTATCACGAAGCCGTTCAAATGGAATCAGAATAAAAATCCAGTTAACCAAGACGAAACAGATATACGGCAAAATCACAGGGGTAGCCACAAGCAAACAAGTACACGGCCCAGCTCAACATAATAGCTAATCGTCCCCACCAATTCAATCAGAAGCAGTAACATAAGCAAAACTAGGATTGTAGCGTACTACTCCAAATGGTTCAGACTCATCGTCATCATTACCGTGTACCCGTCTCGGCGGCTAAGACCAACACAACATCAAGCTCTCTCTGAAAGAAAAAGAGGAAAAGAGTCTGAGCTGCATCAAAGAAACAAATCAATCAACAAAGTGAATCAGTTCGAGATCGATAACAGAACAGAAAAACGAATCCTCCAAGGAATTCTGTGATCAGATACCAATCAAATCCAATCTGAAAGCAAATCATATCAGGAAAACAATAGAAAGATTTTGATTCCCAATCTGAATCAATCAAGCAAATCAGTTCGAATTAATTCAGATATCCAACAGGTCAACAGAAATCCAAAGGCAATCCAATCCATCTGCAAAAATCCAACCAAATCGAATCAATCAACGAACTAATGTCAAACTCATACCAGAAAAATGAATTAAGATCCCAATCGTATCAGCAAGAACTCAATCTGAAAACCAAATGATCAAATCAAATCGAATCCCCATTTGCGTGTAACCTGAATCAATCAAACAAATCAGTTCAGTTCTGGAGATAGAAATCTTTGAACCGAATCAGAATATCAGCTAGGAATCGATTAAACCCTAAAAAAGGGGAAACAGAGTTCAATCTGCATCCAATCGCAATCAATATCTGAGGAAATCACAACAAAATCAAATAATATCAAATCGAATCTCAGAAGTATTGCAAATCCAAGGCCCAGAAGTAGTTATAAAAGGGATGTACAACCTGATGAAAACCCTAGAAAAAAGCAGCAAGCAACAACCGCAAGCAAAACGCTAACGAGTAGCCGCGAGAGAGAAAAGGGAACGATCAGAAATCGCAAGTGAACCCCTAAACGGCGCGAACTCAGACGAAGCGATCGTCATCATCGTTCAGAGCATCATCAACCGTCAATATCATCTGCGAACGAAGGCAACCGCGAATCACCGAAGGAGAAGATCACCTTCGCCGTTCACCACAAACGGCGGGCAATCAACTCCAAGCCTCAGTTCTACACATCATCGGCTATAAACCACCGAGGAACAAATGTAAATCCTCGCGTTAACTCATCTTTTCTTCATTTTTTTTTATGTTTTGCAGAAGAGAACGCAGCGAATACAAGGATTGGAGAAGAAAGAGTCGAGAGAGAAGAAGAATGAAGTAAACGGCGCTGCGAAGAGCCAAAGGGTTCTAAAACCCTAGATTATCTTGCAAACAATTATCTCAAACCGGGTTGGGTCCGGAGGTAATGACCGGCCCAACCCTTTTATGTTTTATTTTCTTTTTTTAATTTAATTATCAAATTTTAAAAAAAAATATTTAGGTTGTTTTTTTTAAATAGTAAAATTAAATTCTTTTTTAAGTATTAAAAATAAAAAAAACATTTTTTTTTAGTATTAAAAATCAAAAATATTTCTTAAAATATTAAAATTAAAACATTTTTTTATAGTTAGAGTCAATATATTTTTTTAAAAGAAAACCAAGAGAAAATATTTTTTTAAAAGATTAAGATCTTCTTTTTTTTATTTATTTATTCATTATCAAGTAAAAAAATCAAGCTTAGATTCATATTAAATTTCTCATAAAATAAAAAAATATCCCATAGCTTCATGTTTCTATTTTCATAATTGTGTTTACTAACCTAGTTTGTTCACTGTGCAGCTTACCATGTTGTTTCTTTATATTCGCGTTCTTAAAATTGAATTGTATCATACTGTTGTAACTGTTCCTCCTCTGTAACCTTGCGAATCTTAACAATCGCATTTACGTTTCCGCATTTAAAAGTCTGCATAATTCAATTATCTCACACACTCATCGAATATTCCAATCACACTACACACATCCGAAGGTTAGGTCTAGCTTTTGGCCGCCGCGCCGATAGTCCTCAACTTCAAACCCTTTCACCTTGCAAACCCTAATTCTCCAAACGCCTCGCCGCAGGCAGGATTACAATTTTACCCCTAGCATTAGGTCAAAGAGCCGTCGTGCTCATTTTAGGGTTTTCCGCCGTGTAATCCCTAACTTAACCTAATTTAACCCTAATTACAACTTAACATTTCAACGTAGAGATTTGGAGTTTCTACACTCCACGTAAGCGTGTCCTTAAGATGCGTTTATTCCCCTTGAGACCTTGACCACAGTCAAGAAGCCTCTAACCTCCCTTTTGAGGGGAACTACGATTACTCTGATTCCACTCCCGTAAGGATACGTAGGCACAAGATGCGATGTCTTGCCGAGTAAACTTAGAATTAACTCCTTAGGTCTCCTTTCTCACTTTTAATCCTTTGTACATATACCTTAAGCAAATGAATAAAGCAAATAGTAAACATCTGAACAAAAGGTTCCTGTAGAGTACTACAGAAGTTTAGGGTGCTAATACCTTCCCTAAATTTAACCAACCCCCGAATCCTAGATCTTTCCCCGCATTGTGTTTACGATGCAAAATAGGTTTTCCCTTTTTGACCTTTTCCTTCGGATAAATCAAAGAGCGGTTGTGAATTGAATTGCGATTCAAACTCATTAATAGTTTGTGATCCTATTTCCACCGCAACAGCACTAGTGATTGCATGTTTGGTGATTTGATCAAAGATATATTGACCAAAATTAAATTCAGTCTTAGTACCTACAGCATAGATAAATCTGCCAAGACCAACAGAAATGGTAGAGGTGTGATTGGTGGGGACCCAATCAGCAGTACCAATCCTGTGAAGAATGGCATATTTGACACTGAGTTGCCCAGCAGAGAGCTTACTTTTGAAGGCCAGGAATTGACTTGGTTAGCAGTAATGATTCTGCAGACCTGGTTGTTAGATGCTGTCATTTCATCTTCTCATTCATTCATTCGTCCCAAACATTTATTGATCACCATAGAAGAAAACTTCACACATCTTCCCCAGAAAAAACCTTCATATAATCCTTGATACTCCTGTCTATAATGGTAGCAGGAATATTCACAATAAACTCTTTTACCAGTCCATCATAGCATTTGGAAAAACCAGTGACAGTCTTGAGTAAGCCAGCCTCGGTGATTAATTCTATGACTTCCTTGATGTCCAATGCATCTTTGCCTAGCTCCCTTTCTAGAGCAATCCTACGCTGGTATACATATCTCGATTTTGTCATACTACTGATGGAGTGGAAAGAAACATTGTTAAGAGGTGCAGCAGGCACAGGTCTTGGGGTCTTCTTATCAGTATATGTTTTCACAGGGGCGACGCCAGGGACATCCTTTACAACATCATCATCTGATTCAGTATTTTCCAACCTGACTTTTCTCTTTTTGGTAGCAGGATAACCTTGCTCCAAGCTTTAGGGGGTCCAATAGGGGTCTTCTTCTTATGGCTTTTGGAAGGGGATTCCTCAAGCACAACCTTTCCTTTTCTAGTCTTTAGTCTTTTAGCAATTCCTGGGGAAACATTTTTAATAAGTTCATCATCAGAGGGAACATCTTCAACATCCATTACATTGTCAGAGGTATTAATCTTTTCTTTGGTTGAAGCAGAACACTTTGGTGCATCATTTCTACCAACATTCAGACCAGCAACATCATCTTCATTCACATCATGAAGCACATAACTAACAAGCTTATGCAAGTTCTCAGTGTTAGGGTTGTCATCAGTAGAGGGTTTTTCAGCATCCTTCCCTGGGTTATCATCAGAACTAGGAGAGGGATCTATGCGAGATAAAGGGGTGGAAATACCAGACACATTAGGACCACCATATAGAACCCTAGTGACAAGTTCCCTAATCGATCTATCAACATAAGCAGTACCTTCTTTGTTCTTCATTATTGTAATATTGTCAACAGAAGTTCCAGATGTTTTGCCTTTGGAAGTTTGAGTTTCATGTGTTGTAGTAGTATTAGGGGTTTCCTTTTCATGGCTGGGAACCATGGCCAGATGAGTCACGTCAAGAACATCTTCGAAGGAGATGTCCATGGGGTGAGCATCAGATTTGGAAGTTTTTGAGGAAGTAGCATCACGTTTAGGATACATCTTGATTTTCCTGAGAAAAAAAAGGTTTAGAGGAGTATGAAAATAGGTGTAATGTGATGGATATGCAGAGAGTGGGAGGCAATCTGAAAGGTAGTGGAGGTGTGGGAATTGAAGGGGCTGTTGGAGGGAAAGATTTGAGTGGGATAGCGTGTTTGAGTAGACAAGGGTGTGCTATGCAATAAAGAGGGATGTTGGAACATCTCTATTTTAAGAAATAAACATCTTTTAAAATAAAAAATCCCTCTCAACAGTAATTGCTATAAATCCTCATAAATACAAATCCATAATTTTCCTCTCAAAATCTCAAACCAATTTGCATCCAAAGCTTTGGTAAACATACCAGCCAGCTGATTTTCTGTAGTGGCATGCTCTAGGGTAATGATCTTACTTTCAATAAGCTCCCTTATAAAATGATGGCGAATGTCAATGTGCTTAGTTCTACTATGTTGGATAGGGTTCTTGGAGATATTTATAGCACTCAGATTATGAAAGTATAATGTCATGACATCTTGTGTGACATTATACTCTGTAAACATTTGCTTCATCCAGACAATTTGAGAGCAGCTACTCCCAGCAACTATGTATTCAGCTTCTGCAGTAGACATGGATACACAGTTTTGTATCTTGCTAAACCACGAGATGAGGTTGTTTCCCAAAAAGAAGCAGCCTCCTAATGTGGTCTTTCTTTCATCAGCACCTCCAACCCAATCAACATCACAATATCCAAATAGGACACATCCAGATCCATGAGTGTATAACATCCCATATTCACTTGTCCCATTGATATACTTCAAGATTCTCTTGACTTGGTTAATATGACTAACCTTGGGTTCTGCTTGATATCTGGCACAAACTCCCACAACAAAGGCAATGTCAGGTCTGCTTGCTATAAAATATAACAAACTTCCTATCATGCTTATGTAAAGACTTTGATCCACTGTAACTCCTTTTTCATATTTTGACAGCTTTAGATGGGTAGGTGCAGGTGTTCTTTTGTGGCTGGCATTTTCCATTCCAAATTTTTTAACAATGTTATTGGCATACTTACTTTGAGATAGGAATATGGATTCCTCCATCTGTTTGACTTGCAACCCAAGAAAGTAAGTTAACTCCCCAACAAGGCTCATTTCAAATTCAGATTGCATTTGCTACACAAAATGTTGAACCATCTCATCTAACATCCCACCAAAGACAATATCATCAATATAGATTTGAGTAATCATGAGTTTTCCCTCTTTTTTCTTGATAAACAAAGTTTTATCTATCCCATCTTTTCTATATCCATTATCAACAAGAAGCTATGTTAGTCTTTCATACCAAGCTCTAGGAGCTTGCTTCAGACCATATAAAGCTTTCTTCAACTTAAAAATATGATTAGGGAAGGTTGGATCAATAAAACCTTTAGGTTGTTCAACATAGACTTCTTCATTTAGATAACCATTTAAAAAAGCACTTTTCACATCCATTTGAAGCAACTTGATTTTCAGAATGCAAGCAACTCCCAGAAGAAGTTTGATAGATTCAAGACGAGCTACAGGAGAAAAAGTTTCATCAAAATCAACCCCTTCAATATTTGTGTATCCTTGAGCAACCAATCTGGCTTTGTTCCTAGTGACCACTCCCTTTTCATCAGACTTGTTCTTGTAGACCCATTTGGTTCCAATAACATTTGTTCCTTCAGGACTTGACACAAGGTCCCAAACTTCATTTCTCTTGAATTCACCCAACTCCTCTTGCATTGCATTTATCTATAATTCATCTGTTAAAGCCTCTTTGATGTTTTTAGGCTCAATCTTGGACACAAAGTAGGAGCTTGAGACAACTTCTCTAGATCTAGTGGTTACCCCTTTATTTGGATCATCTATGATGAGATCCATAGGATAGTATTTCTGGACTCTAGTGGATGGTCCTTTGTTAGCAGGTTCAGATTCAGTGATGGTAGGATTAGAATCATTGTTTTTGTCTTCAGATTCAACTGAGATATCGAAGAATGTTCCAACATCTTCTGGGACATCAATTTCCTTATGCACATCATCTATAACAACAATGATAGATTCCATCATGGTCTTAGTTCTGGAGTTAAACACTCTATAGGCTCGGCTATTGATAGAGTAGCCCAAGAATCTATCTTTATCACTCTTAGGGTCCATCTTTCTTCTATAATCACGATTTGAAAGTATGTAGCATTTGCTTCCAAATACATGGAAGTATTTTACAGTAGGCTTTCTTCCTTTCCAAATTTCATACAGTGTGGTCATTGTTCCTGCTCTTAAGGTTACTCTGTTATGAACATAGTAGGCATTGTTCATGGCTTTAGCCCAGAAATGGTAAGGCAATTTCTTAGCATGGATCATTGTTCTGGCTGGTTCTTAGATAGTTCTATTCTTTCTTTATACAACTCCATTTTGTTGAGGAGTAATAGGAGAAGAGAATTTCTGGCTAATTCCTTCAGAAGAGCAGAATTCAGCAAACTTTTGATTTTTAAATTCCTCCCCATGATCACTCTTGATTTTGACAACCTTGCTTTTCTTTTCTCTTTGAATTTTCTGATACAGGTCTTGAAACACATCAAACACTTCAAATTTTTGTCTTACAAAGTTCACCCAGGTGTATCTTGAAAAGTCATCTACTACAACATAAGCATACTTCTTTCCACCAAGACTCTCCACCTGCATAGGTCCCATTAAGTCCATGTGAAGAAGTTCCAACACTTTAGAAGTAGTGAGATGTTGGATCTTCTGGTGTGACATCCTTGTCTGTTTTCCTATTTGGAATTCACCACATATTTTTCCTTCTTCAATATTTAGCTTAGGGATTCCTCTGACAGCTTCGATAGATATGATTTTCTTCATTCCTTTCAGATGTAGATGACCAAGTTTCTGGTGCCATAGTTTCACTTCATCTTCTTTGGCAAGAGCACATTTGGAGTCCTGTGAGGCCCATAGGTAGCAGTTGCCCTTGAATCTGACTCCCTTCATGATTATCTATCCCTTTTCATTAGTCACAAAGTATTCAAGTTTAATGAAGTTGACATTGAGACCCTGATCACATAGTTGGCTAATGCTAATCAAGTTAGCAGTTAATCCTTTGACAAGCAAAACATTGTTAAGATCAGGTGTTCCTGAGCAGTTTAGTTTTCCAACTCCCTTAGTTTCACCTTTGGCTCCATCTCCAAAGGTCACATAGTTGGTTGTGTGGGGTTTGATGTCAACTAACAGATTTCTGATCCCTGTCATGTGTCTTGAACACCCACTATCAAAGTATCAATCTTCCTTAGTAGAGACTTTTAGGCACGAATGGGCTATGAAGCAAGCAGTAGCATTTTTAGGAACCCATTGCTTTGTAGCAAAATCCTTTTGAACCCATTGCTTTCTAGAGTACTGAGTGTTGTGATCAGGTCTTGCTTGAGGTATAGAAATTGGATATCCATGCAGTGCAAAATAGAATGGCTTTATATGACCAAAGCGACCACAGTGATGGCATCTCCATCCCTGGAATTTTTTTGGTTGGCTGGGTTGTTTTCTGTCATGATGTTAAGACATTTGATGGAACATCTTTTGCTTGGATCCAGAAGATTTGTGCTAAGAGGTAGGATCATTGTCTATATATGCTTCATTAAATCCTAACCCTGTTTTATCTCCCATCCTTCTTCTAGATTGAAGAATCTCTTCCAAGGTTTTGGTACCACTGTTCATCATTCTAACAGACTTTCCCATTTGATCAATTTGGGAAGTAAGTTGATTAACTTCAACATTTGACTTAGTGATAGTTTCAAGTTGTTTAGCACCTTCATCATTCAACTCCTTGATAATTTTAAGGTGTTCCTCCTTTTCAGTCTTCAGTTTAATGATGAGTTTTTTTTTTGTTTTTCAACCTGTTGGCATACCTCTTCACTTCTCATGGACAACTCTTTGTAGGAAGCTGCAAGTTCTTCAAATGTTAATTCATCTTCACTAGAGTCTTCATCATAATAGTATCTTCAAGTCAAAGCAGTTACATGTTTGGCAGACTCTTCTTCAATATCACGTTCAGAATCTTCATCAGTCTAAGAAATAGCTAGACCCTTTTTTTTGTTTCTTGAGATAGGTTGGGCATTCAGATCTGATGTAACCAAAACCTTCACACCCATGGCACTGTATCCCTTTGCTATTTGTGGTTTTTTCTTCAGTTTTGGTTCTTCTTCCTGCATCATTGGACCTATTAATGTCATGTGAGATGTTCTTGACATTGGGTCTTGTCTTCATATCCATTCTTTTTATAACCTTGTTGAATTGTCTTCCAAGAAGTACTATGACTTTAGACAAGCTTTCATTTGTATCTTCATCTGATTCATCCTCTCTACTTTCATTATTTGACACAGAGGCTATGCTTTTCTTCTTATCAGCTTTGTCACTTATTCCTACTTCAAAGGTTAAAAGAGACCCAATAAGTTCATCAACTCTCATCTTGCAGATGTCTTGTGCTTCCTCTATAGCAGTTACTTTCATGTCAAACCTCTTGGGAAGAGATCTGAGAATTTTTCTTACCAGCTTTTCTTCTGTCATCTTTTCTCCTAGGGCACTTGAAGCATTGGCTATTTCAAGAATATTCATATGAAAGTCATGTATGCTTTCATCATCTTTCATCCTCAGGTTTTCAAACTTAGTAGTCAGAAGTTGAAGTCTAGAAATCTTTACCTTGGATGTGCCTTCATGAGTAATCCTCAGTATCTCCCAGGCTTCTTAAGCTACCTCACAGTTGTTAACCAATCTGAATATGTTCCTATCAATTCCATTGAACAATGCATTCAAGGCTTTGGAGTTGCCCAGAGCTAATTCATCCTCTTCCTTTGTCCATTCTTCCTCAGGCTTCAAGTCAAATGTAGCCTTTCCATCTTTATCAATAATCACAGGATGTTCCCATCCCTTTATGACAGCTTTCCAGGCCTTACTATCCAGAGATTTCAAGAAAGCAACCATTCATGGTTTCTAATAGTCATAATTACTCCCGTCCAGAACAGGTGGTCTGTTCACAAATCCTCCTTCTTTGTCCATGGTACCAGAAAGTATTGTCCTTAGATCTCACCTAGAACCAAAGCAGGATGCCTACTCTGATACCAATAGAAATTCTGGTATCAGATATCAGATGTAGAAGGCGATGTTCCCGACACTAATATCTGTTAAGTCATCAATAAGAACAAGTGTAAGTAGTAACTGCGCCTAAGAGGGGGGTGAATTAGGATCTTAAAAATTATTTTCAATCTTGTATGGTTCCTTGGTTCTTTTTCCGTTAATTAGTTAGTGACTTGAAAGTAAAGGCAGGAAAGAAAACAAAGACACAGGAAATTTATAGTGGTTCCCCTCACACTCCGAGAGTACTCCACTCCCCTTTCAACACGAAAGAGAATTTCACTATAGTTCAGAATAATTGCAAAGCCTAATCACACCAAAGGTGATGCTTACTATCTAAACCTATAGGTAATCAAAGTGTTGAAGAATAATCCTCTTCAAGACACTTCACTTGTTTCCAACAGTCCTGGACAACAAGGTAATACAAAAAAAATGTTCTTGAGAAATATTTGATAGAGAGTTGTTATCAATCTTCAAAATTGATCTTCTTCTTGAAACAAATGTTACTCAGATAAATATACAAGTGTTCTTGTGAAAGAAGGTTGTGAGAGTGTGAAAGTTAAATCAATGGCTTCTTTCAAAAATGGTTTTGAACACTTAGAATGAAAATTTAAGATTGAAGAATGTGAGTAATTTGAGAGATTTTTGTTTCTTGAAGGTTGATTGTAATTTTGAAATTAAGAACAATTTATATAAGTCAAAAACCTTTCCAAAAAGGTGTGATTTTGATGCAACAAAAATAGCCAGTAATGAAAATATTAAACAATGCAATTTTCCATGAACAACTGCCATTTTTGCTTGTTGTTACAGTGTTAATCGGTTAACCAAATAGGTTAATCGGTTAACACCTTCACAACATTCAAAATATTCAAATTTTTCATGTGTTAATCGGTTAACCCTGGGGGTTAATCGGTTAACACTGTTGTAAAATCACCAAATACTTAAAATTGAAGTGTGTTAATCGGTTAACCAAAGTGTTAATCGATTAACACTGAAGGTTTTTCAGAAATTGATTTGTTTTAAAAGGAATGAGTATTTAAAATAGTCTTAAAAATGTTAGTGATAATTGTGAAGTGAAGAGTGATTTTAGGAACACTTGTATAAATATTTCTAAGTAAAATATGTTATACCATTCCTTAGAATCATCATCACCACTTGTAGCTTGTAGATGAAGCTTTGATCCATAGAGTCATACGCGAGGGTACTATCTTGATCTTTGATGTTCTTGTTTGATTGCTTGCGTCTCTTACTTTTTACGGAGAATATATCGTGTACTAAGTCTGTGTTAGTTGTCTTCATCAAAATATAAAGGCCTTGAAGCTTGCTTCTACAACAAGGATAATCGTAAGTAAACGTAAAGAGACACAAGCAATTGTTAACTCAATTCGGTGAAAACATACCTACGTCTGGGGGCTACCAAGCCAAGAAGGAAATCCACTAAGTAGAATTAGTTTGAAGATATACAGTAGACTCTCCCTAGTTTACCATCTTCTCACCTAATATCTACCCTTGCAATTTCTACCTAGGACATTCCTAGATAAGAGACACTACTCACTGCCCCTCAATCACAGCAGTGACAACAATAAATGAATAAGCTTTAGAAGACACTCTTCAAAAGCACAACTTGATATTACTTAAAAGCTTCAATCAAGTACAATACATTCTTGCTTACAAGCTTAGAGTGAACAAATTACAATACTGAACTTAGTCCAATTCACACATTAAAATAATGAGTGAATGGCTCACAAATTACTAAAACACACGAAGGCTAGAGCACTAAACCTTACACAATTGCATACACTTAATCCTCGCTTCACTAATGTGAAGGCTAGGGTTTCTGCATCTTTAAATAGAAATACTTGGATGGGCTTGGGTTGTGGCAAAAGTAACAACAGATTGTAAAGAGATCAATCTTCATAATTTTCATCAATGAAACATATTTGATTTGATCAATCAGATCCAATCAAATCACTCTTCAAATCTCCAATGTAATCTTCTGATAATAACTCTACTGAAATCAACAAGTGAATCATAAAACGCCTTTGCACAATACCAAAATCCTCACAGATTTACACCAGATTAGTGCAACAGGTTTGCACAAGAGAGATAGACAAACAACCACATTCATGCAGAATATTTTGTTCATAAGAGTCAGGACATCAGGTTTGACATCATGATATAAGTCCTACTACAACATACAAAGAATCCTGCAGAACCTTAGAAACAGATGTCACAACATCCTGTAGGACATCTTGTGATTACACCAAGTTTTACCAAAATTCTTGCGAATCAGGAACTAACAAATTGGGTTTGGAAAATTAAAGCCCCGTCGAATGCTTTATTTTTTGGGTGGCGCTGGATTTTCGATAGACTTTCTACCAGAGAACAGTTGTTCAAAAGGAGGTTCATTTTAGATGATATAGAATTAAGTTGCCCATTATGTTATGCGGCTTTGGAATCACAGAATCACGTGTTCAGCAGTTGTGTTTTCAGCAAGAACTGTTAGATTGATTTGTCTAAGTGGATTGGTTCTAACATAGGTTTATCGCTAGAAGAAATTTCTTTCTTTCCGCTCTTTTTTTCGTAGGTGAACAATAAGTAGGTTAGGAGTATTATTAGTGTTAGTTGGTTGGCGGCCGTTTGGAATGTTTGGCTTTTACATAATGTTATCTTGTTTTGAGGAGCGAAGCCGATTTTTGAGTTGCGTTGGTAAAATGTCCAAATCAAGGTTTGGGAATGGTTAAGGGTAGATTCTAATTTTAGTACTCATAGTAGCTTCTCCGATTGGATAACTTCTCCTCTATTGTGATCTAGTTTTTTTTCTGTTTGGTTTTTTATCAGTTCGTATTGTAAGCGTTTTGAGTACCCTTTGTACTCGTATTTCAATGTGATGGTTTCAATTTCTTATTAAAAAAAACTTATAAGTTAGTTAGAAGTATGATAACTAACTTGTGAACTAAACATTTAGGTAGTTGAAGTTAGCTATAATTAGTTAGAGACAATACTTGTGTATCTAACCTATTCTATAACTAATACATAATCTATATCTTGTTATATAAGTTATTATGTACTCTCATTGTTAATCAATGAAGAATTTACTTTTTCTTATATCATGGTATAATAAACACTCATAAAAATTTGATTATTTTGGTTCTTCTTTTCAAATTTCAATTTTGATGCTTGATTGTTCATGAATGTTCTTCATCATTTCAGGATCAAATAGAAGTTGATATGTGGGTACACTTCCTCGCATAAATAGGTATCTGAAAAGCTAACCAAACAAATTAAAAAACACAAGGAATATTAACTGAGATAAGAGATACCAATATAAAGCTTAAAACAAGATAAATTGTTGCAAATCTTGCAATATCAATCAACAATCCCTGGCAACAGCGCCACTTTGTTAAAAGTGTTTTCGATAGATATTTCTTGTATCGTCTCCACATGGATTATCATGATATTACCGCCATTCTACAATTTATATTGTCTTAAGTGAGGGTTTTGAAGTGATTTTTCTTGGTAACATTAATTTCACAAGAGTTTCTTAGCAAAGAGTAAAATGTAAAAAATGTTTGTTTAGAAAGTATGTCAAGATTAGGTCTCATTATC
Source organism: Lathyrus sativus (assembly GCA_963859935.3). Taxonomy (NCBI): domain Eukaryota; kingdom Viridiplantae; phylum Streptophyta; class Magnoliopsida; order Fabales; family Fabaceae; genus Lathyrus; species Lathyrus sativus. The sequence goes on from OZ012737.1 coordinate 18,557,510, forward strand.
CCCTTTCATACATATCCTATTGATCAAGCATGTAAACTTGGTTATGATCATTATAATCATGTATCATCGCAATACCGTTTATCTCTAAAGCGATTTTGTGAATATTATTGTATTAATTACTAGATGATGTCTCATACTAACAATCAACACAATAATCTTAAATGACACAAAGTAAATATCAGCTCACAAATCTATACCTAGATTTTTTTTATTGATAGATGAATAACTCAGGTCATGGTTTGAAAAATACCTTTGAATAGTGATTCAAATCAAATATATACCATTAAAAGCAAAGATATTCTCATATATTGATCATCAACTTTGTTCAGATGCAAAAGATCAAAATAAATACATATTAACAAGGTTAACTACCTCTAATCTTGACACAAAAGTGATTTTAGCTACCCATGGCTATGTTAGCTTGAGCAACAAGTAAGAAAGAAAGCTCTACTAACATCAAAGTCGAAAGATCGAAGATTGATGCTCCAAAGCTTTTATTTTTACTCCTTTTGAAGTTATTTAGCTTCTTGACCTAAAATGTCTTCTAAAAATATGAAAAGTGGGATTGTGATCCAAAAATATCTTCCAAGTTGCCTTTTATACAAGTGCCTCTAAGTGACACCATGCTAAGCCCATGCAGAGTTCGCTTAGCACGGTTAGTAAAGTATCTGTCAAAATCCTAAAAAGCGCGCTTAGCATGGTGGAGTGGGCTAATTGTGATTTGACACCCTTAGCTATTGCCTTGGTCTTGAAACCGCGCTGCGCAATGGGCTAAGAGCGATTCGCGCTGCAGATCAGGCTAAGCGCGAGCTGGCATGAAAATTTCTTCAAAATCTCTACTACATTTGCTTTTCTTTCTCCAAAGGCCCCAAACATTTACTTAAGTGATGAAACCTACAAAAATTCACCAATTTGATCATCCAATAAGTTATTTACAAGAATAAGCTTGAATTTACTTATTTACACTAAAACTATGGTTTTATTACTACTTCACCATGAAATCAATTGAAAAAGGCCACAAAGTACTATCAATTATATACACAATTTGGCCCTTAACAACTACAAATACATTATTTTTAACAAAAGTCTTTTAATCAATACGCATTCAGTTTTTGATGATTAGAGGTTTAAATAATGGAAATTAAGAATGGAAATTTCTTTTAATGTAAATGATTTTGAAATGTGAGATTTTGTTATCAATGGTTTTTTATTTATATTTATTACATTAATAATAAAATAATGAATAAACAAAATAATATTTGGACTGAAGATGATAAGGGGAAATTCAAACTTGGATTTAAAGCTAAGAACTTCATGTTGAGTGCTTTAAGCACCAAAGAGTACCTTTTCATTTTCAATTGTATTTGGGCCAAGGAGTTATGCTACGCTCTAGAAATGATCCATGGAGAATTTTATAAGATAGAATTAACATACATATCCATGAAGATGAAACACCAAACAAATATGAATGTCATCTTTGTTAGACGAGGGCAGCGATCTAGAGGGGGTGAATAGATCTTGGTTAGGTTTGTGATCATATTTGTTCTTGCTGATGTCAGACATCTTATCTGAGACATTTGTCATCCACTTCTTATCCAGGTTCTTTATGGCATTGTTGAACATTCTCCTAATGTAAGCTATAGCATCTGATAGGCTTTCTTCATTATCCTTTTCACTTTGATCTTCATTCTCTTGAGTGTTGGATACAAAAGCCACACCTTTGTTCTTCTTTTATGATCTTCCATTTATAGAAACTTAAAAGGTTTGAAGGGATCCAATGAGTTCATCAACCTTCAAGGTTCTTAAGTCTTGAGCTTCTTCAATAGTTGTTACCTTTATCTCAAATTTCTGAGGTAAGGATCTAAGGATCTTCCTGACCAGTTCCTCTTTTGACATCCTTTCTCCCATGGAAAATGAGTTGTTGGCAATATCCCGAAGTCTAATTATAAAATTAGATATGTATTCATATTCCATCATTCTAATCTTCTCAAACATAGTTGATAGAAGTTGCAGCCTTGACATACGCACTTTATAAGTTCCTTCATGATTATACTTGAAGATCTCTCAAGCTTCCTTAGTTTCAATACATGTGTTGATGAGTCTAAACATATTTTTGTCAACACCATTAAATATAGCATTAAATCCTTTATCATTTGAAATAATATCATCATCCTCATTCTTAAACCATTTATCTCGAGGATTCAAACTTGTTGCATCATCTTGAGTAATAAAAACTGGATGTTTCCAACCTTTAATCATAACCTTCCAAGTTGTGTTGTCTATGAGTTTGAGAAAAATCATCATCTTGGCTTTCCAATAATCATAATTTGTGCCATCTGTCGTACCTCGAAAAAAGGATGATCTTTCGCGAATGGTCATGGAAAACAGATTCTCCACCAAATTGTATTTATCCAAAAGAGGGAAAGCAAAATATCAAGAAAACCTTTAGGGAAAGAACATGGTCATCACAACAAAGTTCTAGGTTCAGGAGTTGGTTATACGAGGGGAAGGTATTAGCACGCCTCGTGTCTGTTGTATTCAATGGGAACCTCTTGATTCGATTCGTGAGAAATGTTATGTTAGTTAGTTTGTTTTCTTCTAAGGGAATAAAGTGAAAAAAAAGTAAGGTAAAAGATTTAGATTGCTAAGGAAAAAGGGGTAATTTTAGATTAGGGTGCTAGCCAAGGATTGAGGCCCTTGTGCCTATGTATTTTCACTTGAAAGAAATGAAGAATCATCATAGGACTATGATGAAAAGAGAGGAGGTTGCTCTCTAGGATCTCGCAATCCTATACCTACGTATTATCATTGATAAATGAGAAATTAGAGCATCCGTAGTTCAGACTACGGATGTTGATTTGATTTTATCGAAAAATACTTAGTCGCATTCGACAAAAAATATTGTTTTACCCAAATGGGTGAGGAGAGGACGCTTGCATCACTTTGAATGGATTTTCATATATCAACATTCATGGGAAACACGTCACTTATCTCAACTCAAATAGGTTACGATGAAGCAATATTTTGTGTCGTCTCAAGACACCATATCTTACATTTATGAAAAGGTTTGACGGTTCACACGACGGTGAGAAATTGAATTAAATGTGTTGATGTTTTGTTTGGATGACGATTACTTGAAGCTTAAGAAAGGTTCCTCGGGTCCAAATAATCAAGAGAGTGGGTCAAAGACTTGACTCTCTCTCTTTTCCATCTCGAAAAGAGGTTGTGTTTGAAAAATGTTTTGAAAGATAAGATGGTTAAAGATAGGTTGAATGTTTTCGAGGTGTCAACTGCTCACACACAAGTAAGAGAACTCACATCCAAACAACTGGAGATAGATCAAAGGCTCAATCCCTCTCTTTGTCACCTTGAAAAGAGTTTCGATAATTGTTAATTATTTTGATATTTTAATTGAGAAAATCCACTTGATGTTGGATCAAGGGTTTAATTGCATTTTGCACGCGAAGAGGTTTATAGGAGTTTGACATAACTAGAGTAAAATTAAATGGATGACGATTACTCGAAACTTAGGAAAGGTTCCTCTCAAGTAATCAGGAGAGTGAATCAAATACTTGATTCTCTCTCTTTTTCATCTTAGTAATTAAAAAAATAAATTTGATATTGAATCAGGTTATAAATTTTTTTAAAGAAGACAATTGTTCAAACTTGAGAAAGGCTCCTCGGGTCCAAACAATTGAGGAGAGAAATCGAAGATTCTATTCCAACTTCCTTTCATCTTTTATTGAAATATAGTTTTCAGTATAATTAAGTTAATTAAGTTTATTTGAATACAATGCTCGATATTGATCGAGTTTTATTTTGAAAATAGTTTGTTTGATTTGATCTTAATTAGAAACTATCCAATCATGGCTTAGAGAACAAAGCGATAACATATATTACAACTCATGGAGAGGGGACACATCATGATGAACGGGGATGAATATAGAACCACCACCCTCCATAACAAATATGCATATAATTAACACATAATCCAAACATAATTAATTAAACTAAACCCAAGAAACTTTCATATCTAATAAAAATTAATCTCAAGAATTGGATTATTAGATAACAAGGTTTAATATAATTTTTTTTTATAAAAAAATTAATTAAAAGTAACCCTTTTTTTCATGTATATAAAAAAAGAAGAAGCAAATAAGTCAAAATAAAAACAATTAATAAATAATTGATTTAATTAATATAAAAAACAAAAATAATTAAATAAGTTAATTAATATATTCTTTATTTTAACATATTATAAATAAGGTAGAGAAGAAAAAAGAAAGGAAATAAAATAATAAAATAGAAAAAGTAAATAAAAATAATTAATAGGGTTGGGCCAGAAACAGTACGCAAAAAAGGGGTTTAATTAGAAATAAACCCTAGGCCCAGAATCAGAATGGCACACACGAATGAGAGTTCACCATAATCCTCAATCAACATCATTGACTCCTAGAGTGATTTGGTACGTTGGATTTAGGAGTATTAAGGAGATTCTGGATCAAATGGTTAGGAAAGGACGCACACAGTATGGGGAAAGAAAAAGCACGCGCAGGATAAAACCAGACGTGATCAGATGATGCGTCATGGTGATGACACGTGTCATTATGGACATTAAATGGCCAAGCGGAATGCTGACACGCAGGCCAAGAGCGAAAATTCATCAATATCCACAATACACATGCAGAGCACTCAACAAACTCTCATTCTCTTCTCTCATTAATTCTTTCTCCACTAAAGTTCTCTCTTTCTCTTTGCATACAAAACATCATCATCGAAAATCAAAAGAAAATCGTCAGGGAAGATGAGCGACAGCGGAAACCGCCGTGTTCTCCGGCGAACGCCACCCATTTCACCTTAAATAAAACACTAACCCCTCCTAAAAAAGCTTCCTGAACCCGAATCCTCCAAAAATTTCCCCAAAATATTTATGAAAATACTTAAATCGGAACCTCCCTCTCACCAAAAAAACCCAACCCTAAAAAAAATATCTATCTAAACGAAGACAAGAGCAAGAAGAAAACAAAAGCATGTTAAAACACGCAAGGATTTATGCAGAGAAGAGCTTGGATCAGAAGACTCACCCTTGAAACTTCGAGATGCAGGTATGAACCCTCTCCCTCGTTCCTCTTTGCTCTTCTTTTCTCGACCACCTCTCTAGGTTTTTCTTTTGGTAGAGATCTTAAGGTTTTCTCTGTTGTATGGTGGCCGCTACACACACAAGAAATTAGGGTTTTTTTTTGTATTCCAAACGTTTTTTGATGCCTCATTTTCTGAAATGAGGTGTCATTTATATTGAATCAAATTAGGTTTAGCATACCAAAATGTGCAGAACTCTGAAATCCCTGTCCTATTACGGTTGCGGTCTTGTCTCGCTACAAATTAATTTTTTTCCATTTTCATATAAACTTTTGCACTGTGTGTTTTGGTATTGCCTTGATTTTCCATTTTTGCCAAAATCTGAATTTTGCCTCCTTGTGGTCCCTGCTTGCTTTGCTTCTGACATTCTGTCCTTAATACAAATAAAGCATGAATTATATGGGAACTGAATTTGAAATGTCAGAGTAGTTTATCATTGAATCACGACTATGTGAACTGAATTAGGCATGTTGTAGTGAAATATCTTGAAATTGTCTTTGAGGTAACTTGAATTATGACATGATTTTGACTTTGGTTGTGATTTGGATTTCATGATGAGTTGAATTCAAAATGCATATGTGTTTGAATGATGGTTTAAACTTTGAATTGTTTTTGGCAAGTCTTGAGATAGATTGGTAACATTTTTTGCGCTTTGGCATTGTCTTGGTATGACTCGGATTAATATGAATTCAAATTTTGGTTTTGGTGATTTGTTTGAAAAGCAAAATTAGTGATTTTATTATTCTTGTTTTGAAGCGTGTCACGAGTCAAACTGGTAACTTGATATTGCTTGTTTATTGTGTGGATTGTGACAAAGTTTTTAACTCTTGATGTAGCATGAAAATGTTTGCTGTTTTTCTCAATTGTACTTGATTTGTATTTTGTTTTGAATTGATCACGTGTGATATGAATTTGTATGACTATGGTGAATTGTTGTTTTGGAATTCTTGTGGCATAACTTGAATTTTGACATGACTTTGATAATGGTGCTTTGTAGGAAAACATGGTTTGGCCTAAGGATGAAAGTGGCTTGAGTGGTTTAGAACAATGGAGGATGAAACTCAACATGAAGATCTTGGGGCGTTTAACAAAGCACACAAGGCACCAAATTAAATCTTGTACTTTTTGTAACCTCTTAGGCTTAAATTCCATCAAGATTTGTAAAGTTTTGTTGATTAACATGTGTCCCGTGTTCTTGTAATTTTGAATGTAACTTAACATTCTCACTTGATGTAATGCTCATGATTCGTGGCAACCTCTTTGCAATTCAGCTCTTGCCCATTCCCCCTTTTTTTAAGGAAAGGAGATTGTTCAAAAATGAAAACGTACGCCATAGCATGATACAAGAACCTCTGAAGTAAAGTGGAACATGAGGTCCCTTTTGAAATCTTGAACTTTATGCATGATGATTATAGACAAATGGATTAGGATTTCAAAACTAATTACAAAGACAAACTCCTTAGTGCTAGCATCTCACATACGCTAGACATCTTGAAATTACTTGAATGAATTCCATTTAACCTTCAATTTAAATCTGAATCAAACTTCAAACCAAAGCAATAAACAAACTAATGATGCCTTGCTACCCTGTTCCAAACATGCAATTCAAACCATTAAAATATCCTACCCTGACAAAGGCATTCCATCATGGATGATCTTACACCAATATTGTAACACCTCATTTAAACTATTTAGTCGCTTTTGTATTTTTCTGTGATGTGTATTGGTTGTGATGTCTTTGATAAGAGTATGAGGGTAAGAGCTGACCTTAGTTGAGGGTAAGGTGGACTTACAATAATGGGTAATTTAATAATAAGATTAAGAGCATTATAATTATTAACATTATTATTTAAATTATTATTAATATTACTATTAAGAGGTTATTATTATTATTATTATTGGAATTAATAGTAACTAAATTAAATGAATTAAAATATGATTAAGAAGGTTTAGATAGTGTTATTGGGTTTAGACAGTTAACACGTGAAAGAGGAAAAAGACTGAGGAAGGAGAGCTAGGGCAGAAGAACCATTTTTCTCCATTGTTGTAAGAAAGAGCTCAAATCAAAGGCAAGGGGGGAGAATGGATTTAAATATGGGTGACTTAACATGAGAGGGTAGTGAGAGGTCCTTTCTCTCGTAGGAATTTTGTCTGTTCTCACCTTTTCGTTTGATTTTCATGATATTATGTTTTCCTTGTGATTGTTGTTTTTGTTGAATGACCATTGTATGCTGTTGTATGTATGATTCTGGTATGAACATGAAATTCGTGTGGAGATTTCCTGGAACTGTGATAAAATGTTGTAGATGAATAGATATGAAAACGAAGGGTTTAACCGAAATGGAAACTAGATCTAATAGATAGAATCTAGAAAGAATAGAATATAGGATTCATGGAAATCAATCTAAAATATGAGTTTTAGAATGAAGGAGAAGGTAGAATGATGAATCTAGAGGGGAAACTCGTGAGAATGATGAGATCTGAATTTTTTTGATAGATCTGTTGGTCATACGCATATTGGGGGTGTCAATACGCATATGGGGGACTTCCCAAGGGGTTGTATGTGTAGCATACGTGCCTTGTCCCCAGTGCCAGCACGACCATCTGGTGATACGCATATGGTACGCGTATGGGCCTTGGCAATACGCGTATGGAGGTGATCATACGCGTATGGGGTGACTCTGATGGGGTTTTGGGAGATAGAAGCCCCTGGTCTTACGCGTAAGGGAGGGCCATATGCGTATGACAGTAGGCAGTACGCGTATGGACCCTGTTGGTACCCGTATGGACAGTCTGGGATGACTTTCCCCCAATTTTTGTGATTTTTGTCCAGATTTCGCTTGGAACGCAATTTCGTTTAATTGGTTGGATCAGTATGACTAAAATGAACTTAAGAAATATTAGTAATGAATTAAATCAGTAAAATGTGGAATTATTTGGGTGTGCCCTTGTGGGTGTGTTTTGATGAGTATGAGCCATGATTGTCGAATTTGGACAATCTTGTGCGATTGTGGTAATTCTCGAGAGGATTACGGTGAGCGGATGGCTCGTGTGGATCTTTAATGATCGTGAATTATGCTTGAATTATTATATTCAATAATTGTGTTATCATGCATTTCATGTCATGTGTCTTTTGGAGATGGCTATGTGAGAATCCATGATGGGTGCCTAATTTCATCCGGACTTCATGTGGAAGTCGTTATGGAGATAAGTTGTAGTTTAGAGGAACGTATACGACTTATCCGGATTCCAATGGGAATCGGGTTCTAGGGTGAACCGTATGTGATTGTTTTGGTACCACATGCATTGTGTCAAGTCAGTGAGTCATATTGCATAATTGTAATTGAATATGGGCTATTGATGCCAAGTAATTGATGTGGCACGTGTATGTGCGTTGTATGTGTATGATTATATGTGTGGTGTGTAAATACTCCTTAGCATGTGTAATTCACCACTTATTTATTGAATGTAGTTCTCACCCCTTTTATGTTTGTTGTGTTTGGGCTCCTTGGGGAGTGCAGATGACCAGGTACCTGAGTAGTGCTTGAAGTGTGTTGCTATTCGATCGAGTCTTAGGAGTCGCTCTGATACGTAACATGGGATGACGAGATTACATTTAATTGACATATTTTCTTAATTTATTGTTACGTATCTTTTAATTGTTTGGATTAATAATGTATAACCACCGGTTGTGGAGATTATATTTGAACATTGATTTTATTCCGTTGTTTAATTAAAGCTAGATAGCTACTAGTTTATTTGAAATGAAGGAAGTGACTTAGTGTGACATCCTACGTATTTTGGAACTCTGATGTATTTTCTATAATATTCCTATAATTACGCGTACGGGGTAAAGTGGGGTGTTACAATTGGTATCAGAGCAGGTCCGTCCGTCCGACCAGTGTTGTAGTAGAGTCTGACTATAGGATGTTGATGGGCATGTGTCTTTCTAACCTGTGTTTCGTGGATGTTGAGCAGTATGGCTGGTAGGAATGATGTTGCGATGGCTGATGCGTTATAAGCTGTTGCACAGGCAGTGGAGAACATTGGTCAGAATATCAATCGAAATGCTAGAAACGGAGAGTTCCTTAATTTGGAGAAGTTCCATAATAACAAGCCACCTATGTTCGAAGGCGGACATGATCCAGATGCAGCACAGAAATGGCTGAAGGATATCGAGAAGATCTTCAGAGTCATGGGGTGCTCAGAGGAACAAAAGGTACAGTTTGGTACCCATATGCTGGAAAATGAGGCTGAGGACTGGTGGGACAACACCCATCAGAGATTGGAAGCCGGTGAGGAACCCATTAGTTAAGCAGTGTTCAGAGCAGAGTTTCTGGAACGGTATTTCCCGGAAGATGTTAGCGGAAAGAAAGAGATTGAATTTATTGAGTTGAAGCATGGAAACTTGATGGTGGCAGAATATGTGGTTAAGTTCGAGGAGCTGGTGAAGTATTGTCCTCATTACAATACTGATGCAGCTATGAGTTCGAAGTGTATCAAGTTTGAGAATGGGTTGTGTCCTGAGATCAAACTGGGTGTCAGTTATCAGAAGATCAGGTACTTTCCTGAGCTAGCGAATAGGTGTAGAATCTATGATGAAAACAACAGAGATAGAATCGCTCACTATAAGAACCTAAGTGACAGAAGAGGCAAGCGGAGACATGAGCATACACCTTACCGTGCTCTGGCTGATAAAGGAAAGCAGAAATATGTTGCTGGGAAGAAACCAAGTGGGGGAGGAAATCCTTCCTATCCTCTCAAGTGTTTCAGATTTGGTGGCGCGGGTCGCTGTGCGAATGAATGTCAGAACAAAGTGAAGAAGTGTTTTCAGTGTGGAAAGTCAGGTCATGTGGTCGCAGATTGTAGAACCAACATACCAACCTGTTACAACTGTGGTGAGCAGAGTCATATCAGCACCCACTATCAGAAATCGAAGAAGTCTCATACAAGTGGGAAGGTGTTTGCATTGGTGGGAGCTCAGCCTACCAGTGAGGATCGTTTGGTTAGAGGTACGTGTTACATTCATAACACCCCTTTGATTGCTATTATTGATACGAGTGCAACTCACTCGTTTATTTATGTGGATTGTGTGAAGAGACGGGGGCTTGTGCCATCTACTTTAAGTAAAGGGATGGTGATTGATACTCAATCTATTGGATCAATAACTACATATTTAGTGTGTTAAATTGCCCTGTGTCGATCTTTGGTAAAGATTTTGGAGTGGACTTGATTTGTATACCACTCAGCGAGCTGGATGTTATTTTAGGGATGAATTGGCTCGAGATCAACTATGTTTATATTGATTGTTATAGGAAGAGGTTGTTATTTCTGACTTCTGAAGAAGAAGAAATGGATAGTCTTATATCTACTAAGGAGTTTAGAATCTTGGTGGAAGACGAAGCTAAGGTATTTGGAGTGTTTTCTTCGTTATCTATGGAGGGTAAGTCGTCAATCGAGGAATTACCTGTCACGAGGGAATTTCCTGAAGTGTTCCCAAAGAATGTTGCAGAGCTACCTCCAGAGAGGGAAGTAGAGTTTACGATTGATCTTGTCCCTGGTACCAGACCTATATCTATGGCACCATACAGAATGTCAATGTCAGAGTTGGCATAATTGAAATTTCAGTTGGGGGAATTGTTGGATAAAAAGTTTATTAGACCCAGTGTGTCGCCATGGGGAGCGCCAGTTTTGTTAGTAAAGAAGAAAGATGGCAGTATGCGCTTGTGCATCGATTATCTCCAGTTGAATAAAGTCACCATCAAGAATAAGTATACACTTCCAAGAATTGACGATCTGATGGATCAACTCGTGGGAGCTCGTGTGTTCAGTAAAATTGATTTGAGGTCAGGCTATCATCAGATCCGTGTGAAAGAATATGATATCCGGAAAACAACTTTCAGAACTTGGTATGGGCATTATGAATATGCAGTGATGCTGTTTGGTGTGTCCAATGCGCCGTGTATGTTCATGGAATACATGAATCATATCTTCCATGCTTATTTGGACCAGTTTATAGTAGTTTCATTGATGACATTTTGATTTACTCCAAGTCAGAAGCAGATCATGTAGAGCATTTGAGGGTTGCGTTGCAAATGTTGAAGGATAATAAACTATTTGCAAAACTTTCGAAGTGTGAGTTTTGGTTGAGCAAAGTGACTTTTCTTGGACATGTTATTTTTGGAGGAGGCATAGAAGTGGACCCATCGAAAGTGAGTGTTGTGCTTCAATATGAGGCTCCGAAGTCAGTGACGGAGATTAGAAGTTTCTTAGGCTTGGCGGGCTATTACCATAAGTTCATCGAAGGGTTTTCTAATTTGGCTCTTCCGTTGACCCAGTTGACTAGAAAAGGCCAGACATTCGTGTGAGATGCTTTGTGTGAAGAAAGTTTTCGAAAACTGAAGAAAAGGTTGACTACCACACCAGTGTTAACCTTACCAAATCTGAATGATCCTTTTGTGGTATATTGCGATGCGTCTAAAATGGGATTAGGCGGTGTTTGATGCAAGATGGAAAGGTTGTGGCTTACGCTTCACGATAATTGAGGATTCATGAACGGAATTATCCTACTCATGATCTAGAATTAGTTGCAGTGGTTTTCGCACTAAAGGTTTGGAGACATTATTTGTACGGGTCGAGATTTGAAGTGTTCAGTGACCACAAGAGTTTGAAATATCTGTTTGACCAGAAGAAATTAAATATGAGGCAGCGTAGATGGCTGGAATTTTTGAAAGACTATGACTTTAGTTTGAGTTACCATCCCGGTAAAGCTAACGTCGTGGCAGATGCTTTGAGTCGGAAGACGATACATATGTCGACTTTGATGATTAAGGAAATGGATTTGATTGAGCAGTTTAGAGACTTGAGTATGGTTTGTGAGTTAACTTTGGAAAGTGTAATGTTGGGGATGCTGAGGGTGAATAATGAGTTCCTTCGTGAAATAAGAGAAGGTCAGAAGCTAGATTTGAAATTGGTAGACTTGATGACCGTAGACAGAGCGGATAAAGGAGGAAACTTTAAGGTATATGAGTCTGGCGTGTTGAAGTTCAGAGACAGAGTTTGCGTGCCAGATAATCCTGATTTGAGAAAGGTAATTTTGCAAGAAAGCCACAGGAGTAGCTTGAGTATTCACCCAGGAGCTACGAAAATGTATCAAGACCTGAAGAAATTATTTTGGTGGCCGACTATGAAGAAAGACATAGCCCAGTTTGTGTATGCTTGTTTGACATGCCAGAAGTCAAAGGTGGAACATCAGAAAGCATCTGGTTTGATGCAACCGATGGAAATACCGGAGTGGAAATGGGATAGTATTGCAATGGATCTTGTGACTAAATTGCTGAATATGGTGATAGGTTTTGACGCCATTTGGGTAATTGTGGATAGATTGATGAAGTCGGCGCATTTTATACCGATTAACATCAGTTTTCCTTTGATGAAGTTAGAAGAAATTTATATAAGGGTGATAGTGAAGTTACACGGGGTTCCGTCGAGCATTGTATTTGAAAAAGACCCGAGGTTTACTTCTGGATTTTGGAAAAGCTTGCAAGAAGCTCTGGGTTTCAGTTTGAAATTGAGTTCTGCTTATCACCCACAGACCGATGGACAATCTGAGAGGACTATTCAGTCATTGGAAGATTTGTTGAGAGCCTGTATACTCGAGCAAAGAGGCGCTTGGGATACTCATTTACCGTTGATTGAATTTACTTACAATAACAATTATCATTCTAGTATTGGAATGACACCTTTTGAGGCATTGTATGGTAGAAGGTGTAGGACACCTCTATATAGGTATGAGTTGGGCGAGAGTACGGTACTCGGACCCGAGATTGTGCAATAGACTATAGAGATAATCCAGATGATTAGAAAGAAAATGAAGGCGGCCCAGAGTAGGCAGAAAATCTATCATGATAATAAGAGAAAAGACTTTGAATTCTGCGAGGGTGACCATGTATTTCTTAGAGTCAATCCGATGACCGGTGTTGGTCGTGCGCTGAAATCAAAGAAATTAGATCCTAAGTTCATTGGACCGTATCAGATTCTGCAGAGGGTTGGAGTGGTTTCTTATAGAGTGGCGTTGCCACCCGAAGTTTTGAATTTACATGACCGTTTCATGTATCGCTACTTCAGAAGTATGTTGCTGACCCATCTCATGTGCTTCAGATAGATGAAGTGCAAGTTCAAGATAACGTTACGGTGGAGGCGATGTCGTTGAGGATCGAAGACCGTAAGATGAAACAACTGAAAGGGAAATATATCCCGTTGGTAAGAGTAGCTTGGGGAGGAGCTGCTGGAGGAAGTGTGAGCTGGGAATTGGAGAGCAAGATGCGAGAGTCATATCCGAAATTGTTCTTAGTAGGTACATTTTTTAGGACGAAAATATTTTAAGTGGGGGAGAGTTGTAACACCCCATTTAAACTATTTAGTCGCTTTTGTATTTTTCTATGATGTGTATTGGTTGTGATGTCTTTGATAAGGGTATGAGAGTAAGAGCGAGAGGGAGAGCTGACCTTAGTTGAGGGTAAGGTGGACTTAGAATAATAGGTAACTTAATAGTAAGATTAAGAGCATTATAATTATTAACATTATTATTTTAATTATTATTAATATTACTATTAATGAGGTTATTATTATTATTATTATTATTATTATTATTATTATTATTATTATTATTATTATTATTATTATTATTATTATTATTATTATTATTATTATTATTATTATCATTATTGGAATTAATAGTAACTAAATTAAATAAATTAAAATATGATTAAGAAGGTTTAGAGAGTATTAGTGGGTTTAGACAGTTAACACATGAAAGAGGAAAAAGACTAAGGAAGGAGAACTAGGGAAGAAGAACCAGTTTTCTCCATTGTTGTCAAGAAAGAGCTCAAATCAAAGGTAAGGGGGAGAATAGATTTCAATATGGGTGACTTAACATGAGAGGGTAGTGAGAGGTCCTTTCTCTCGTAGGAATTTTGTCTATTCTCACATTTTCATTTGATTTTTGTGATATTACGATTTCCCTGTGACCGCTTTTATTGTTGAATGACCATTATATGCTGTTGTATGTATGATGCTGGTATGAACATGAAATTTGTGTGGAGATTTCCTGGAACTGTGATAGAATGTTGTAGATCAACAGATATGAAAATGAAGGGTTTAACCGAAATGGAAACTAGATCTAATAGATAGAATCTAGAAAGAATAGAATATAGGATTCATGGAAATCGATCTAAAATCTGAGTTTTAAGATGAAGGAGAAGGTAGAATGATGAATCTAGAGGGGAAACTCGTGAGAATGATGAGATCTAAATTTTTTTTGACAGATCTGCTGGTCATACCCGTATTGGAGGTGTCAATACGCATATGGGGGACTTCCCAAGGGGTTGTACGCGTAGCATATGTGCCCCGTCCCCAGTGCCAGCACGACCATCTTGTGATACGTGTATGGTACGCTTATGGGCATGGGCAATACGCGTATGGAGGTGATCATACGCGTATGGGGTGACTCTGATGGGGTTTTGGGAGGTAGAAGTCTCTGGTGATTTTTGTCTAGATTTTGCTTGGAATGCAATTCCGTTTAATCGGTAGGATCAGTATGACTAAAATGAACTTAAGAAATATTAGTAATGAATTAAATTGGTAAAATGTGGAATTATTTGGGTGTGCCCTTATGGGTGTGTTTTGATGAGTATGAGCCATGATTGTCGAATTTGAACAATCTTGTGTGATTGTGGTAATTCCCGAGAGGATTACGGTGAACGGGTGGTATGTGTGGATCTTTAATGATCGTGAATTTTGCTTGAATTATTATATTGCATAATTGTGTTGTCATGCATTTCATGTCATGTGTCTTGTGGAGATGGCTAGGTGGGAATCCATGATGGGTGCCTAGTTTCATCTGGACTTCATGTGGAAGTCGTTGTGGAGATAAGTTGTAGTTCAGATGAACATATACGACTTATCCGGATTCCGATGGGAATCGGTTTCTAGGGTGAACTGTATGTGATTGTGCTGGTACTACATGAATTATGTCGAGTCAGTGAGTCACATTGCATAATTGTAATTGAATATGGGCTATTGATGCCAAGTAATTGATGTGGCACGTGTATGTGCGTTGTATGTGTATAATTATATGTGTGGTGTGTAACTACTCCTTAGCATGTGTAATTCACCGCTTATTTATTGAATGTAGTTCTCACCCCTTTTATGTTTGTTGTGTTTGTGCTTCTTGGAGAGTGCAGATGACCAGGTACCTGAGTAGTTCTTGAAGTGTGTTGCTATTCGATCGAGTCTTAGGAGTCACTCTGATACGTAACATGGGATGACGAGATTACATTTAATTGACTTATTTTCTTGATTTATTGTTATGTATCTTTTAATTGTTGGATTAATAATGTATAACCACCGGTTGTGGAGATTATATTTGAACATTGATTTTCTTCCGCTGTTTAATTAAAGCTAGGTAGCTACTGGTTTATTTGAAATGAAGGAAGTGACTTAGTGTGACATCCTACTGATTTTCGAACTCTGATGTATTTTCTATAATATTTCCTATAATTACGCGTACGGGGTAAAGTGGGGTGTTACAAATATCATTGCATTTGCAGAGTTCGCTTTGTAAAATGTAAATATCTTAAAGCATGGAGGAATACTTGGTGTACTATCCTAAGGTGATTTGGTAGCTTGATGAATCTTGACAAAAGAGATGTCTATGATGTCAAGATCCAAAACCCTAATTTTCCATTGAGTGAAGTGTGGGCCAATTGAAATTTTTGAGAACATACCCCCTTTTAATCAATCTTGAGCATCAAGTTGCCCACTTTGTCAAGATCATGATACCTAGTCACATTATATTTTTTCAATGACGCTCTCATGAAAGGTGATACATGACTAGAAGTTACTAGTAGGTGCAATCCTTCTTTTTCCTGGTTTTGATTAAGACCCGATCAAACCTCCTCTTGAATTGGATGATGGATGAAAAAAAAACTAAATCAAACCCAAAACCAAATTTGAAGCCACCAAACCTCCTTGAGACTTCTTCTACATCACCTATGCTTGATATGCTCCAAAATGTGATGATCATGAAGAATGTATGACATGCAAAGTGTCGGGGTGAAAATGAGGGTGTGACAGTTGCCCTTATTTAAATAGCTTCGTCAGTTGACATGAGGGATTGAAATCCTCATCTAATTCTAATGCAAGTTATTTAAATACAAGAATACCCGAATTGCTCCCAAATGCACTATGAAAATGCTATGATATGGACAAAAAGAAAACTATGCAATGCTGACATGCAACAAACTCTATCATGATGAAAATGATGGAATGATACATGAAAAATGAAGACAAAGAAGGAAAACACACGGGGATAAGGTCAAAACGGTGAGTTGCAAACTCATCGGGGTCGACTAAATGTCGGGGAATAAAAACAAACTGGGGAAATCTAAAGTTATTGATCAACAAGTTCAGGTAGGACCGGATGACACTCTAGGATAAAAGATAAAACACGATCCTTATACCAACAGAATCATGCAGGCAAATGCTGGAATTTCAAACATCCAAGCTTCTGGAAATTCCTTAAATGAAGAGATCAAACGGGATCTTCAGGAAACATCAGGAAAGATACAGGGTAATTAAACTCTTCTATATGCCAAAATAATTGGAGTTCACAGGGAAACGCCTTTTAGATAAGCTTCTCAAAAGAGATAGCCATTTATCACTGTAAAAGGACTTATGTATCACCAAGAGAAGATAAGCTTCTCGAAAGAGACTGCCACTTACCATCATAACGAAACAAGCTTCTCAAAGAGACTGCGACTTGTTCGAAGAAAAGGGATAAGCTTCCCGAAGAGATTGCCACTTATCGAAAAAATGGGATAAACTTCTCAAAAGAGATTTCCACTTATCTGACACAGGATAAGCTTCTCGAAAGAGATTGCCACTTATCAGGAAAAGGTAAAAGGAAACAAGCTTCTCAAGGGAGATTGCTACTTGTTGACAAAAATGGATAAGCTTCTTGAAAGAGATTGCCACTTATCCGCAATGGGGATTTGTAAAAGATTCTTCCCGCAAGATACAATGCAAAATGAATTACTTTTATACTAGGTTCGGTGACCTAATCGACGCAACACTTTCCAGGGACCAAAGTTCAATCTAGGACAAGCTAGAAAGAAATGGTCAAAAAGACTCCAACCACTGAGGAATAAACTCGAATTGGGGTTTACCTTATCCAAACATGGAGAAGATAACAAAAGCAACTGTCATCCACGAGGATCAAACTTACTGGGGAACTTAGAAAGGATGTGAATTTTATGCTAAAAACTGACGATCCTACTTGGCGAGAGACGAAAAACCCGACCACTTGGGAAATAAATGCCAAAGTGAATGAAACAAGTAAACACCAGAATGGTAGCAAAATGCTCGGATGTCATGCGTACGTATGAATACATGTACGTGCCACTATATGTTATTTGTGGAGTGTAAAATGGACTTTGTGGGGATTATTGAGATGACCAACAATGAGGTTTGTTGGGGATTGGTAGAAATAAGGTAGGCTGACGCATTGGTGATAATTGAGGAAAATGGTTAGTTCTGGCTTCTCACAGAACAAACCAAGGGTTATTGATAACTTGTAATGAAAAGTGTGCTCTGGATTCGCACGTAGCAAAAAGATAATTAACTGTAACAAAATAAAAGACTCTGGATTCGCACCGAGTATAAAAAGAAAAGACTCTGGATTCGCACAGAGTGAGAAAAGCAAAGACTTCGGATTTGCATAGAGTATAAAAAGGAAAGACTCCGGATTTGCATAGAGTGGTGCAAAATCAAATGGACTATAGTTCTACTTAGAACAACGCAGATGATAGGTACGGTTTCTCTCATAAAAAGAGTTTCGGATTCGCACAGAACAAACGAAGGACTCTGAATTTGCACAGAGTACAAAAGAGAGATGGGTTAATGCTTCTCGCATAACCATAAAATTAATTTCCGGATTTGCACAAAACAAACAAAAGAACTCCAGATTCACACAGAGTTTAAAGAAAAGTTTTGAATTATACAGAACAAACAAAGGAAGGATATCTAGAAATCTTGTCATACAAGAAGGTGATTGAAACTATAACTTATCTGGTATATGGTCTGTAAAAACATCAGATCGACAAAAGAGATAAACTTTGACAAATATCTGTTGAGTAAGTGCCAGCAAAAATTGGACTAAACAAAGAAGAGATGACATGATGCGCTTGGTGTACAATGACCTGAGCGGCGTGCATGCAAGACAAAGACAAACAAAGAAGATTCTTTGGTGTGAAGATGACCATCCTGTTTTCCTCAAGACTCGGAGATGTATCTCAATTACAATGAAAGGATGTTCTGAACATGTTCTTCTGATATGTCAAACTTTTTCATAATCTTATTGGAAAATGACGGGACCAAGTCCTCCTTAGGGATCATTTCAGAAGTCTCCCGCAAATGCCTTGTAGTTTTGTGGTTTATGGGGAAAAGACCAACTTCCCTTTTAGTTATTTCAATTTGTTAAATAATTTATGTATCTCGACATGTCATTATACCTTAGATTCAAAATTATATCATCAAAAATAAATGACATTTGCAAAAGAAAGATAAATAACACAATGGATAGAGGAGGAAAATGAAAACTTCATTTAAAAATATGGTAGCGCATGAAACATGGCTCCACATGGGATATTACAAAGGAAACAAAAAAATGAAAATGGCAATAGGAAAGGTTTACATTGAATCTCAATAAATGCCACTTCCCCTATAACTAAAAGCTCCCTAGAACTTCGGTTCTGAAGAGAACAATTAGGTTGACCTTCATGCCCCTGTTCCTTTGCGCTAATCAGATCTTCTCGATATTGTATTAGCATTTTATTTACCCCTAACTTTTCCTGGACCACCCTCTCGGGTTTTCGATCCACCAGGATGCTCTTTTTTGCCTAAGTTGCCCTCTCGGGTTTTCAACCTAACGAGCTGACATTTTTTATATCCCTAATTTTTTTCCTGGACTGCCCTTTCGGGTTTTCAGTCCACCGAGATGCCATCTTTTTGCCTAAGTTGTCCTTTGGGGTTTTTAACTTAGCGACTGTCTTTTTTTTCTAGGCATAATACAACGAACTACGTCAAAATTTATTGTCTTATGGAACTTTTCGCCATCCATCGTTGCAAGGATTAAAGCTCCACTGGAAAAGACTTTCTTAACAACGAATGGGCCTTCGTAATTTGGAGCCCATTTTCCTCGTAGATCCTTGTGAACAGGGAAAATCTTCTTGAGCACGAGATCTCCTTCCTTATATTCTCGAAGACAGACCTTCTTGTCAAATGCCTTCTTGAGTCGCTTATGATATATTTGTCCATGATATAAAGCGTCCAAGCGCTTCTCTTCAACGAGATTCAACTTTCTAAAATGGTTTTGAATCCATTCAGCCTCTTCAAGTTTAGTCTCCATCAAGATTCTCATCGACGGGATTTCTACCTCAACTGGGAGGACTGCTTCCATTCCATACACCAAGGAAAAAGGGGTTGCCCCTGTTGAAGTGCGGACAGTCGTCTGAAATCCATGCAACGCAAAAGGCAGCATCTCATGCCAATCTTTATAAGTTACCGCCATCTTTTGCAAGAACTTTTTAATGTTTTTATTCGCAGCTTCAACAGATCCATTCATTTTTGGGCGATATGGAGAAGAGTTATGGTGTTCTATCTTAAAGCTTTGACACAACTCCTTCATAACTTTGTTGTTCAAATTTGACTCATCATCTATGATGATTTTGCTAGGAATTCCATATCGACAGATAATATCCTTCTTGAGAAAGCGAGCAACCACTTGTCTGGTCACGTTGGCATAGGAAGCAGCCTCTACCCATTTTGTGAATAATCAATGGCGACTAGGATGAAGCGATGACCATTAGATTCTTTTGGTTCAATAACACCAATCATGTCGATGCCCCACATTAAAAACGGCCATAGAGAAGTCAAAACATTGAGAGGAGTGGGCGACACATGAACTTTATCAGAGTAAATTTGGCATTTATGGCAAGTCTTGGCATAACGAAAACAATCAGCTTCCATCGTCAACCAGTAATAGCCGACCCTTAGGATCTTCTTAGCCATGGCATGCCCATTAGCATGTGTTCCAAAAGTTCCTTCATGTATCTCCTTGTATCTCCTTGATCAACATGTCAGCTTCATTCCTATCCACACACCTGAGTAGCACCATGTCATGGTTTCTTTTGTATAGAACAATGTTGCTTAAGAAGAAATTGGATGCCAACATCCTCAGAGTCTTTTTGTCCATGGTCGAAGCATTCTCGGGATACTCTTAGCGTTCTAGAAAGCACTTGATGTCATGAAACCACGACTTGACATCTGCTTCTACTTCAACTATTTGACAATAAGCTAGTTCATTATGCCGCCTTATAACAATCAGTGGGGCTTCATTATGGAATATTACTTGGTACATGGCAGCTAGCTTAGCCAAAGCATCAGCCACTCGGTTTTTTGTTCTTGAGATGTGATGGAACGTTATGGTATCAAAGTTCTTTATCATCTCTTTGACAGAAGCATGATATGGGACCAACTTCGTGTCACGGGTTTCATAATCTCCTTTGATTTAGTAGATTACCAAGGTTGAGTCTCCGTACACCTCAAGATTCTTGATACAAAGATCAATTGCAACTTCAAGACCAAGGATACATGCTTCATACTCCGCCATGTTGTTCATACAACCAAAACACAATCTTGCAGTAAAAGGGGTGAAATTACCATAAGGAGAGACCAAAATAGCTCCAATGCCATGTCCATTGGAATTTGAAGCATCATCAAATGCAAGTTTCCAAATTACCCCAGGTTCAGGCCCTTACTTGATGTTTGGGATTTCACAATCCTTTATAGCCATGATATCTTCGTCAGGAAAGTCAAACCTTATGGATTGGTAATCCTCCAACGGCTGATGTGCCAAATACTCTGCCAATACACTTTCTTTAATTGCCTTTTGGGTGACATATTGTATATCATACTCAGACAATAACATCTCCCAATGAGCCAATCTTCCATTTAGAGTAGGTTTCTCAAAGATGAACTTTATGGGATCCATCTTGGAAATTAACAAAGTGGTATGGCATATCATGTACTGTCTTAAGCGACGGGTGGCCCATGCCAAAGCACAACATGTCTTTTCTACAGACAAATATCTCGATTGGAAATCACTAAACCTTTTGCTTAGGTAGTAAATGGCGTGCTCTTTTTAACCAGATTCATCTTGTTGCCCCAATACGCAACCCGTCAAATCTTCTAACACAGTCAAGTACATGATGAGTGATTTCATAGGCACAGGTGGGACCAAGATGGGAGGCTCCTGTAGGTAACATTTTATCTTTTCAAAACCCTTTTGACAATTGCCATCCCACTGGACATCTTGATTCTTTCTTAGTAGTTTGAACATAGGCTCACACGTAGCATTCATTTGGGAGATAAACCTAGAGATATAATTCAATCTCCCTAAGAGTCCTATGACTTATTTCTCTATTCGTGAAGCATGCATTTCTTGAATAGCCCTGACTTTATCAGGGTCAACTTCAATTCCACGTTGGCTAACGATAAAACCAAGCATCTTTCTTGATCGGACACCGAATGTACATTTAGCAGGATTTAGACGCAATTTGAACTTCCTCAGTCGTTCAAACAGTTTTTGCAGATGTTCTATATGGTCCTCTTCACTTTGTGATTTGGCTATCATATCATCGACATATACTTCGATTTCTTTGTGCATCATGTCATAGAAGAGGGTGACCATGGCTCATTGATAGGTTGCCCCATCGTTTTTCAACCCAAAAGGAATTACCTTATAGCAATACGTTCCCCACGGAGTAATAAACATAGTGTTCTCCATGTCTTCAGGCGCCATTTTGATTTGATTATAGCCTGAGAAACCATCCATGAAGGAGAAAATGGAAATTTAGCAGTGTTGTCCACTAGTGTATCAATATGTGGAAGAGGAAAATCATCCTTTGGACTGGCTCTATTCATATCTCTGTAATCCACACACATTCTCACTTTACCATCCTTTTTGGGGACAAGCACGATATTAGCAACCCATTGAGGGTATTTGGACACTTCTAGGAAACCGGCGTTGAACTGCTTCTTGACTTCTTCTTGAATCTTGATGGACATATCGGGCCTTGCTCTTCTCAACTTCTATTTTATTGGCGGGAATTCTGGTTGAAGCGGTAGTCAGTGTTCAACAATATTTGTGTCCAAACCTGGCATATCTTGGTATGACCAGGCAAACATGTCTACATATTCATGCAAAAGCATGACCAAACTCTCCCTGATGCCGTCTTCAAGAACAGTACCAATCTTCACCTCTTTCATTGCCTCTTCTGTTCCCAAGTTGATGACCTCCACGGGCTCTTGATGAGGTTGAATAGCTTTATCCTCGTGCTCTAGCAACCTTGCTAGTTCCTTAGGTAGATCACATTTTTCCTCACACTCTTCCTCCACTTGGCTCACGGGGGTTTCAAAGTCAGGAGCAATTGTAACATTATCAAGTTCAATAGGTTCATTGATTATTCTGCATGATTTTAATGTTGATTTTAGAAAAATGAAAAGTAAATGCAAGAAAATAAAATTCTTTTTGTGGCTTTGAAAAGGTTTGCATTTTCTTAAAAAATGAAAACAAAAATGAAAGAATGAAAAACAAAAGTTCTTTTTATTAATGATGATAATCATTTGAAATAAAGGGGGCCTACATATGATCCTTAAGCCTTGGGCAGAGCAAAAGGATTTTGAGAAAATGAAAATAAATTACTTTGACAATGAAAAAAACTTCAGGTAGGTTAATCGATTCCCAATTATTCAAATCAGCTGTGTTGTGGTACATTAGACATGGTGTTGTTGAATCAGCTGCATTGTCTTCTACAACGGTCACCTCTTTGTCGTGGATGAATCCTGCACTGTGGAACACTTCTTGAAAAATACTTACTTTAGCTCCCGATGAACTCTGGACACCTTCCCGCATCTGAGACTCATATCCCAGCCCAAAACGGTTATTCTTCTCAGGAATGTGAATCACTTGACCCCAACCTTAAGGACTTCCTTTCTCAAGCATTGCCTTTGCACCCTTCATAGAAGCAAATGATGGATCTACTGCCATATCATGCTCTTTTACCTCTAGGAATTCAGCATTAGCAATTTCAAGAGCTTGAAAATAAGTTTCAAATGCTCCTTCATCTGCTTCAACATTACTAAACGATGAAAGGTGACTGATCAACAAATCCTCTTCACCAGACACTATAATTAGCTTTCCATTCACCACAAATTTCATTTTTTGGTGAAGTGTGGACGTTATTGCGCCAATAGCATGGATTCATGGCCTTCCCAATAGACAACTGTATGTTGGGTTAATATCCATGATCTGGAAAGTTATCTTGAAAATATGTGGACCTACTAGTACGGGCAAGTCCATTTTTTCGATCACAACCCTGCGAGATCCATCAAAAGCCTTTACAATCATCATAATGGGCTTCATCACTGTCTCTGTACAAGAGAGTTTGGCCAAAATGGACTTTGGCATGACGTTTAGTGATGACCCTGTATCCACCAGCACTCGGGCTAAGACATCATCCAAACATTTCACAGAGATATGCAAAGCTCGATTATGATTTCTTCCTTCCTTGGGAAGCTCTCCATCATGAAAACTCAAAGTATGGTAGACAGTAATGTTAGATAAAATTCCATTGAATTGATCTACAGTGGTCCCTTGTGATACATGCGCCTGCATGAGTACTTTCAGTAAGGCCTTCCTATGAGCTTTTGAATGGAACAATAACGAGAGTACGAATATTCTTGAATGAGTTTGGTGAAGCTGATCCACCACTTTATAATCACTTATTTTAATCAATCTTAAAAATTCTTCTGCTTCTTGCGGTGATATTGTCTCATCAACAATCTACAGCCTCTTATGGGATTGTGGAACTTCAGTAATCTTTTCTCTTACATTCTCTTCCATAGCTTTTGGAGGTGGCGTATTCCCAAAGACATGACTGCTACGGGCCATCCTACTTGTTTCAGCAATATTGGATATGTCTGGTCTAGAAATCCTTTCAAATTGGTCCCCTAAGGACGCCTCTTGACCATTTATGAAGACTGCAGCATTGTAGCGCCATGGCACTGCATTGTTGTTATAATAAGGGAGAGGAGCAGGTTGAATCACTATTTCCGAACACATGTATTCTCTTTTGGGTGGAACACTTGGTGTATTATGATACTCAATTTCCCATGTAGGTGGTATTTCAAAATGAGGTTCGATCACCATTATATCCTTATCAGTTTTTCTGCGACTGACTTGAAATATCCCTTGATCCATTAATTGTTGTACATCTTTGTTAACTACAGAACATCCTTTTTCAAGAACGGAGCATTCATCACATCTATCATGCTTCTTTGAAATCAAACCAGCTTCCACCAAACGAACATGGAGCTCTTTCAATGGGGTTTTCAATTTTTTGACATCTTTAACAACCTGTTCATCAGACACTTCTTCGATAGCATTGGCTGCATGTCCATTGTGAGTGGGAAGAGGGTTAATAGCAATATATGTACCCTTATCTTTGAAAGACAGGATCTTGCAATTAATGAGCTCTTGAACCCTTTCCTTCAGAGCAAAACATTCGTCCAAACCATGCCCTGCGGCGCCTTGATGGTATTCATAATGTAAGTCTAGATTGAATCAATGGGGAGGATTTCCAATGAAAAGAGGTAATGTCCTAGTGGTCACTAACCCCTTGTATACCAGAGACGTGTATAAATCTTTGCACATCATAGGGATAGGTTCAAAATTTGGGCTTCTCTTGGCACGGTTTTGATTTGCAGGAGCAGCAGGAGGAGCCTGTGGTCTTTGTTGCATATGGTTTTGCACCGGAGGAGCTGGTGGACATGGGGGAGCCATTTGTGGTGGATATCCTGACATGAATGGTTGAGGATACAATGAATAACTAATAGGAGGTGGTGGCGGTGGATAAGCTGGCATTACAGACGCCACATAAGGTTGTTGAAATTATGGTACTGATACAAAGTGTTGTTGATAGGCAGTAGGCTGTGAAGGTCTTCTTCTTGATTGGCTCCCCCTCTGAGCACTAGATACAATATTGGTCTCACCTTCTTGTCTTTGTTGGAAACCTCCCTGGTTCTTTCTTACATTACTGGAAGTAGTAGCAGCAGACGTGATTTTACCATTTTTTAAACCATACTCGATTCGGGCTCCTATGGACACTAGCTCTGAGAATCCCAATGATGTGCTTCCTACCATTTTCTCATAATAGGCAGGTGGTACAATATCCATGAATAGTTCATCAAGCTCTTTTTAAGCTAATGGGGGTTCAACCTGAGAAGCTAACTCCCTCCATCTCTGTGCGTATTCCTTGAATGATTCTTTGTTTTTCTACAACATGTTCTGTAACTGTCTCCTATCAGGTGCCATATCCATGTTGTATCGATAGTGTTTGATGAAGGCATCAGATAGATCTTGGAAATTTTTAATCTTCCCTCGATCGAGACTCAAATACCATTTGGACGGCGCTGCTCAAGCTATCATGAAAACAATGTATCATCAGCTTGTCATCATCCAGATGCGCAGCCATTCTATGATAGTACATGATAAGGTTGCTTTTTGGACAAGTATGCCCCTTATACTTATCAATTTCTGGTGTTTTAAACTTGGTTGGGATAATCAAACCGGGAACCAAGCACATCTCTTTAGCAACAGTCCCAAAAATATCATCACCTTTCATTGCTTGGAGTCGCTTCATGAGGCTTTGATAATTTTATTTCATCTCCTTAAGGTCCTCGTCTCTCACATCATCACTTATAGTGACTGACCTGGGAGTGTGATAGATCTGTTTATAGTCCTCATATTGTGTAGAAATCCCAGTTGGAATGACCGTATATGGAACGATATGTACAATAGTTTGTGGAGTGGTGTGCATGACAGATCGTATTTCAATATAGAATGGAGTAGGGATTGTTTATGGCACAGATTTCCCCATTGTTTCAAATCGTGGCACAAAATCACGATGTAAACCATATGGAGGCCATGTGGAAGGCATAGACGTCATAGGTTGAGTTCCTCCGGATGACCCTATGATCTCTGAGACAACAACAATTTAAGGAGTCTCACTTCTGGTAGTCAAGGTTTGGATCATTTCCATGAGTTGATTCACATTCCCTCGAAGATCTTTGATTTCAGATCTGAGTCTTGCATTTTCTTCTTCTACTTCAGACATCCTTTGGTGAGCACGGGCTTTGGTGTTATATATTTGTTGAGGACTCGGGATGGAAACTGGAACGAGAGACACAGAATGAGAAACGAGTTGAAAGCACATGGTATGCATATGTGGTGCGTATGCAAGATGAAATGCAATGCAAGGAATGCATCCTTTGGCATTTCGAGGAATCGTTCGAATTAGTTGTTAGTTTATACATAAACATTAAGGAATCAAATAAATATAAAGCAAAAGAAATCACATTCGTTCATTAAATTGTAGCAGTCAAATGGTACAAAAGTCATTCAGAATTGATTACAATCCACAATGTTTAAAAACAGGAAAGAGTACATAAATGAAAACTCAAAATTTTGTCCTACGAGCCTAACGCTCCTTCAATTCTTCCTTAAACCTCTTCAGCATGTCCTTGCAAAGGCAGGACAAAATCATAAATAGCAGGAGGAGTGGAGTCATCCATTGCTTCCAAAGCATCTATATGCTTCCACACCAAGTCTTGAGTTAACCAGTTGCAAAATTCTGCCAACCCATTAAGCTTATTGCGGTACATATCTTGATCAGCTATCAAAATATGTATAGATCGCTTATATCCATCACAATCTGAAAGCACATTTATCCTTTCAACATCCCAAATGGAAAAAATATAGTTGCTAGGATTCGAAGCTTGTAAATATTACTTTGCCACCACTGTTGTTTATATCAACCGTGATTAAATAACTTTCAAAAAAATAAAAAAAAATATATCAGGTGCATCCAGTTTGCGGTATTACAACGGTTGAATGCATAACCGTAGTAGAATTAGTGTTATCAAAGGCCTATTTTATAGTAGTGTAGTATCATATACTAGACACTATTTCCCAAGAGTAAGAAATTAAAAGATTGATTTGACTAATCAATATTGAAATTCTAAACGCTTAAGATAACATATGAATAGTTACTCTAAAACGTGCAACAAACCATCATTCTGAATCACTTAATCTTTAGAACACCAAAAATATATAAGCAGAAGCAAATCTTGGTTCCCAAGAGATATTTTAGAAAGAATGCAATACTGAATGCAGCAACTTAAGCAAATGAGAAGAATGTAGCAACTCAAGCATCTTCAAGCAAGAGGATTCCTTCAGAGGCACATATATCTCCAGCAACCTTTATCGAGACACAGAGAAGAAAGAGAACTTCTAGGTCAAAACGCAGAAATCTTCTAAGGAAAGAAGTTGTTGAATTTGCAAGGGAAGACTGGGAAGATTATATAAACAATCTAGATATGTCAGATGAGCATAGAGAATTCCTTATAATGGATCTAAAGGTCTAGAATGTTTTTCTTTTATAATATGTATTAGCTTCTATTGCGGTGAAAATTGGATATCAAGCTATTTAAATTAACTTGAATCTTAATTCTTTTACAACCGAACTTTAATTTATCCAAAGGAAAGGTCTAAAGAAAGAAAAACCCTTTTCGCGATGTAACAACAACGCTAAGAGATTCGGGGATCGGGGGTTGGTTATACCTAGGGAAGGTGTTAGCACCCTAAGCATCTGTAGTACTCTACAGGAACCTTTTGTTTGTTTGTGTGCTAAGTTTGTTTAGGTATTTACTAAGGATTGGGATAAAAGGTATAAGTTAAAACCTAGAGATATATACACTAAGTTTGCTCGCAAAGACATCGCTTCCTCTGCCTACGTATCCCAACTAGGATAGAATCAGAGCAGTCGTAGTTCACCTCACTAGGGATGAAGAACACTTGATTATGATCAAGGTTCCAAGGGGGAACAAACATGACAATGTTTGTGTGGAGTTTGACAAAACTCCCTAATCTAAGTTGAACACTCAAGAGGGGGAAGTAAGAATTCATGACAATGATTCTTACATAGAGTTGACAAACTCTATCCTAGGGTTCTAGTTGCAGAACACTCCTAGTACAGGTGGGTTTCTTAAACTTAAAGAAAAGTCTAATGGCTTCTAAACTAAGGTTAAAGATGACTTAACAAAGTCAAGGGAAATGGTTAAGTGAGCTATCCATGACACAAGGGTCAATGGAGAAACTTTTCCTTTGGAGGGAGAGAGAGAAGACAACTTGGACGAGAACTACCGAGTTCCATCACTTGGGGAAAAGAAAACTACTTAACAAAGAAAATATCATGAAGAAAATAAGCATGGTGACAACCATTAAATGAACATGCATTAATGTCAATCGAAGCAAACAAGCAAGAAATGTGACGACAGATCAACCTTAAAATAATTTCTCAGAGGAAATAAAACAACTCAGGGTGGCAACCCAAAGAAAATCCTAACATGTTGACTAACAAAAAGGACAATAAACATAAGCAAGTTCACAAGATAAACAGGCATGGTGAGAAAAAAGATCATCAAGACGTAGGGTAACGACTTCAAAATGTAAACAATTTCCAAGTATTTAAGAGGCAATGAAATTATGAACAACATAAAATTTTATTTTATCACATGAAAATAGGTATCAAAACAAGCATTTTACAAAAAGAATGAACTCAAAGTGATGAAAAATGAGAGAGATATGAATTTTTGAAGTTTATGTAAAAAAAGTACAAATACACCACAACAAGTGAAAAATAAAATGAAGAAAAAGCAAGGGGTGGGAATTGAACCCACGCCCTTTGGCCTGATCAGGCACGCGCGTCAAAAGGAAAAAATAAAAAGGTTGAGCCTCCTCAGGGATCGAACCTAGGTTCAATGGGTACAAGGCGTGCTTTATGGCAAGGTTTCTACCACTAGGGTGGCTATACATCCGGTGATATAGCCACCCCCATAAGTATATATGGTATGCATTCAATGGAAATTTGGGCAAGCATGAGAACATAAAAAAACTGATTTGCATTTTGAAGTGTAACTTGGTCAATTCTTTATGGATTGCAATGAAATTTTTATCAAACTTGAGTGAAATTTCATGAGGATCACAGTGGTGGTATTAGTTTTGAAAGATCATGCCTCTATTTTGAAATTCGATAGTGTGTGCAAATGGTCACTTTGAAATGCATTTTGAAGCTCGGCTCAAGTTCCAATCATTTTTAAATCAAACCAGCCATATACACACACCATGAATATGTTGTTGAATGAAATCAAGCACAAGAATAAGTCCAAAACAGTTTGTGATGCAAAGTGATACTCAAGTTGCAAAACTGATATGTTTGATGCATAAGGATGTTCAGTTTAGTGTTGATGCATAATTATGGCATGTGAATCGCATATACACATTGTAAATATGTTGGCAAATGAATTTAAGCACATGAATTGGTTTCAAACAGCCTGGTATGGAAAATGATGATTTTGCTACAACATGGTATATTTGACAAATCATGAGAAATGCATTTTAATGATCATAGAGCACAACATGTACATTTGGATTAAGGAAATGCATGGGCAAGTTTATAAACACGATGCTGAATGAGTTCCAACAATGGTTTTATTCAAAAGCTCATTGATTCAAAAATGAGCATGTGAGTTGCAAAAATGGGATGAAAATGCATTTACAAAGCTAAAGGTCAAACCAGTCATGCTATGATCAGGGAAAGAGCTCAAACACAACTCAAATATCATGTACATCAAGCTCATATATTCAAACAAACCACTCATGAGTCAAAACTCCAACTGTCATATGGAAATGAAAGATAAATTCAAGGCACTTGCAAGTATGGTAGGGAAATTATGGAACAGACCAAATTGAAGCAAATGAATCACACATACATCCTCAAAACATCACATAGGGTGTGTCTAATCCTTAAAATTGTTTACAAATAAAATGGATTTGAAAATCACATGGCCACTGTTCAGTCCTTCACATAAAGTGTACACTTGGGATCAAAAATGACATGGTACAGTTTGAGGTCAAAATAGAGTTATGCACAAGTTCAAAATGATATAACAAGTGAGTTTAGTTCTTAAAGTTACTATGAAAGGCCCATAACAAGAAAATAACCACCAAGCATGCAAACTCAAACAATGATGAAACCAAATTGTCATGACAGAACAATGAAGCAAACAGAATTGAGGGATTCATGATCAAACAAGTTTCATATGTCATAAAAAGTCTAATGCTATATGAATCATCTTAAATTTAGACAAGCCACAAAAGTGGAGTGTGTGCCCAAGTGATTTTTGCAAAAAACAGTTGTAGCAGTAAGGTGTTTAGTTGCAAACAGTGAGGTCTCATGAAAACAAGACATACACACATTTCATACACTATAACAAGTAAGATGAGCCTAAAACTTGGGGTACATGGTATCCAAAACAGGTTTTGAGTTTCTCATGGAAAAGCATAGCATTTTTTATGACAGTAGGTGAGATTCAAGTAGGAATTGCTTTAAACTAAACTGAGAGGACATACACACCATAAATGCATTAATAGTCATGTAGAAATCAAAATTTGGGGCACATGTACTTTGATTCAAAAAGATAGCATTATGATGATGACATTTTGCAAATAACATCAAAAGAGCACCAACTGTCATAAAGTCAAGACAACAAGATATGCACCTATTCTCATCCATACAAACCTCAAACATGTATCCAAATGTTTATAGACATTAACATCAATCAAAAATCAGTTGTCATGAAAATTAGTATGCTTATGGTTCATACTTTTCAACACATTTCTCAAAAATTCCAAAACATAGAAAATGATGTAAAGTGCAAGATTCATAGACTAGATACCTCTTTTAGACTATGTTGAACAAGTAAGAACACCAAGAAACCCAGAGAAACTTCAGATACCACTCAGCTTTGGACCTTTCTTCCTTGTGAAGCAAGATGCAAACCTTAGGACAGATTGAGAATTAAGCTTCGCCACTTGTTTCCAATGCTTTGGAAAGTTGAGATAGGATGCATATGATTTGTATGAGTGATTATAACAGCAAGAACAAGTCTAGACAACCATTTGGCAGATTTTGTGCATAGTAGTCAAAGTAGCTTGATATGAAAGTTGGCTTTTTGCAAAATGATGTTTTTGAGTGATGTAAGGGCTTGAACACCTTCTATACCATATTTATGGATTGTGGGGATGCTTTTCGGTGAGTTTGAATGTATGAAAATGAGTTTAGGGGTTGGGCTGTCAAGACAGTTTTTTTTGTGTTTTGGTAATTTTGAGATTTTGGTGAATTTGAAATAAAGAGGGAAAGAGTAAGAACTTGTGATTACTCTGATTTTTAGAGGTGTTCTGATGTGTTGAATGAGGTAGTTATGTCCTCTATTTATAGGGAAATGAGAGGGAAAGGACAGATTGGAGGTTTCCTTCCTAAGAGGGAAAGGTTTGGCACTTTGGATCAAATCTCTCAAAAGTGTTTTCTTGGCTTGGAGGTAAGCTGAAAGTCAAGTGTGATGATGAATTTAGAGTGGCTAAAGTGAGGCTAGGAAGAGTAGGAACATGGCTGGTTGCAGATTTTCACTTTCCACCTTTTACATATTTACATTATTTTAATGCAAGTTGTATTTGCAACTTGCAAGCCCACTTGCAAGCTTCTAACTTTCACTTCCTCTGCATTTCTTTCACAATTCAATGCTTCAAAACATCTAAATATCAGAAACAATAAGATCCAAGGGCTGAGAAATGGTCCAAGTGATCAAAGAATGAATTTATGAAAAATTACCAATGTGGGACTCAAGTGTGAAAATGCCATCTTACCAAATCCATAACTCTCAGCTCACAAATGCCATTGAGATGTTCTAGTACTTTTTATAAAGCCCTCAAATAGCTCTAAAACATTCATGTTTTCATGAGTTTAAAATTATCAAAGAAATTTGGCCAAAAAGCCTCTCAAAGTTGCTAAAAAACAAGCTTAAAAGTGAAATTCTCTAAGTCATTTTCCCCTCTTGAAATGAATTTGATCATAACTCCAAATCTATGCATTTTCTGATCATGGACCACTTTGAGGCTTTTGTAGGATTTGTCAAGAGCTTTCCAATGAGCTTTGAACCACTTCATTTGGATGTGTGGTTAAGGAGTTATGGTCTTGCCCCTTTCGAAACCCTAATTCCCGACTTTTGCGATTACTCCTCAACCCTTGATCCAATTGCCATGAAATTTTATGGGTAGATGCAATATGTCATTAGGAACATTTTTTATTCACATCTTGAGGTCATATTCCTTATTGTTGAAGAGTTGACTTTTCGGTCGACCGATCGGTGGCTACCGAGTCGACTGTTGATGCTCTGGACCTCTTGAGGCTTTAAAACTTCTTGAATGGAATTTACCAAGACATATGAACACTATGGACCATATTCCCACCATTGTAACACCTTTTAAATCAAAAGTCAACCACAATTGACTTTTCCTACTCGAAAAAACCCTAATCGGGTATCCTGAATTTCACTGCTTTTGATTCCTGGGTGACAACCTCTAATTGGATTCATGCTTGATCCAATAGAATACTCTTGATGATGTGGAGACCCAATCTCAAATAAAACCAATCCAAAACATTGACCAGTCAACCCTCGAAACCTCGATTTCGGCTGTATAAAACCCTGATTCTTCTGTATCTTGACAAAGACCACTTGGAAAGGGTTAAGGTTAGAT
This sequence comes from Lathyrus sativus, assembly GCA_963859935.3. Taxonomy (NCBI): domain Eukaryota; kingdom Viridiplantae; phylum Streptophyta; class Magnoliopsida; order Fabales; family Fabaceae; genus Lathyrus; species Lathyrus sativus. The sequence goes on from OZ012737.1 coordinate 18,590,484, forward strand.
AAATATGTGAACATGCTCGTAAAGTGATGATGAAGATCTAAGGGGTCAAAATTTGGGGTATGACAGCTTCCAATCTTTCAATGATTATGTTGCAAGTGTTTTTAAGTTATAGCCTTAATTTTTTATTCTTCAGATAACCTAAAAAATGCACACATAACAGTTAAGACACACAAAAACATGAACAAGAACAATGAACAATTTTTAACAATTACAAGGCATATGTTTACAAACATCAGAATCTCTCATAGATAGCTTCGAGATTTTCTCTCCATATTTTAGAAGAATAATCCTCAGAACTTATGAAAACTCCTTGTTGGATCAGCAGTTCAGAAAGAACTCAATCGTAAGGAATTGAAGAATGTCTTTCCTTCATGAAAATATGAAAGAGTCTTCTTCATATAGTTAAACATAAATTGAGGAAGATCAATCTATAGGTATGAATTGAGAAGAAGTAGCAAATATTTTTCAATATAGTTTACGAGATCTAGATCCTTCTCCTTAGGAAGCAAATTTGAGTTTAGAATCTAATTCCAAACAATTGTATCAGGACGAAGACTTAAGACCAGAGAAATGTTTGGTGGATCTATAAAGGTATGCCATGTAGGAAGATAGCATTCCCAAACAAGAGTGCCTGGAATTTCTACAATCTCCTCACAGATGATTACATTAGCAATCATCTTAGAGGTTACTTTTATAGAAATACCAGAAACTTTGGAATGAATATCACACTCAAAACTTAGCTTAATAATGAAAGCGTTAACCCAAAACTATTTAATAAGATTTGAATAAGTAAATCCACAAAGCATATCAGAATATCCATTCCAACCTTGTTCAGGAAAATTCTTCCAAAAGTTAAAGCCTTGCTTAAGCAGCTCTTCAAAATTCACAAACTTTTCATTGATGACTACTATCGCAACTGCGAAAAACACCTAGGGAAAAAAACTGAAGAGTCACCACCAAATGTTATTTATCCCAATAAAGGGAAAGGAAACGATCGAAGAAAACCTCAAAGAAGGGAGAATACATGGTCATCGGAACCAAATCCAGGATTCATGAGTCATTTACGCGAGAGGAAGGTATTAACACTCCCTCGCGTCCGTTGTACTCAAGGGACCCACGCTTGTTTTCTAATCAAAGTTTGTGTTATCTAAAGCCTAGTGCTAAATGGAAATGAGAATGAAAAAAGAAAAGAAAAGGAGACTCGATAGGACTTCCTCGTCCTATGCCTATATATTCTCTCGTGCAATTGGAAAGTCATACTCAACGTAGTTTGGAAAACTACGGGTGAAGATGGGAAGATTGCTTGCCAAGATATTGTTTTCTTGTGCCTACGTATCATCATCTTGAATGAGAAATCAGAGCAGCCGTAGTTCGGCTCACCACGGGTTGCTTAGTGTTTTTTATGAGTGACGCTAAGTTTCCATTCCAACAGTTATGGTCGGTGTCTGTTTGAGATAGAATGAAAAAATAACGTGCTCTTTCTGAAAAAAGGGTTTGAAAAATGATCCCGAAGGACGAAAATAATTTGAGTTTATTTGCGAGTTTTAGAGAAGTGAATTGACTTTATTTGAAATATGCATTGTGTAACACCCCACTTCCCAAATTAAACTAAAATACGATTAAGTCAAATAATTATCAGAGTTTCCATTCCAAAAGTGGGATATCACATTCAACAAAATTCTACAAAACATTTCATTAGAGGGTTTTTCAAAATAAAGCAGCGGAAAATTGTCATTAATATATATGCACGGCCATCCGCCAAGTTACACAAAATATTCATTCATCATCAAGGTTCACCAAAATACGATACGTCATAGGAATACAACAAATTTATCATAAAACAAATAAACTCCCAAGTCTCGTGTTACATATCAGAGCATCCTACGAATCGACTCGTACACTACTATCTAAGCTAGCTATGCACCTGGATTATCTGTACTTCCGAAGAAGCACAAACCACAACAACAAATGGGTGAGAAAACATGATCGAAATTATAGGTAATAAAATACATGAATAAAAGGCAGTAAATAAATAGATCATCACCCCACCAACATCAAACACGACATATTGTCCAATCATCAACACAACATACAATAATGCAAGAATGCAATCCAACACCATGCATGCGGTACCGACTCATCATCATTGATGGACACTGGGCCATCAACCCTCCCCAAAGGAGCACATCATCACTGATGGACACTGGGCCATTAACCCTCCACAAAGGAGCACATTATCACTGATGGACACTGGGCCATCAACCCTCCACAAAGAAGCACATCATCACTGATGGACACTGGGCCATCAACCCTCCACAAAGGAGCACATCATCACTGATGGACATTGGGCCATCAACCCTCCATAAAGGAGCACATCATAAACATCATAAGAGAGTACGGTTGAATCACTTACGTTCCTCCTGAGACATGATTCAACCCTACCAAGACACCATGCTATGCACCACACCCAAGGCACAACACACAAACATCAAGCACACTAAGTGCACACGATCCTACTGATCACATCACCATACATCATATATATATATATATATATATATATATATATATATATATATATATATATATATATATATATATATATATATATATATATATATATATATATATATATATATATATATATATATATATATATATATATATATATATATATATATATATATATATATATATATATATATATATATATATATATATATATATATATATATATATATAGACACACACACACACACACACCAATCAATTATATCAATCAAGTTAAATATTAGGGAAATCACATTCGAACACCGAGTACACACAATCCTCCCGATCACCTCACTATGCACCATATGCATATTACATATACATGTCTTACCCACCGATTAATTACGTCAATTAAATTCTATATTTCATAATTTCACCCTTCAACACCAAGTATACACTCTACACCACTGAACACCATCTCTCTACTTATCACAACCCAAGGAATCCTACAAAACGAAACACAAAGCAAAACAACACAAAATCACCTTTCTGCCACGCTCGCTGGCTCACTCACCTAGCGAGGCCTCAGCGAACGCTCGCTGCCTCATTCGCCTAGCGAACCTGATAGCGAAGGCAGACAGTGGCTACTGAAGTATTTGCTACCCAACTCGCCTAGCGAATGCTCGCTACTAGCTCGCTCAGCGAAGGTGCTGGGAAACGTCTGTGATTTCACAAAACCCTCACTGTTCAGAATTTCATCAAAAGCTCAAAAATCGTCTGATTCTCACTAAATCAATACTTGTAGCCTTAGCCCAACACTCTACGACTAATCTACACGACTTAATCCAATATTTACCCAATAAAATATCAACTCTACCGATTAAATCGTTTTCGGCCTAAAACGGTAAATTATACCAATCTACTCAAACTATCCAAACAATCACCTTACAACCACATGCAAGGAGTTCACCATGACAGAATTGGACAGAAACACAACAAATCACACAAATCATAATCATCAAATCCCTATGGGGTTAAGGAATCCCCAACTATCCAATTCATGCAATTACCAATCCCAATCCATTTCTCCCCCCTTACCTCGATTATTTGCTTCGATCGTTGAAGAACTCCCAAGAATCTGATTGCTCTCCTTGTTTCTCTTCCTTTCTTGTTCTTGTTCTTGATCTTCTTCCTTGCTATTCTCCCAAATAGTCTGTGTTCTATCTTTTCTTCCTTTCCAATCTCACTAATACCCCCTTATAGTTCTAACTCCTCATTTCTTTTAATTCCAATAATAATTCCAATAATATTAATAATAATAATAATAATTATTATTATTATTATTATTATGTTACTATTAATTATCAAATTATTATCATTATCAATTATATTATATTAATATTAAAGGCCAAAGCTCCTTAAACAATCCCCACAAAAGACACGCCGAAATAAAATAACACCGGAAAGACTAAATAATTAAAATGGGTGTTACAACTCTCCCCCACTTTAATTATTTTCGTCCTCGAAAATTACCTGATGGAAACAATTCCGGATACGCTTCCCGCATCCTGCTTTCCAATTCCCAGGTCACACTGCCTCCTGCAGCACCTCCCCAAGCCACTTTCACCAAAGATATCTCCTTCCCTCGGAGCTGTTTCATCTTACGATCCTCGATCCTCAACGACATCGTCTCAACGGAAAGATTCTCCCTGACTTGAACTTCATCTCTCTGAATCATATGAGATGGGTCCGAGACATACTTTCGAAGTTGCGACACATGAAACAGGTCATGCAAATTCGACAGTTAAGGCGGCAACGCCACCCTATAAGCTACAACACCAACTCTCTGCAAAATCTGATACGGCCCAATAAACTTAGGATCCAGCTTCTTGGACTTCAACGCACGACCCACACCAGTCACTGGGTTAACTCTGAGGAACACGTAATCACCTTCACTGAATTCCAGTTCTTTTCTTCGGTTATCATGATAACTCTTCTGCCTACTCTGAGACGCTTTCGTTTTTTCACGAATCATCTGAATTGTCTCAGTAGTCTGCTGCACAATTTCTGGTCCCAATACTACATTCTCACCCGTCTCATACCAACACAGAGGAGTTATGCACCTTCTACCATATAAAGCTTCAAACGGTGCCATTCCGTTACTAGAATGGTAACTGTTGTTGTACGTGAACTCGATCAACGGTAGATGAGTATCCCACGCACCACCTTTTTCTAACACACAAGCTCTTAACAAATCCTCCAGCGACTGAATAGTCCTCTCTGACTGACCATCAGTTTGCGGATGGTAAGCTGAACTCAACTTCAACTTAGTACCCAAAGCTTCCTGTAAACTCTTCCAAAATTCCAAAGTAAACCTCGGATCTCTATCCGATGCGATGCTCGACGGAACACCATGAAGCTTCACTATTACCCGAATATAAATCTCTGCTAGCTTCTCCAACGGAAAACTGATACTGATCGGCACAAAATGTGCAGACTTCGTAAGTCGATCCATAATCGCCCAAATAACATCAAATCCCCTCGCTGTATTCGGCAAACCCGTCACAAAATCCATGGTTATACAATCCCATTTCCAAACCGGAACTTCCAACGGTTGCATCATTCCAGAGGGTCTCTGATGTTCCACTTTCGACTTCTGACATACCAAACAGGCATAAACAAACTGAGCTATATCTCTTTTTATACCAGACCACCAAAATATTTTCCTTAAATCGTGGTACATCTTCGTAGCTCCCGGATGGATACTCAAAGTACTACGATGTCCCTCATTCAGAATTGACTTCTTCAGCTCATCATTATCCGACACACAAATCCTGCCTCTGAATCTCAACACACCTGTGCTATCCAACTTATAATCACTATCAGAGTTACTTTCTACTTCAGGCATCAAATCCACTAACTTCATATCTAGCTTTTGGTTCTCTTTAATCATATCCAAGAAATCATTATTCACTTGCAACTTGCCCAACATCACACCACCTGCCGTAATTTCACAAACCATGCTCAAATCTTTGAATTGCTCAATTAGATTCATTTCATTCACCATTAAAGCCGACATATGAATTGTTTTCCTGCTCAAAGCATCGACTACCACATTCACCTTTCTTGGATGATAACTCAAACTAAAATCGTAATCATTCAAGAATTCCAACCATCTTCTCTGTCTTATATTTAGCTCCTCCTGATCAAACAGATATTTCAAACTCTTATGGTCACTGAACACCTCAAATCTCGAACCATACAAATAGTGCCTCCAGATCTTTAACACAAAAACTACCGAAGCTAATTCAAGGTCATGAGTAGGGTAATTCCTTTCATGCACCCTCAATTGTCGCGAAGCATATGCCACCACCTTACCATTCTGCATAAGAAACCCGCCTAATCCCATCTTAGACGCATCACAATACACCACAAAAGGTTCACTCGGATTTGGCAATATTAACATCGGTGCTATAGTCAATATCTTCTTCAGTTCCTCAAAGCTTTCTTCACAAGCAACATCCCACACAAAAACTTGATCCTTCCTCTTCAACTGGGTCAATAGCAACGCCAAACTAGAAAGTCCCTCAATAAACCTTCGGTAATAACCTGCCAAACCCAAAAAGCTTCTGATTTCCATTGCTGTCTTCGGCGGTTCCTACTGCAGCACTGCACTCACTTTCGATGGGTCCACCACTACACCGTCACCAGATATCACATGCCCCAAGAAACTCATAGTCTTCATCCAGAATTCACACTTCGATAGTTTAGCAAACAACTTATTATCTTTTAGCACTTGTAATGCATTTCTCAAATGTCCTGCATGCTCTTCTTCAGACTTAGAATAAATCAGTATATCATCAATAAACACAACTATAAACTGATCCAAATAAGAATGGAATATTTGGTTCATATACTCCATAAACACTCCTGGCGCATTAGACACCCCAAAAGGCATTACATTATATTCGTAATGTCCATAACGAGTTCTAAACGCCGTTTTCTGAATATCGCCTTCTTTTACTCTGATCTGATGTTAACCCGATCTCAAGTCAATCTTACTGAACACACAAGCTCCCACCAACTGATCCATTAAATCATCAATCCTTGGAAGAGGATATTTATCCTTAATGGTCACTTTATTCAACTGACGGTAATCGATGCACAAGCGCATACTACCATCCTTCTTCTTTACTAACAGCACTGGAGCTCCCCACGGCGACACACTCGGTCTGATAAACTTTCTATCCAACAATTCTCCAATCTGAGATTTCAATTCAGCCAATTCTACTGCCGACATCCTGTACGGCGCCATAGATATAGGTCTCGTACCAGGAACAAGATCAATGCTAAATTCAACTTCTCTTGTCGGAGCTAATTCTGTAATATCCTCAGGGAACACTTCGGGAAATTCATTCACCACCGCCAACTCTTTCATCAACGCCTTACTGTCCACAAATAATGATGCAAATAAAGTAAACATTTTAGCTTCGTCCCCAAACAAGGTCCTTAATTCCTTATTAGACAAGGAATTCGCCAATGCTTCCTCTTCTGGAGCAAGGAACAACAACACCTTCCGAAAACAATCAATGTAGACTCGGTTGAACTCCAACCAGTTCATACCCAGAATAACATCCAGCTTACCAAGTGGCAGACAATCAGATCCACTCCAAAATCCCTACCGAAAATAGTCAGTGGACACTTCAAACACACCAAAGAAGTAGTCACTGAACCAATAGAGGGAGTTTCAATAGTCACCCGTTGCTCAAGAGTAGACGACACCAATCCTAATCTCTTCACACAATCAACAGAAATGAATGAGTGGGTTGCACTCGTGTCAATCATAGCAGTCAAAGGAATATTATTGATAAAACAAGTACCTTTGATAGAACGCTTCTTGCCGGTAGCTTGAGTTCCTACCACTGCAAATACTTTACCACTAGCCTAAGGCACCTGAGACTTCTTTGGCTTCTCGCAATGGGTACTCATATGACCTTTCTCACCACAGTTATAACAGGTAGGCATAGAAGCCCTGCAATCTGCCATCACATGGCCTGGCTTACCACACTTGAAACACTTCTTCACTTCATCAGGACAATCATTAGCACGATGCCCCGCACCACCACATTGGAAACACTTCACATCAGCAGATGCTCTCCCTTCTCTGGGCTTCTTATCAGCAGCAGCCTTATGTTTTCCCTTATCAGCAGGAACACTGTAAGGAGTACCACCAAATCTCTGCTTACCCTTACGGTCATTCACAGCCTTATAGTGTGCAATCCTGGCTCGGTTGTCATTGTCATAAATTTTGCTTCTGCTTACCAGCTCAGGATAATTCTTGATCTTCTGACAAGCGATCCCCATCTTAATCTCCGGAGGCAGCCCATTTTCAAACTTCAAACACTTGGAAGTCATTGCCTCTTCAATATTATAATGAGGACAATACTGCACCAACCCTTCAAATTTAGCAGCGTAGTCTGCTACAGTCAAATTACCCTGCTTCAACTCCAGAAACTCTATCTCCTTAGCACTCCGTATATCTTCCGGAAAATACTTTTCCAGGAAACCAGTTCGAACCACATCCCAAGTAATAGCAGTTCCTGCAGCCTCCAATCTCGGGCGACTGTTGTCCCACCAAGCTTCAGCTTCACCTTCCAGCATGTGAGTACCGAACCTCACTTTTTGCTCATCACTACAACCCATCATCCTGAAAATCTTCTCAATTTCCTTCATCCACTTCTGTGCAGCTTCAGGATCTAGAATTCCCCCTTCAAACGTTGGTGGCTTGTTACTCTAAAACTATGCAAAATCTCTGAATTGCGCACCCGCAACTTGGTTCTGATTAGCAACCACCTGCGTCATTGCTTGCATAGCCGCAGCCAAAGCAGCATCGTTCCTCCCTGCCATACTGCTCAACCAAAACAACACTAGGTTAAAAGGTACACAACCTCTATCCTAAGGACAGACTCAACTACTACACTGGTCGGACGGGCCGACCTGCTCTGATACCAACTTGTAACACCCCACTTCCCAAATTAAAATAAAATATGATTAAGTCAAATAATTATCAGAGTTTCCATTCCAAAAGTGGGATATCACATTCAACAAAATTCTACAAAACATTTCATTAGAGGGTTTTTCAAAATAAAGCAGCCGAAAATTGTCATTAAGATATATGCACGGCCATCCGCCAAGTTACACAAAATATTCATTCATCATCAAGGTTCACCAAAATACAATACGTTACAGGAACACAACAAATTTATCATAAAACAAATAAACTCCCAAGTCCCGTGTTACGTATCAGAGCATCCTACGACTCGACTTGCACACCACTATCCAAACTAGCTATGCACCTGGATTATTTGTACTTCTGAAGAAGCACAGACCACAACAACAACAAAGGGGTGAGAAAACGTGATCGAAATTATAGGTAATAAAATACATGAATAAAAGGCAGTAAATAAACAGATCATCACCCCACCAATATCAATCCATTGATGTTGTGCTTCCATCATGGCTAGCACTTCTGACTCTTTCTCGTCCCACTCTTTATCACTTTCAAAAATTGACAGGCTCAAAACTCGCTCTTAAGGTAACTATGGTGTCTTCATTAGACTACTCTAGGCAAGCACTTGATATATTACCTCTACTGCATGACTTGTACCAACATCATCTTTGTACTTCTTGGTGTTTCAAACATCAATTTTCAATTCCTCATCATAGACTTTTAGAGTCATTGTACCTTCCTCTATATCCATCATACACCTTCCAGTCCCTAAAAATGGTCTACCTAAAATGAGAGGAATCTCTTCATCTTCGGGCATCTCAAGAATACAAAATTCAACAGGGAACACAAGTTTATCTATTTTAACCAAAACATCTTCAACTACTCCATAGGGTCTCTTCACTGAGTAATTTACAAACTGAAGTGTCATCCTGGTATCCTGTACAGTTCCTATTCCCAATTTCCTCTAGATGGATAAGGGCATAACACTCATATTGGCTCCAAAATCAATAAGTTCCTTTTTGAATGACCTATCTCCAATGGTGCATGGAATGGTGACATAACCTCTATCTTTTTTCTTAACTGGAATCTTAAAACCTGCAAAATAGCACTACAAGTTTTGGTTAGAATTATAGGTTCAATGTCAATGGTACGTTTCTTAGAGATTATGCTATTCATGAACTTGGTGTAAATAGGCATCTGCTCAAGGGCCTCAGAGAATGGAATGTTGATTTCTAATTTTCTGAACATCTCTTAGAACTTCTCAAACTATTTCTCATGTTGCCCATTTTTCTTGTTTTTTTGTGGGGAATGGAAACCTTATGATAGGTTTTGGTTCAATGGGTTTCTCTTTCACCACCTGTTTTGGAGTAACCTCTTCCTCTAAAATGGTTTGATTTTCTTTGATTTCAAGATCCACTTAGAGTAGTTGGTCTTCATCTTCAGATTTCTCTTCATACACTTCAAGGGATTTCCCATTTCTTGTTGTCACAACACTAATGTTGTTATGATCTCTTAGATTTGTCAATGTTGCACTAGGTAGGGAACCTTGTGCTTGAGAATTCTCTATTTGCTGTGATATCTAACCCATCTGAACTTCCAGATTTTTGATAGACGCAGTAGTGTTCCTCTGATTATTTTTGTCTCTTCTTGGAATTGGGAACTTTGAGCAGACATTTTTTCAATGGCAATTTCCCAATCCTCCTTCTTGGGTGCCTGCTGCTGATACTACTGTTGTGGATATTGGTATTGTGGTTTATACAATGGATGTTGTTGTTATTAAGGTCGATATTGTTGTTGTTGTGGTTGGCTCTGATACTGGCTAGGCCCCTGTTTTTAAACATTCCCTTGATGATCTTTCCAGGAAAAGTTAGGCTGGTTCTTCCAACCTGAATTAAATGTGTTAGAATAGGGGTTGTTCTGCTTTAGAAAATTTATTGCTTCAATTTGTTATGCAGTTGCAACACAATGCATGGCGAAATAAGGTCCACCACTAATCTCACAACTAATAGCTTGAACAAGTTGAACTTGGGCTACTGTTTGAGTACCTACATTCATTTCCTTAAGTCTTCTTTCAACTTCCGCAACAGTTTGGTCTTCCATCTTCACAACCTGATTTGCAAGTTTCAAGTTAATCACACCCTCTAGTTTACTCACATTTTTGTCATATAACTCTAGATGTTCATTTGCAGCAATGACTTATATGATCTTCTTAATACCAGTGGCTGTTGTAAAGTTAGAAGAGCTACCGACAGCTGTATCAATAAGTTGCTTTGTCTTTATTCTAAGGCCATTTACAAAAATTTGCATCTGTTTAATTTGATCCATATTATGAGTAGGACATGCCACCAATAACATCTTGAATCTCTTATAAGCATCACCCAATGATTCTTCTTCCTTCTGCTTAAAATTCACAATGTCATATCTTTTGCGAATATAAATAGAGGTCGAAAAATACTCATTCAAAAAATTTGTTTCCATTTGTTCCCAAGTAGTGATGCTTCCAGCAGGTAAGGAGTAAAATCACTCTTCGACATCTTCAGCTAAAGTGAATGAAAACATTCTCAATTTTTTAGCTTCTTCAGTGTGCCCATCAATATTCAAAGTAGTGCTTGTAGTAAGAAACTTTTGTAGATGTTTATTTGCATCTTTATTTATTTTACTTGTAAAAGGTCTCTTCTCAAGCTGACGAACCGTCGTTGGATGCAACTGAAAAATTGGCAACATTCACTGGTTGATTCACTATAGTCAACTGAACTATTGGAGCATTTTCTTATCCATAATCCCCAAGAGTCTCTTGAGGCTCAGCTATAACTATTTCTCTATCTGACTCTATATCTGAATGTTCAGAAACTTCTATCTCCCTTTCTCTTTTTGGGTCCGAAGTTTATTCTTCTGAGGTTGCCAATCTTGCTTGTCTAAGCCTAGCATGCAAATATCTTTTGTTTCTGCATCAAAAGTAAAATCAACTGAGGGCTTTCCTCACATACAAAGATTAGACAAAGTTCAGTATTAGTAAAAATATAAAAATAAGAAGTGAAAATAAAATTTTAGCTGTAGAGCAACAAAATTATAATTGAACTAGAATTAAAAATCTAAATTTTGACAATCCCCGGCAACAACGCCAAAAACTTGATCAGAAAAATAGCAAGTATACTATTTTGTCTCTATAGTAATAATGAGGAAAGTTTCTCGAATGTCGATCTCAAGGACTGCATATAAATATCGAGTTCGAATTGTTGTTCAATCAAACAAAAGCTTGGGGGTTTTGGAATTATTTGGTTAAATTATAAAGGCAATTGCGATAAAAGAAATAAAATACGTTAACGGTTTAAACAAATATGAATAATATGCTAGGGAAAGTGTGTGATGTGTTCCTATAACAACTCTGAATCAATATTGCAACAACATATTTCAAATACTTAGTACCAGTTCTTAAAATTGTTTTCTCTTAATATCTTAGTGAGAAAACCTTCAATCGTTCACCCCTAATCTCTATTTCCATAAAAATTTACCAGTTAAATTAAGCTTTATTATATCAAAGATAATATGGCTCCTATAGGGTATCCCTAATCTAAGGAAATATCTACTATAGAATATCTTCATGAAAACATTACTAACACTAGTCCAACCTAATTGATAATCATACAACAATCTTAAATTTTCTGAAAGAGAAGGCATTAAGAACTTCAAGAGAATAGCTTAATTATGAAAAACAAAGTGTCATTGCAATACGAAAATTAAAGTCGTTTACATATTCAAATCAGAGACACCCCATAACATTTGGGGGTTTAACCACTCATAATATTCAAGAAAAACAAAACATAAAGTTTAGACATTACAAAAACTATGATGAAATTGAATTTTCAATCGCTTCCATTCATGAAAATCCGCTTCGCATCAAAGCTCCTGTGTTGTTCAATATTTTTTCTCTATAACCATTTTTATCATGTTAGAAGAAGAAGACAAAACCTAGAAAAACTCGCTTAATATATAAAAAGATCTCGTCTGAAAATAGCCTAATCATAATTACTTTTCAAATCTCACCGAAAAAGGAAATTCTTCAAAATTACACGCCTTCCTGCTACGGCTCATAGTAAGTGCTACGGGTGACCATAGCAGGCCACTGGATCAGCCTTGGTGCATTGGAATTGGGGGCCTTGTCTACTACAGCCCGTACCAGGTGCTATGGGTGACCAAAGCAGACCATTATCTCTTTTAACTTTGTCTTCTTGAATATTTCTATGAACCTGAAAACAGTAAAGAACACAACCAAAGCATAAAATGTGGCAAAAGGAAATAACATGCTAAGTAAATAATGAAAAGATTAACTAAAACTAATGGTAAATGAACACGTAATAACTATTTATCAAAGGTTTATGTAGGCTATGTTCTATTTTTATGTGTGTGTGTGTGTGTGTGCGTAGGTGCGTATGTGTGTGTGTGTAGGTGCGTATGTGTGTGTGTGTGTGTGTGTGTGTGTATGTAGGTGCGTATGTGTGTGTGTGTGTGTGTGTGTGTGTGTGTGTGTGTGAGAGAGAGAGAGAGAGAGAGAGAGAGAGAGAGAGAGAGAGAGGTGTTTGAGTTGAGCACTCACTATTATAAAATACGCCTTCAGTAACACTAATTCTACTATGGCTATACATTCCACCGTTGTAAAATCGTAAATTAGATGCGCTTGATATATATATATATATATATATATATATATATATATATATATATATATATATATATATATATATATATATATATATATATATATATATATATATATATATATATGCACTCACTACTATAAAATACGCCTTCAGTAACATTAATTCTACTATGGCTATGCATTCCACTGTTGTAAAATCGCAAATTGGATGCGTATATATATATATATATATATATATATATATATATATATATATATATATATATATATATATATATATATATATATATATATATATATATATATATATATATATATATATATATATATATATATATATATATATATATATATATATATATATATATATATATTGAAAGTTATTTAATCACGGTTCTTATAACTAATTGTGGTGATAAAGTAATAGTTACAAGTTTCAAATCCTAGCAACTACATTTTTTTTTTCATTTTTCCTATTAAAAAAAGTGTGTGTCACTTAAGTCCAGAAATTAATAAAAAAATTGAACAGTATTTAACCACTATTTTTGTCTATAACTGTTGTAATATCTACATTTCACTGCGGCTGTAAATATCAACCGTGATTAAAGTGTTTCCTAATAAATTTAACACAAAACATATTCATTATTTCCTTCATAACATGCCCTAAGCTAACTTGGGAAATAGAGAGCCAGCGAACAAGAGACGACAGCGATAGCGATTGCGAAATTTTCATCTTCATAGTCTTCGTTCATTTGAATCTTCATTCTGGATAATCTTCACTATCTTTATTCTTGATCTCTTCGAAGTACGATATGTTTCGTGCAAACTTCACTCTCTTCCTCATCTTCCTAATTCTTGATAATCTTCACTATCTTCACTCTCTTGTTCGATTTCGAAGCTCATATGCTTTTTCCATACACTTTAGATTTAGAGTTGTATTATTGTACTGAATATGCTTTATATTTTATTGTTGGATTTTGTGGTCCGTTTCTTGCAAAGTTCATATGCTTTATCCATATGCTTAAGATTTAGAGTTGTATTATTGTATTGAATATGCTTTAGGTTTAGATTTTGTTGTGCCATTCACAATATTGTTTTTATATAAATTTTAGAATTTATTGTGGATCGTAGTTGGATGAAAGCTGATAGATTAGATCCGATATATGCGAAAGGAATTCTTGAATTCCTTGAATATGCTAATCAAAATCTTCCCGAAAATAATGGTATCTTTTATTGTCCTTATGTTAATTGCGGAAATATAAATAACGACACGAAGGATGAGATATTCCATCACCTATGTTGTGATGGTATATGTCAAAATTATACAATATGGACGTGGCATGGTGAGGTGGAAAAACTCAAAACCCAGCGTCACAAAGTCATAAAGTTGATGAAGATGAGTATATGGGTGACCGTCTAGAAGATATGTTCCGTGATATTGGAGAATATTCTTTTAAGAAAGCTTATATTTATGATGATTTATGTAGTTATAAGGACATCCCTTTATAAAAGGGGTGGAAAAGTTTTACACAATAGTCTGGAGTTTTAAAATTATTTAATCTGAATGCAAAAAATGGGTAGTCGGATAAAAGTTTCACAGAATTTCATAGTTTGCTAAAACAAATGCTACCAGAAGATAATAATTTTCCTAATCGTTGTTATGATGCCAAAAATATATTGTGTCCATTAGGTTTGGAGTATATCAAAATACACACATGCCCTAATGACTACATATTATACAGGAAATAGTATAAAAATTGTGATCAATGTTCGAAATATGGGGTGTTGCGTTACAAGCTGAAGGACAACAATGGTGACGACAATGACAATGAAAAAGTTAGTAGGAAGAGGCCTCCTGCTAAAGTGTTATGGTACTTGCCAATAATTTTTAGATTCAAGAGACTTTTTGCTAATGCGGATGATACAAAGAATATTAGATGGCATGTAGATGAAGGAAAATGTGATGGAAACATACATCATGTAGTTGATTCTTTGTAATGAAGAAAAGTGATTTGTTATTTCTAGATTTTGGAACTGAGCCAAGAAACCTTAGGCTTGGGCTTTCCACCAATGTAATTAACCCCTTTAGTAATATGAGTACTAACCATTCTTCGTGGCTTGTTCTTCTCACGATTTACAACCTATCTTCTTCGTTGTGCATGAAGCATAAGTATATGTTGTTAAGTATGGTGATTTCTGGACCACGACAACCTGGAAACGACATAGATGTTTATCTAAGTCCATTAATTGAATATCTAAACTCTTGTGGGAGGAAGGCATTGAAGTTGATGATGCATATTCTGGTGAAAAGTTTAAGATGCGTGTAATGTTATTTTGCACAATCGACAACTTTCATGCATATGGTAATTTGGCTGGATATAGTGTCAAAGGACACAAAGTGTGTCCTATTTGTGAATCTGATACATGTTATTACCAACTTTAGTTTGGAAAAAATATTGTTTACCTTGGGCATCACAAATTTCCAATACCCCATCATTCTTATCGTAGATTGCGGAAGGCTTTTCATGGGGATCAGGAGTTTGATATCATTCCTAAACCTTTAACCAGGGATGAAGGTTATCAACGACAGAAACACATTAATGTTGTCCTTGGAAAGATAGAAAAAGAAAAAAGGGCAATTTGTTGAGAAAAATATATGGAAAAAGAGGTATGTGTTCTTTGATCTTCCATATTGGTCAAGTCTCGATGTAAGGCATTGTTTTGATATGATGCACGTGGAGAAAAATTATGTGTGATAGTTTGATGGAACACTTCTAAACATTCCAAGAAAGAATAAAGATAGTAAGAAATCTCGTCTCGATATGGAGGCGATGGGTATGTAAAATAATTGGCTCCAATAGAAAAAGGGAAAAGAACTTATCTGCCTTCATCTTGTTACACTCTATGTAAAAAGGAAAAGAAAGTTTTTTGCGAGTGTTTGCATGGTATCAAATTTCCCCAAGGTTACTTGTCAAACATCAAGAAACTTGTATCAATGAAAGATCTCAAGATAATTGGTTTGAAATCTCATAATTATCATGTCTTGATGCAATAACTTCTACCAGTGGCTATTTGCGGCATCCTACCAAAAAATAAGAGAGTAATTATCACCAGATTGTGTTTCTTCTTCAATGCCATATGTAGTAAAGTTCTTGATTTCAAAAAAGTAGATGAATTAGAAGATGAAGCTGCCATAATCTTGTGTCAATTTGAGATGTATTTTCCCCCATCATTTTTTGACATAATGGTTCACTTACTTGTTCATCTAGTTAGAGAAATCATAATTTGTGGTCCAATTTATTTAAGGTGGATGTATCTAATAGAGAGATACATGAAGATCTTTAAAGTATATACAAAAAATCATCACCGAACGGAAGCTTCAATTGTTGAAAGGTACATCACAAAAGAAGCTTTTAAGTTTTGTACAAACAATTTGTCTGAAGCAGAGTCTATAGGAATTCCAATGTCTCGTCATGCTGACACTCAAGGTAGAGGTATCCAAGGTTTAAATGTTAAGTCAATGGCTCGGGATGTAGTTATTCAGGAACATTTCTATATATTGAATAATCTTGATGAAGTTCAACCTTACGTGGCTACTCAAAAAAGAATTTTGAAGAAAAGATATCCACAAATGAGTGACAAGTTGTTGTTGATCGAGCATAATAAGAAATTCCTAGATTGGTTTAATAAAAGGATAACAAAAGATAATAGTACATCCGAGATAATTAAATGGTTGTCGTTCATGCCGAAATTTAATGGATAACTTGGATTACATATGACATTGGACATTATGCCTTTCATACAAAATCAAAAGATGACTGTAGTACAATATAAAATAGTGGGGTTATGGTTGAGGTCGGATCCATGTATTTCTCTAGTTCGAAAGATAAGAATCTAATATTGGCATCTAGTGTGTTCTATGGTTTTATTGAGGAAATTCTGGAGATTGATTATGTTATCTTCAGAGTGCCTTTATTTAAATGCAATTGGGTTCCCAACTATATTAATGGTGTACAAACTGATGACTTAAGATTCACTCAGGTTGACCTTGACAAGGCAAATTATATGACCGAACTATTCATCATGGTTTCACAAGCAAAACAAGTTTTCTATGTGACCGACCCTTCAGACGCATCGGGGAAATGGTCAATCATTCTCCTAGGAAAAGATATTCCTTGTAGTGATGGAAGTTTTGATATTCCTTCTATTCCTTCTTACAAAACAAAAATGCATACCACTTATGATGAAGTTGATAGAGATAGTATTTTATTCTTTATTCATAATTTAATTAATGTAAGTCATTATTTCTAAGTATATTTACTAACAATTATGATTATTCGAAATTTTAGGTATTTAAAGTCAATACACCAATAGAGAAGACACCAAGAGACAAAGAAAAAAAACAGTATAAGATACAATTAAGTGATGTTATATAAAGTTTGTAGGTTGTTTTGTGCCATTTTTCATTTGATGTAATACATATACAATATTTGGTTCTTAATCTAATGTATGGATTTTATCGATGTAATACAATAAAGTTCTTCATATGATACAATTGTTGTTTCTGTTCTGACATGGTTCAAAAAAAAAAATACATGTTAAAAAATGGAAAAACTTCAAAATGTAGAAAATTGTTTTATAAAAAAAGCATATTATTTAACGACAGTTGTAATATATAACCGTGATTATATAGTGAACGCTTTCCAGAATAATATATTACACCAAAAGATGCGCCGGTGAGAATTGAACCTGATACCTTTATATATTACAACGGTTAGTTAGGGCAACCATGATCATGTGTAGCGCGCTTTCAAATCCCTTACTAAATATATAACTTCCCAAACTACATTAAAAAATTATGATATGATAGATAAAATTGTATTAGAAAATAAATACGCATTCAGTTATTGACAAGAATTTTTCACACTATTAACTACATTTTATTCCTTGACCGTTAAAACTTGATTTAGTGATCCTAGATCTTCAACAACCCCTATCTTAACCTCTAATTTTGTTTGCAAATGTAAATATTATTTTGCAAAAAGAATTAGAGTTGAAGGCAGGGGTTGTTGAAGAATTAGGATCATTAAATCAAGTTCTTACTGTCAAAGAACAAAATATGGATAAGGAGTTGAAGAACCCTTGTCAAGCATTGAACGTGTACTTACTCTTCTAATTTAACTTAATTTATTATATTATTACAATGTTCTAGTGCAGATTGGAAGGTTATATGTTTAGTGAGAATTAGCGAAATAAGCATTCCACGTGATTTATAGTAAACTCAGAGCTATATACAACAACGGTTGTCTAAAAAGTTGTTGTTAAATATTTTGTATTTTAATATACCACAACGGTTATATAAAGTAACTTTTGAGGTAGGTAGCACGCTACTTTGATACAATCACGGTTGCACGTCTGTGGTTGAAATTATCATACATAGAATCACACCTTACGTCACAACAGTTAGACCTGCGTGATGGTCTCCATTTTTCAACCATTATCATATGAGTTTTCCGTAGTAGTGTTACTCTTGATTCAAATCAGTGAAACTTGTGATTCGGATCACGCAGGCAAAATCAAAACCTTATATTCACACTTGTTTATTGATTTGAATCATACATAACATAGATTGGAATCATGCTTCAAAAAAGTTGCTATTTTAGAAAATTTAAGTGTTTATTTTAATTGAAAGCTAATATGATACGAATCATGCATTCGTGTGTTTATTGACCCAAATATATGACTAATTAACTTGAACTATTTTGCGTTGACTTTTACCTAAGGATTCAATTTATGAATGCACATTACAATTTAATGAATTACACTCAATTCTATGATATACACAAAAATCTAATTTAGAGAACACTCAATTACGAAAACGATAAAGGATAACGATAATAAACAAAACAAATCACAAAATCAAAACTCTTTAATGACAGAGCAATTTCAACCATAGATCTACCAAAAATACGTTTTTTACGCTTGCAAAATGATGGTCTTCCACGTACTTTATGGTTAGTCATGGTTAGTCAGTTAACGGTTCTTTATTTAGGTTTTTGCTATTCCCCTCCAAATGTTTGTCCACTCTATAATCTTAAATAATATTTATTTAAAGTGTTAATTGGGTGATATGTAGGGATATCAAGCTATTTAGAATGTCTAATCTCCATGTACTTAATTGATTTAATTTATAGATATGTTAAAAAAAATAAAAACATTGATTATAGGGCTGACGGAGTACAGCCTAACTGAGAGTAAACATTAGTTAAAAAATTATCAAAAAAGAAGAGAAAATAAAAGAAAGAAAAGGTGGTGATAATTATATACATAAGAACAATATTGATTTACAAATATACTTGCTGTCTTTACCAAATGAAGAATAGAAGAAAAATTACGTTTGTTTGTGCAACATATTCACATGATTTAACTGACTTTGTCTTGAAGAAAGCATGCATGCGTCATTAATCATGCGATGAATAACACTTTGAGGGTCAGCTCAGTACAAAAAGCCTCAAGTTGCCCCCCATGCATATCTCTCTGCAAAAAGTGGTGTGTGGTCCTGTTTCTTCTCAGTGGAGAGAAGGTTTATTTAAAAAGATAGATACCATAACTTATTTGGTCCCTACCCTATTGTTTTCCTTTCACCAAATTGTAGCTATGAAATTTAGGCACAGATAATTAAACATGACGAATATACTACTCCATTCATTGAAGAGTCAAATATTTATTAATAAAAGAAATATTTTTAAAAATTGTCTTTTTAGATTTTAAAATGCAATATTATATTTTTTAATTAATATTATTTGTGTAATTGTCAAGTTAATCTTTTTTTAAGTTTAAATTATAGTAATTATCTACTAATACAGTGATGGAGATTTGAGATCTTCTTCTGAACAAATCATTCATCAAATTCTGACCTAATACGAGAATGGTGAGTCGTTTGAACCACATTTTAGTGTTTGTCGGTTGATTGAATTATTGGTGTGTTTCATCTCGGTGGTTCATCGTTTTAGAGTTCGAAGAGAATTAATTTGTTGGTGATTTTGAAGAGTATCGAGAATAGCAATGGGTTAAATATCTAAGACTGATAAGAGAGATTGAAGTTGCATTTCACCACAAAATGTTAAGATATTATGTATATGAGTCATTTCTCGTATATATCTAATATTTTGTCCATTTCTAGTTGATGTGAGAATTAACCATTGACACTTGAATTTCAACAATCTCTCTCACGTGCGAGTCACCAACTCCATTGAACTTGAACCACACTTCCGCCTCCACCAAAAAAAATCATAGCCCTGATACCAATTGTTGGAAAATGGTAGGAGCAATAATGAGTCAAATGTAAAAGATTCTAAAGATACTTAGGTACCAGATCTCTATCCAAAGTCTTAAGGCATTTTGTATATGGATCATCTATTTTACTTATCCAACATTTCCTCCATTTATAGTTGTCGTGTAATGTTAGTAAAACCAAAGTAAGTATTTGTTTTTATCGTCTCCATAGAAGCTAGTGCAATGACTACTACAAAATACACATATCGTAATATGTCATTACCTCAGCTCTTCTAGCAACCAAAGTCATAGTTCTTATTTAAGCGTCTGCATTTTTTATTAAAAGACTTTTCACTATAGTCCACACTAATAACTCTGGTGATATGTTAAGACTTATAGGCTTCAAATCTCAGCATCAGCAATTTTTCTTTATTTGGTTACAAAATGGGCGTGTCACTTCTAATCTTATACTTACATTAAAATTAAAATACCTTTCACCACGGTGTATGATAGAAACTGTTGTGAAATGTATCTATTTTTCATCACAGTTATTTCTATCAACCGTTGTGAAAAGTATAACATATAGTTAAGCAAAACTTCTCTCGTTCAGAACAGAACGACCGTCTCTCTCATAAAAGAAAACCCTAACATCTCTCTCATGCCTTATCAACCACTGAAGGTTGTTACCTTATCAACCATTGAAGCGGAATATATCGTCCTAACTGAAGTTCTGAAGGAAGCATTGTGCTTTGAAGGTTTTGCAAAGGAGCTGAAACTTCAGGGTCAAGTTGTCACTGTTAAATGTGATAGTCAAAGTGCAATACACCTGTTGAAGAATTCAGCCTATCATGAGTAAACCAAGCATATTGATGTGAGGCTGCATTTCATCAGAGGGGTAAACGAGCGTGAAGAATTCCTAGTGCTGAAGGTTTTGACAAATCATAATGTTGTTGATATGATCATCAAGATGTTGCCCAGTTACAAGTTTTTCCATTATATGCAGTTGATAAAGCTGCATGAAGAAAGCTAGTTTGTTTCTTGATGGTAGAGTTAGATATAAGGTGTAGATTTGTGAGACATTGGATCAAACTCTAGTTAGCATGCCTTCGAAGTTTGCTCACATGCTGTTGTCAAAGACCTACATGCTGTAGTTGAATTGTATTCTAGTATGTAGTTGTCGAATTGGGCATTGTGTTATGGATCCAATTGTTTTAGTTACCTTGTACCCTAAGTCAGCTTGTAATGGATAATTGTTAAAAAGCCCATTAGTTTAGTATGTTAGGTTTTATTATAAATAGCATACTAGTCTCTCATCTTATGGGTGGTGTGACAAAACCTAATTAAGGTAAGAGAGTTATTTGTTATTCTTAAGTACTTGTAATCCTTGTGTGTTTCTTGATCATAAAGAAACCGAGTATATTTTGTTTTAAGGCATCGTAGTTCACAACAAATTGGTGCGGTGAGCTTGGAGAAGATGTCTTCAACAAAGTATGAGATTGAAAAGTTCACCGGAGTGAACGACTTCGGTCTATGGCGCTTGAAGATGAAAGCTCTACTGGTTAAGCAGAGTTGTTTGTAAGCGTTGAAGGGAGAGGCAGCCATGGACGTGGCGTTAAGGGAAAAAGAAAAGACGGTCATGATAGAGAAAGCCCACAATGCAATATTTTTAAGCATTTTTAAGCATTGCTGATAAGGTTCTTCGACAGGAATCAAAGGAGACTACGACATAGGTTATGGTTGAAACTTGAAAGTTTATACATGACCAAATCTCTGATGAATTGACTCTACCTGAAGCAAGGTTTGTATTCATTCAAGATTGGTGAAGACAAAGTGTTGGCTGAGCAGTTGGATATGTTCAACAAGCTGATTCTTGATCTTGAAAATATTGATGTGAAGATCGATGATGAAGGTCAAGCACTATTGTTGTTGTGTGCTTTGCCCAAAACACATGCTCACTTCAAAGAAGCTCTCATGTATGGAAGGGAGTCCCTGAGCTTTGAAGAAGTTCACTCAGCTTTGCATTCTAAGGACTTGAACAAACGAAAGGAGCATAAACCTTTGAAGGTTTGGCCGTTAAGGGAAAATTATTGCAAAAGGATGGTAAGTTCGACAAAAAGAAAGGAAAAAGTCAGCAGAAGTCTTATAATGGTGAGGCATCTGGTATTCGATGCTATCACTACAAGAAGGAGGGTCACACAAGAAAAGTGTGTCATGAACGTCTGAAAGTTCATGGAGGTAAAGATAATGGCAATGCAACTATTATTCAAGATGACTTCGAATCATCTGATGTCCTTGTGGTTTCAAGTGGAGACTCAAGAAAGGAGTAGATTATGGATTCAGGTTGCACTTGGGACATGACTCCAAACAGATAATTGTTCGAGGAGCTATGTGATCAAGATGGTGAACCAGTGCTGCTGGGAAACAAAAAATCTTACAAAATTACAGGTATTAGATCTGTGAGATTTAACCTCCATGATGAGTCAATAAGGTTATTGACTGAAGTCAGGTATGTACCTGATTTGAAGAGAAATTTGATTTCTCTTGGTGAATTCAACAGGAAGGGATATGTTTTTCAAGGAGAGAAAAGTATCCTAAGAGTCATGAAGGGGTCTAAGGAAGTCTTGAGAGGCGTGAAGAAACAAGGCTTGTATACCCTTGAGGCTGAACTTTTAAGTGGTTTGATAAATGTCTCATCCACAAAACCGTTGTCAAAAATAGAAATTTGGCACATGAGATTGGGCTTTGTCAGTGAAAGGGGCCTGGTTGAATTAGGGAAACAAAATCTTCTTAGAAGAGATAAAGTCGAAAAGCTAAAATTTTGTGAACCTTGTGTACTTGGAAAATCTTGTAGAGTAAAGTTCAACAAAGGTAAATAAAGAACTCATGGATCCCTTGATTACATCCATGATTATTCTAGGAGTTTATGGGTATTCATCTAGAAGACTAAGGATGAAACTTTTGAGAATTTCAAAGGTTGGAAGACTTTGGTCAAAAATCAGACTGGCAGAAAGATCAAGAGGTTGAGAACCGACAATGGCCTTGAATTTTGCAATGAGGCGTTCAAAATTTTTTATGTTGCCTCGGGTATTGTGAGGCATAAAACTACTACATGGACTCCATAACAAAATGGTTTGGCAGAAAGGTTTAATCGAACTATTTTAGAAAGAGTTAGATACATGTTGACTAGTGTTGGGTTAACGACGGTATTTTAGGCTGATGTTGTTTCAACAGCAACATATCTGATAAACAGATGCCCTTCGACTGTGTTAGATATGAAGACACCTAAAGAAGTTTGGTTAGGACATCCACCTAGTCTCGACAAACTGAGAGTATTTGGTTGTGCGGACTATGCTCACATTAGGTAAAACAAGGTCAAATCTAGAGCCCTGAAATGCATGTTCATGGGATACCCTGAAGAAGTCAAAGCTTATAGGCTATGGTGCCTAGAGCCAAGTCACAGGAGGTGTATCACCAGTCGAGATGTAGTTTTCAATGAAGCAGAGATGGCTTTCAAGAAAACTGATGATGCTGACGAAGAGCTGGAACAGGGAGAGATTCCTGTTGAGGCGGAGCATGTTGATGTTGAATTGCGTACCCAAATGAAGTCAAAGAAGCAGAAGTTGTTGTTGAAGATTGAGGAGACTGATAATGACTACCTGCTAGCAAGAGACAAGTTGAGGAGAGTCATTAATCCACCTCAGAGACTTGGGTATGTATATATTATAGCTTATGCCTTAATCTCTGTAAGTAAGGTTCTCGACGAAGAACCTAGAGACTATAAAAAAGTTATGAGATGTTAAAAGAAGATTGAATGGCTAAAGGCCATGGATGATAAAATGAAATCTCTTCATGATAACAACACCTGGGAACTGATCAAGAAACCTGCTGGAGCTAGGTTAGTCAGCTGTAAATGGATTTTCAAAGTTAAGGAAGGATTCAAAGGAGTGGCGTTGAAAAGATACAAGGCAAGATTGGTCACAAGGGGTTTCACTCAAAAATAAGGTGTCGACTTTAATGATGTGTTTCTCTTGTTGTGAAGCACAGATCAATTCGAATGTTGCTTGCCACAGTGGCACAATTTGATCTTGAACTGAAACAGATGGATGTGAAGACTGTGTTCTTGTATGGTGATCTAGATGAAATAATTCTGATGAGGCAACCCGAAAGGGTATGTCGAAAAGGGGAAGGAAGATTATGTGTGCAAGCTGAAGAAATCCTTATATGAACTGAAAAAATATCCTCGACATTGGAATTGGAGATTCGACAAGTTCATGGCTTGCATAATTTTCATTAGAAGTTAGTTTGACCACTGTGTTTACTTTAGATTTCGACCTGGTAATTCATTTGTTATTTTGTTACTTTATATGGATGATATTCTAATAGCAAGTAACAATTTCGAATATGTAATAAAGGTGAAGGTTGAACTCAATAAGGAGTTTGACATGAAGGATCTGGGAGATGCGTCCAAGATTCTTGGGATTGACATCCAAAGAGATAGAAAGCAGTCAAAATTATGCTTATCTCAAGAGGCATACCTACGGAAGATTCTTGAAAAGTTTGGTATGTCGAATTCAAAGTCTGTTGTGACTCCAACAAACCCTTAATTCAAGCTGAGTATACACCAGTGTCTCAGTACTGATGTCGAAAGAGCTTATATAAATAGCAGTCCATATGCTAATATAGTGGGTTCTTTGATGTATGTTATGGTCTGTACAAGATCCGATATAGCATATGCAGTAAGTCTTGTAAACAGGTACATGGAGAATCCTGGAAAGGCTCACTAGCAAGCATTGAAGTGGATTCTAAGGTACATAAATGGGTCTCTGAATAGAGTCCTAATTTATGGTGGAGCCTTGGGTGAAGATAGTAAAGCAAAAATCGAAGGATATGTCGACTCAGATTATGCAGGTTGTATGGATTCTAGAAAATCTATTTCTAGATATGTGTTCACTATGTTTGGCACATCAATTAATTGGAAAGAAACACTTCAGAAGGTTGTTGCCTTATCAATCACTGAAGCGGAATATATCGCTCTAACTGAAGTTGTGAAGGAAGCATTGTGCTTTGAAGGTTTTGCAAAGGAGCTGAAACTTCAGGGTAAAGTTGTCACTATTAAATGTGATAGTCAAAGTGAAATACACTTGTTGAAGAATTCAGCCTATCATGAGTGAACCAAGCACATTAATGTGAGGTTGCATTTCATCAGAGGGGTAATCGAGCGTGGAGAATTCCTAGGGCTGAAGGTTTTGACAGATCATAATGCTGCTAATATGATCATCATGACGTGCCTAGTTGCAAGTTGTTCCATTATATGCAATTGATAAAGCTGCATGAAGAAAGCTAGTTTGTTTCTTGATGGTAGAGTTAGATCCAAGGTACAAATTTATGAGATATTAGATCGAACTTTAGTTAGCATGCCGTCGAAGTTTACTCATATGTTGTTGTCGAAGACCTACATGCTGTAGTTGAATTGTATTCTATAATGTAGTTGTCGAATTGAGCCTTGTGTTAAGGATCCAATTATTTAAGTTAGCTTGTACCCTATGTTATCTTGTAATGGATAATTGTTAAAAAGCCCATTAGTTTAGTATGTTAGGTTTTATTATAAATAGCATACTAGTCTCTCATCTTATGGGTGGTGTGATAAAACCTAATTAAGGTGAGAGGGTTATTTGTTATTCTTAAGTACTTGTAATCTATTTTATAGAGAAAGTAAAGAATAGCAGTTATAACCAATCCTTGTTGTTCTCCTTTTTTTCCTTAACCCTAACCCTTGTGTGTTTCTTGATCTTAAAGAAACCGAGTATATTTTGTTTTAAGGCATCCTAAAACATAACATTTATAAAAGTTGTATGTTGTTGTTAAGGTATGTTGATGTTGATAAAAGTTATATATTGTTGTTAAGGGTCGAATTGTGCATACATTTGATAGTATTTTGTGGCCCTTTCCAATGATTCCCTTGGTATTTTAGTAGTAACTTTATAAGTTTTAGTGTAAATATTCAACTTTTTGATTTTATTGTAAATATTGTGAATTATGATTATTTTGATGCTTTTTGACAGGTCTTTTGCTGATATATAATGCTTGGAACCTATGGTGAAGGAAAGAAGGCCTAGAAGATTATTTTTGCGGTGATTGTGTCGGTAAATCGCGCTTAGCGCGCTTTTCAGTGCGGTTTTATTGTTGAGGTAGTAGCTAATGACCTTCAATCGCGCTAAGCGGCCTCCAGCCGCGCTTAGCGTGCTTTTTAGGATTTTGCCTCTGCTTTGCTGACCGCGCTTAGCACGATGCGATTTACTGCTACTTTTTGCACTTTCTATAAGTAGCCACCTTAGGAGATATTTTCCAACAACTTTTTATTTTTCAGAACTTTTAAGATAGAAAGGGTTTTTAGGTCAAAAAAGCTTAGAAACTCAAGAAGAAGTGAGAATCAAATCTTTGGAGCATCAATCTTCGATTCTTCGACTTTGATGCTAGCAAAGCTTTCCTTTTTACTTTTTGATCAACCTACCATGCTAATGGGTAGCTAAACACTTTTGTTTCAAGATTAGAGGTACTTAACCTTACTATTATGTATTTCTTTTGATCTTTTGTATGTGAACAAGGTTGACGATCATTAGATGATGAAGATCCTTGCTTTTAATGTTGTATTTATGATTTGAATTACTCTAGACATAAATTTTCCAAGTCTTGATCTAATTTCTTCATCTATTAACAAACAAACTCTAGACATAGATTTGGAAGTTAATATTTGCTTTTATCGATCTTTATGTTTATTATTGCGATTGTTATTTCAAAAAATCATCTAGCGATTAAAAACAATAATACCCATGAAAATACTTTAGAGATAAACATACTTGCAAGGATATATGGTTGTATTGATCAAAACTACGTTCACATGCTTGATTAATCGGATGTGTATGAAAAGGATTAACAAAATCTAATATTGACATGCTTTTCTTAAAAATTAAACATCTTTCTTTATTTTACATATTTTCTACCAAACTTATGTTACAAAATAAGAACTTTGTGAAAACCCCCTTTTCCTTAGAACTCTAAACTGTTGAACGACGAGCATCTAGATATCTAAACAATCCCTACGGGTACGATAAAACAACTCACCTAAAATACTTTTCAACAGTTGTTGAAAAAAGTTGTATGTTGTTGATGATTTTAGTTTTGTTGATAAAAGTAGTGTGTTTTTGTTAAGGTGTTATTGTTGATAAAAGTTGTATGTTGTTGACGATTTTGGTTTTGTTGATAAAAGATGTATCTTGTTGTTGATAAAATTTGTATGTTGTTAACAATTTTGGTTTTATTGATAAAAGTTGTATGTTATTGTTAAGGTACGTTGTTGATCAAATTTATATTTTGTTGATAATTTTGATTTTGATTATAAAAGTTGTATTGTTATTGATAAAAGTTGTATGTTATTGATGATTTTGATTTTATTGATAAAATTTGTATGTTGTTGTTAAGGTATGTTATTGTTGATAAAAATTGTATGTTGTTGGTCAAAGTTGTCTGTTGTTATCAAGGTATGTTGTTTTTTATAAAAGTTTGATGTTGTTGATGATTTTGGTTCTGTTTATAAAAGTTGTATGTTGCTATTAAAGTATGTCGTTGATAATAAAAGTTGTGTTGTTGTTATTTGTAATGATATACCTTGTACAATGAAACTTTCATTACGTTCAGTCAACATGTCATAGAAGACGACTTTATTATATCATATGTGGTTTGAGTATTTTTCCAACCCCTCTCGGAATATATAATGTTTCAAATTGAATTAAAAAATAATAATATGAAAAATCAAGTTATGTTAGAAAACAACTTACGTTAATTAATCTTTTATGTGCTTCCTTCAGACCATTATTTGTATCTCACTCTTTAACTATTAGAATTTCCTTTAATGCTTCTATTTCTTCAATCAACATTTCCTTTTTTAATAGTTAATTATGCAAAGTTAATACGTTGCATTATGAACTAGTAAAAAAGGAAGAGTTGATTGAAGAACTACAAGCATTAAATTGAATTCTAAAAGTCAATGGGCGAGATATAGATAATGAATTGTATAAAGCTCGAAAAACATTGATTAGTGTAACTTATTATTCTATTATAACTTAATTTATCATATTATTAATCTATATATCAAATTGAAAGATGATTAGTTTATTGATAAGTTAGGAAATATGAATTCCACATTGGTTATAATAAACTCAAGTGAACATATCACAATGGTTACTTGTTATAACAGTGGTGAAATATGGTATGCTAAGTCTTTCACTATGGTTGTAAATTTCATCTATTGTGATATGTTCAAAAATCTGTCAAAATACAGGCACTGGGTATCAAACCCCTGACTTCTACGTTTTAAAAATGGTTGTTTTTCATAACCATAGTGATATGTAATGCACTATTGGGTTTTTACTACAGTTACCATCCTATGGTGTTAAAGATGGCACATACTACCACATCATACATTACCACGATTGATCAACTGTGATGGTTTCCATTTTTTAATTATTCTGAAAGGGTCTTTTTGTTGTATTAAATAATCAAAAGTCATTCAATATTTGATGAGCATGTGACTCCATAAACAATATGGAGGAATTGTAGAGGTTTGAAAA
The DNA here is from genome assembly GCA_963859935.3 of Lathyrus sativus. Lineage (NCBI taxonomy): Eukaryota > Viridiplantae > Streptophyta > Magnoliopsida > Fabales > Fabaceae > Lathyrus > Lathyrus sativus. The sequence goes on from OZ012737.1 coordinate 18,619,543, forward strand.
TCGTTGATTTAAACTAAAATAGTTTTCAAAATTAGAGTTTAAAAATATTTTATCAAAAAAGTTCGAATAACTGTGCACTAAAAAATAAAAATAAAAAATAAATGGAAAATGATATAGATAAGAGTAGAGAGATGACACTAGATATTAATAGAGATTTGGTCTTAAAGAAGTGACCCACTCCTCTCCCCAATAATTGATCTTGAGAGTATCCGCTATTTCCTAAGCTTTTAGAAAGTTAATCCCATGAACCCCCAATAGAAGGAACTAAAGTTTCGGGCTAACTTCTAACCAAACAAGGAACATGGCTTGAAGCAAATAGTCTTCTTATCGAACAGTAAACAAGCTTGAAGTGGTTAGTCTTCTTATCAAACAAAGATTTTGCATAGGTTGATCTCAAACGAAGATGAAGTTTTGAGTTGGATATCATCCAAACTAAATTGTAAATTTACAAGGGTTGACCACGAATTAAACCATGATTTTTACCAAGCTGACCTTAAACCTACTAAGATTTACACAAGTTGAACTCAGAAATAGAACCAAGATTTTTATCAGGCTGATTTTAAACCTATTGAGCTTTTATAATGGTTGCACCCAGATATCGAGTGATATTTTACACCAGGTTAATCTCTAACATATAGATCTTATAATCAGACTGAGCTCAAGAAGCATTATGAAGATCTTTCAGTGGTTGACCCTCAAGAACCCAAAAGAGATTTTTCTTCAATGGCGGAGCTCACAAACCAGATAGAGACTTCGATAGATCCCCCCAAAAACAAATAAGAGCTTTTTAAATGGTTTATATCCAAACCAAAATAATCACTTACTAAGGAATAATAATTTACTCAAGAGAAAATAATCTACTCTTGGTAAATTTACAATAATACTCTCACCTAAAACATTATCATCATTGAAACTCAAGAACACTCTTAAACCATTTTGGCTAAACATTTGATAAAATCAAGAATTATGTATAAAGGTGGTGAGAGAAATGAAAAGGGATGTTTTTCATTTCTTTTTAATGATTTGAAACGATAAAGAAGCTTTCTATTCATATTTTAAGAAATGGTGTAAATTTATAAACAATCCATAGGCCAATTAAATGACCTAATTGATTAGATAATGAAAATAATCTATTATTGTTGTCTAAAATGGAAAATTTAGATTGTGTGTGTGTGTGTGCGCGCGCGCGCGCATGTGTATGTGTGTGTGATTTTATCCATAATACTTCTTGAAATTCCCTTGTGTCTTTACAAGACAATGATCTCTCAAACGCACACAATCATGCAAGCTCTCACACTTCATATCTTTCACAATCTAATGATTCTAGTATCGATTTCATTATCTTTTACTTTAGCGTCACATATGACCCTTAAGTCTTCTTGATGAGGCTTGATATATTTTCTTGATAGTTACCATCGTAAAAAATGTGATGGTTTAAACCAACTGTGATCATAAACCATAAGTCTTTACTTGAGAGTCGTTTGACTACTGTGTTGACTTTAAACCAAAATTCTCCAGCTCAATTTAGAAGCATAGCATGGTCAACCACCTTGTGAATATTTGATCGCTTAATCTAATTTTAGCAATTACTTCACTTCAAGTGTTATCATCATCTAAACCAAGTCGTCACCATTAAAACCATGTAATATCAAAACTAAGAAGTCTATGTTTACTTATATCTTATTATCCATGTGCTTCACCTTCTTAGACCACTTCTTAATTACACTTGCAAGCATATAGTTTCACATTCTCCTCCTTTTTGATGATCACATATCATCTCTCAGTGAGGTGGTAAAAAAGAAAATTGATAGGTGAACTTTTGAGTGGTTAAACTCCTCCTCACATAAGTAGAGTATACTCTACCCCCTCCCCTTTATAGTATACTTCTCCCCCTTTTTCATAAAAAATAAGGCAGATAAAGATGCAAGACAAAAAAGTATGTATGCAAGCACATTGTTCACATAAACATATTTTTCTTAGAAAGAAAAATATTGAAAGGAAAACATTTTCATTAATTAAAGTATATGGAGTACATAAGATGAATGTGAAATAACATAGAATAATTTGAAAATGAAACATAAAACATTTTAAAACAAGCAGATAACTAAGCAAATAACTAATTTTCCTCTTCTTCCTCCTCACCAGACATGATTAGGGATATGAGTTGGATTTTTGCGAGTTTTTCGATGAGGCAACAAATGTTTGATTTATTTCTCATTTGTATCATTATCATATCTTGTGGATTCTGCGGGAGGTTGTTGAGGATATAGTTGGAAGTGGAAGAATGAGGGAAGTTAATGTTCTATGCTTGTTGTCGTGGTCGTGGTGGTGCTTTTGGAGGCAGTGAGATTAGTTCTCCATTTTCAATTCTCAACCTCACTTGATTCAAGCTGATTTTTCCTTTTCATGAGAGTTTAATCTCTGACTCATCCTCTTCTAAATCATAGCCAGAGTACATAATATTTTTGGGAGTAGTTTGCTATATGGTAAAATTATGTTCTTCTTTTTAATCTCCATCATATGATAGATAATTGCATTAGCCCAATTTTTCTCAACTCTATTTTTCAAAAACCAAACCGGAAGTATGTCAGATTTGTTTATATGGCTAGAGACGCTCTTTCTTATGAAGATAACATGATTCACCATATAGTAAATTAATCGAATATTCGAGCATATTATGCATACGGTGAAAGGAGAAGAAATAGGGGAGGTTCAATGATTCAAAATATAAATAAAAACATCATTAGAATTAAAACCACGAGATACATGAATCCATTACAAACTTATTATTTTGACCTACTAGGATGTTAAATTATCATCATAGAACTTGTTGAGATACAACTGTACATTGTTATTTACCCGGTTGACCCACGGTCTTCTGAAGAGAAAATATTTTGGATCACTACGAGAAATATTGTATTTAGCCTCGGCCGTTTTTTGATGCTATAAGGCAAAAAACCGAGGCTACTAAACAATTAGCCTCGGCGTAGACTCGGTGTCGGAGGAAGTCTAAAACAATCGAAGCTAATATTTAGCTTCGGCCAAAATGTGTCGTGTCTAATTTAGCCTCAGTTTAACCAAGTCTAAATCGAGGCTACCCTAAAGCCAACACTTAAAGGTCAAGATAAAGAAGTCGACAAAAAAAATTGCCTAGGTCTGGCCGAGGCTAAAGTCAAACTTCATAAGTCAACAAAATATTTAGCCATGGGCCTGGTCGAGGCTAAAAAAATGTTTAGCCTTGGATACTTCAAGGCTAAGGTCATCAATAAAATATTTAGCCTCGACTTGGCCGAGGCTAAAGTCAAACACCAGAAGTCAACAAAATAATTAACTTCAGCCTAACCGAGGCTAAATTCAAATTATAGAAGTCAACAAAATTAAATAGCCTGAACCCTGTTTATTCTTGGTAATTTTAATAGTCCTATACAAATAAAATGTTGTAACTAGATAACCAGGGCTCATACCATAATAAAACTTACTATAGTTTCACTGTCAACATCTTTAACAGAACACAATACAAGTGTTCCAACAACTGCATCGACCAAAGCGTCACTTAATGGTATAACCTCCCCAACCTAAATAGAACAAAATATAAAGGTCAATTAACACAAATCAAGTAATAATCACTTAGACCATAAATTCTCTATACCATGGTTCCTCAAAATCCTCATTCTAAAGAAAGGATTATAATTTATATAGCTTAAAAACCAGTGAGAATAAGAAACATTACATACATCATGTATAAATTCAAAATTTGAGAGTGGGAATCCAGCCGATGTAGCAGAAGACTGAGCATACTTCTCCATCTCTGGATTAGGATCAATGCCAACAACATGCACATTTGAATCACTTGCATAATAACTGAGGTTAGAACCAGTTCCAATGCCAATCTCCAAGATTTTGTTAGCCTTCTTCTCCTTCAAGATACTGAAGATTTGAGACTTGTACCGAGCAACCTTACATAAAAACATAGCAAACCTCACTTCAATGCAATGATGAGAAAAAGCACAAAACCACCCAAAAAGAGAGTTCAGAGAACAAAAACAAAAAGTGAATACTCATTCTAGTCCTTTAAATTTTAAAGGTCGAACAAAGTAATACTACCAACAGAAACAACGCTACAAATAATGTGAATACTAATATGGTTCCTGTACATATTTAAATGTTTTATGTACCTGAGCAGCATCAGCATATCCAGTAATTTTTGCAATGACCTGAAGACCAAGCTTTAATGCCTTCTCTCCGCTCACCAAAACTAACGCAGCAGCACCATCACTGTCATTGAGAATAGTTTCACTTTCATAAGAAACCAGGGCTCATACCATAATAAAACTTACTAGAACATATATCAGATAATAGCATTTAAGCATATAAACTAATGGAAACTCGAGATTCAGCACAATGAATACAATAAATTTGATAAGTCGTGAATATAACTGACTTCATGCTTCAAATAGTAATCCCACAAAACCACTCGTGGCTTAAGGATATAGGCAAAAAAATTGTCTTCTAGATGGTATTCTCTGATTTCTGTGTTTCTTAGAAGTGATAGCAGCAGCTTAACATCAAACTGTGTGATTGATCATTCAATCAAACTGACAAATTACTCCAAATTGATACAGAAACGGTTTATGATCTCCCTCTTTCCCAACTAAATCACTTACTCTCAATAAGTCCACATTAAACTACTCCAGTAAATCATGTTAAAGACCATGTAATTTATTACATTCTTTTTTGACAAGAGCATCCAAATACAAACAGTTAAGCATAATACAACACGTAGGAAAAAAATTAAGGTTATTAAGCAAATTTGACAATATATCAACCTTATGCTAGAAGCATTGCCAGCAGTAACAGAGCCTCCAGTCTCCTTGAAGCTTGGTCAGAGTCTGTGTAACTTGGCAACATCAAACTGGGATGGCAAAAGAAAAAAATATATAACAATATATTGTATAAATTCTACCACAATTAAAAAAATGATTATAGTAAGTTACTTAATTAGCAAATAGAAGTACCATAGATGTAAAACTAAGCAATAACATAATAAACTAAGGTGTTGCTGCTATAGAAGTTATATATGATTTTGTTGGCACTTATCACTATCGGCCTAGTATATTGGGACATAATAAACTAAGGTGTTGCTACTATAGAAGTTATATATGATTTTGTTGGCACCTATCACTATTGGCCTAGTATATTGGGACATAATAAACTAAGCAATAACATCTTAATACCATGGAAATTTTGATCAAAAGACAAACAAGTTACAATATACTTACCATATTGGTCTCCACAGAATTGGAATTAATTCTGATCCCTTTAATTTCATTCAATCCATCTGAAATAAGGGGAATAAACTATAAGAATCCGAAAAGTAAGATTGAACAAAAAAAAAAAAAGAAAACGGATTTTGATTCCTTAAAAACGGATAGTTTCTCGTGCAGACTTACTGGCCAAAACTTTAGTTTTCTTGTGATCACTTTCAAGTTTTCCAACATTTACCTTTAAGGCAACAAGTGCAGCAGCAGAAAGGATGCCAATTTGTCTCATTCCACCACCTAATGTTTTCCGGAGTCGCTTAGCCTAACATTCAACATAGAAGCTAGACTTAAATATCATTCGTTGAGGAAGATTTTACGTGCTAACCAAATTTTTGACCTACCTTAGCAATGAAGTCCTTGGAACCAACTATAACAGATCCAATTAGAGCGCCTATGCCTTTAGAGAGGCAAACCTAATGAATATTGTTAAAACGAATCGTATGTCTATTAGCATGATTGAATCAATATTGAATCACAGTCAAAAACGAAAAGAAAGGAATAACATACTGAAACCGAATCAGCTGCTTCGACAAGCCTATCCAGAGGAACACCTAGCGTCTGAAAAACCAACAAAAAGCAACTTTTGTTTGCATATAACGTTTGGGAACTTATGAAAAAATGATGTGTTCAAAGTTGATTTCAGCTTATGCGCGAAACTATTGCTTAGGAGACAGAGAAAATGCAAGTTCATTTCATATTATTGTTCTATCAGTATATACAAATGAGCAAAAAAAAATTTCACTATTATAGCATCAACGTAAAATCAAGTGATTCAGTTCAACATAAAACTTTTGGTGAAATAGGTAAAACACAAATTTACTTACAACTAGTGCATTAAAAAGTCGGGCTCCATCAATGTGAAGCATCACTCCATGCTTCTTAGCAGCCTATCTAACTCTATCAGTATATTCAATAGTGAGACATTGTCGCTACTGCGAAAGTCGGCGCTGGCTGAACAGAAGAGTCGCCACCGTGCGTTATTTATCCCAACGGAGGGAAAGGAAACGCTCGAGGTAAACCTACCGCAAAACGGGGGAAGGAATGGTCATCGCAACCAAATCCTGGATTCGGGAGTCGGTTACGCAAGGGGAAGGTATTAGCACCCCTCACGTCCGTCGTACTCGACGGGATCCACGCTTGTTTTCTGGTACGGATTGTTATTCTATCTATTCTACAGGTCTGGGGTTAAAAGAAAAGAAAATGACTCGGCAAAGTATCGCACTTTATGCCTACGTATTCCCGTCTGGAACGAGAAATCAGAGTCAACGTAGTTCGCCTACCTACGGGAAAGGAGGGGAAGGTTGCTCGCTAGGATATCGTATCCTATGCCTACGTACTTTCATACAGCATGAAAGATCAGAGCGAACGTAGTTCGGGCCACGTATGACACAAGTCTGTTTTGATTGTTTTTATTCCTTCTGAAAAAGGGTTTTCCTGATTAGCAGTCCAAGCGGACAAAAATGACGTTTTGATGAGTTCACATTCTTTTACGGAAGAAGTGTCTTTTATTGGATTTGGAATATTATTGTGTTTTTCTGTTTGTTTTGAGAAAGAAGAGACAGAACTCTAACCTATGGTTGAAAAGGGAATCACTCTAACCTAATGTTATCATGCATGGGTTAAGACCTAATGTCTATCATGTTCCTCTCTTGCACAGAGAGAAACAGAGATCCTAAGGGATAAACGGAAACAGAAACAACAACATATATACAACAAAGCAGTAAAATGCATGGATGCAGCAATACAAGCGAGGCAAGGGAGTCCCACTCAACCCCGAACCTAGAAAACAACAGGCAAAAGTGAACAAGGTTCACTTTCAACCTAACAGGTTAAACAGCAAGCAATACAGTCAGGGAAATTCACACAATACATCAAGAATTATAAACAGCAAAAGATAAACAGCAAAAGCAGTCTTCATCAACATCTGTCTTCAAGTCATCTTCAATCATCTACCAGCTTCAAGCAAGCCTCAGTCTTCATCTTCAAGCCTTCAAGCAAGGTCTCTATCATCAGTCTTCAGGGCTTTTCTTCCAGTCTCAAACTCCAAGATGCATATCAGTCAACAAGATGAAATGGATGTTAAACAGTCCATTGCCTACCAAGGGTGGCTCACTGACTGTTAACATGATACTGACAGTTTTCCCTCAAAAGTTCTATCTTTTAAATACATTCACTAATCCTTCCAAAGGAAGGAGGTGGGCATTTAAAAGAGACTTTGAATCATAGAGAAAGAATGGAGGCAAACAAGACCTTCCATGTTTGTGAATCAAGTTTTCTACTCTAGAGCTCTGCCTAGCTCCTAAACCCTATAGCCTTCAACAGCTGCCAGCCAGATGCTCTTCATCAACTCTGGAAGTTATTCTTCATTCTCTGTCTTCAATGGCTTCATCAACAAAGTCTTCAGCTCAAACCCCAAACCCCAAACAGGCCCAATACCCCATACAGTCAAATAATAACCCTAGAGAGGGCACACCACACAGTCAAGCAAGTACAAGCAATATACTAATAGTAATAGTAGAATAGGGGAAACCTAGTAATTTCTAAGGGATCTATTATCTACCCATAATACCCCTATAGTCCCATACCCCAAAATTCAATCTACAACTCCTAAAAGAAATGATTTATTACACCTATGTTATCTCTAAACCCTAGTTTTGATTCTCCTAATCACACCTAAACAAACCATCTAAAATTAAGTCCTAAAATCATGAATTAAATCTTATATACAAGCTAAAGTTCTAAGTGAAATACCCTAAAAAGAATAGGTCCAAAATATAAAAGTATCTAACTAAACTAAAATCAACAATATCATGCATTAAACTAAACATCATTTACAACCTATTTAAAAGAAAAATATACTAAAAATGCAAAAATAAAATGAAATGCTAATTTTATTATATGATAATTTTCTTAACAGAATTATGAAAAAGGTGCAAAAACAACCATTTAAAAATATGCAATTTTCAATTTGTTATGAATTTTTGAAGAATTAAAAATAAATGGATGAAATTAATATGAATTAGATGAGGTTAGGGGTGCAAACAACAATTATTTCAGTTAAAAATGAATGATGGGCCCAGACTGGGGGGGCGCGCATAGCAAAGCGTGTCTGGGCCCAGCTAATCAGAAAAAAAACAAAAAGGAAAAATGACCAAAAACGGTGCAGGTAGCAATTAATTCAGTGCAATTCTCGTTGGGCCTGGGTGAATGGGGTGCGAATAGCATGAACAACTAAAGCCCAGCAAAGTGATTTAAATGAAACGGTGCGCTTCGCACCCAGTCTTCCCTCCAAATTCAACTTCAAATCCTGGCCACGCGATCTAAGCTTCAGTCAACAAGAAAGACTCCATCCAACGGTCATCATGCATCTTCTCCAAAGCTAGGGTTTCAGCCATGAATGAACCATGCGCGAGCTTGCACCAACCAGAGTTCATCATACTCATACAACCTCAATTCTCCATGAAATTCAATTCTGTAAAAAACAAAATTGCTCTACATCTTCCCCTCTACACAACCATGAACTCAGTTTCCTCCAAAACTCAATCAATAACCAAACCCGATAGGTAGAAGACCTAGATTCCACCATTTTACACTGATATCCATCTTGATAATTCCTTCTAATTCTTACCCTAATGCGTTCCACATGCTATGCTGATTAATCTGAGCTATCTATCTAAGATTATCATGCCCTAACCTAAGTGTTCTAAGCCAAAACAGTTTTGGTGCTCCAATGGCGAACTTCATGAAATGCCTTCAAATTCCTCAGAATCAATCATCTAACCAATCCTAACAATTCTAACCTAAAGATTCTCTATGATTCTAACTAACTCATGCCAATTCGATAGGAAAACTAACCTGGTTTAAAGATGGAAACAGATGCAGAAATCCTTGGATCTAAAGCTTACAATGCCTTGGACTTGATCAACAAACTTGATTCTTGGTTCTGTATGCAATAGCACTTGCTCAAATGTCCTTGATCTTGCAATCACAATCTTCTTGCACTTTGGATGATACACTTGGATAGCACGAATTCCCCTTCAACTCAAACAGATCTTGATGGAAATTTGATCTATGATGGATGTAGATGATGATAGGATCAAGAATTGTGGAGAATGATGAAGATTTGATAGAGTTCTTATGAGATTTGCAAATTTGAAGAATGAAATGCAACTATGTGTTTTGATCAAAATGAATCACCAACCCTTGAATGAAGCCACTCTTCTCAATATATAGACACTCATAGAACACTCTAGAACTTGGTAGAAACTTCTTGTGCACAATTCCCTTGAATTTTGGATATGTTACTTCCTTTGTAAGCCAACTAGCATAACTTCCAAACTTTGAACCAAACTCAAAAATCTACTTTTGCCAATGTTCTTAAAACATTTTTTCCAATAAAAATGACCTATAATTTCATCCCATTTGGCCATGTTATGAAAAATCCCATTTTTAGGTCACTTTTATTCATTAAATTCATCTTTTAAATGACCAAATTTGGAACCTTGAGCTATGAGCATTTCCAAACTTTCATGATCACTTTTCTAGACTCAAAATGTCACTTGGAGCAAGTTTGATGTTGTGAAGTTTTTCATTTGAAGCTTCCTTGTATGAGTTTTGGGCATAGGCTTGAAATGACCTGTAATTCTCAAATGACCAAAATGCCCTTTGCTTGCCAAGGTCATAAGTAGAGTTCCACAAATCAGATGAAGGCATGCCATACCTTCCTAGAAAGCTAAGACAATGAGGAATAACTCTTATGTTGACCATAAATTCATTTGAAATCTCCTTGAGGGGTAAAAGTTGCTTGGAAGACAAGTAACTTTCACAGACAAAATTTCAGATACCTCAGATGACCTGTAACTTGCAAGGACCATAACTTGAGTTCTATAAATCTCCTTGATGTCTTCCACCACTAAAATTAAAGGTCTTGAGATCCTCTGCAAGTTTCATGTTGGCCAAGGATCCATTTGAAGCTTGCATTTTAAATTATCTTGCTGGGAAGTTTGACCTAAATCAGGGGATTTTACACAGAAACCCTAATTTAGAAACTCCTCTTCTTCTTGATTTCTCTTGATTTCTTCTTGGCACAACACCAAATCCTTATCTACATGTCAAATGATGAATCCCACATCTCTCAAATAGACCTTGATGCCTTTCAATCAATCATTTGACCTAGGGTTGACCTAGGGTTGACCCAGATGAAACCCTAGTTGACTGTCTTCAACTGCAGCTCTTGTGATCATATCAATGACTTGTCTCACTTTCAAAATGGCTCTCCATGTCCTCCATGATGTCTATATACTCTCCATGACCTCAATTCACAGCTCACAACTTCCTTGATGATCTTCAAATACTCTCAAGATAGGAGAGAGATCCACTGCTTGGTCCACTAACTTCTCAGATTTCAATTTCTTTCTGATGACTTGGATAGGCCTGAATTTGAATAATAACCTCTTGATAGGCTCATAGAGATGAGAGTAGTACTTGGTCCCTTGTTGGATGACTTGCTATGCTATGCTATGCAGATGATTAGACTATGTACATGACTCTATATGCAAATGCTAATGCAATTGAAACATAAACCAAGTGAAATAGGTTGAGCAAATTTTAGGGTGCAACAGACATCTTCCACCCGAGCTGCATCGAGAAAGTATATCAACCATAATTCATCAAAAAAATTCATGTACAAAGCAGAAAATGGAACAACAAAAATCACTCACTTTGCATGACTGTTTTCCAAGAAAATAAGCCTAGTGCTCGGAAACATTAGCTCCCCCCTCGAATCTCTAATAGCAGAATCAATCAAATCAATGTCGATTGTTCCATCATCGTTATTTTTAAGCTGCCTCGAATGCACTCCTCCAATGGTCGAAATACCACCATTCTCGTAAATATTGATATGACAGGTGTCTCCGAGAATAACTTCACTTCCCCTAACCTCATAATGAACAAGTACAGCGATAAGGTTGCCCATAGTCCCTGATGGAACAAAAAGAGCTGCCTCCTTTCCCATTAACTTCGCCATCTCGATCTCTAAGAGTAAAGCCGTTGGATCATAGCCAAGAACAACAATTGATCTAAACCTAGGAATTGAAAAGGGAAAAATAATAACATGATGAGAAATGAATTATTCACCTTGTGACAGAGGGCTTTCTAGGAATTATCATCATTAGCAGCCTTCCGCATCAAAGAATTAGTCATCAAAAGACGAAACAAACTCGGATAATACAAATAACTAAGCGTGTGTGTCGTAATCTCAGGAACAAGCTACTCCATCATAGAACAACCACTTCGAGGATCCACCAACACAATCGATGCATGAGAAGGACTGGTCTCCATCATTTTCGCAACACTTTTGTTCAAGTAAGGCACAAAATCTTGAGAATCAGAGGAAGCGCGGTTGCAGTGGTTGAACGGCGGCATAAATCTTGTGAGTGAAAACCAAACGAAAATGGGCAGCATGAATCTTGAGAATTAGAGGAATCTATTTGGTTTAATTTTAGGGTTCTTCATTCTGAACATTTGGTATAATAGAGAGAAAGGGGATAAAGGAATTATTAAGAGGGAAACAGGAAAAATAAGAGTGGGAAAATGAATTTTGAGATATTATTTAGCCTCAGCAAAACCGTGTGTATTATATAATAAAAATAATTATAAATTATTAGTCTCAGTTAATCCCTGTCTATCAGATAAAATAAATATATTTGAAAAAAATAAAAATAGTTAGCCTCGACTCATCCGTGTCTAGTATTTAAAAAAAAATAATTCAAAAATTAAAAAATATCTAGCCTCGGCCTAGCCATGTCTAATGAATTAAATAAAAATAATTGTAAAAGGTAATTTTAAAATGGATTTTTTTGCGTTTGAATAGCTTGGGTTTTGTCAAGGCTAGTTAGCCTCGGTGTCGGTGGTCGAGCCTAAACTCGCAGCTAAAATGAAGTTTTCTAGTAGTGGATGACTCATTCTGGTCACCACTATCCCACTGCTACTGCCATCACCACCGGTGATTTTGGAAAATTTCCGCCGCACCACCCTAGCATATAGAAGCGTCTTCACCGATCCAACATGCGCCCAAAAATTTGTCGTCAACCACTTCCACACACGCTCACACGTGATGACAATGTTTATGCGCGTGGACCTCACGCGCCTCCATCCCTTTTGTGCATGAAATTGTGTCTTAACACCGTCCCTGCTGCCATTTTCACTGTCTAGCCCGATTTTTCATCGTGATTCCATATTTTGATTCAGTTGTTATTTGCGATCTATGTAAATACGATTTACTATTCAAACAACCCTTATTTCGTTGTTCATCATTGTTCTCTCCACCACTGAGTGACCTTGTTTGTATGATTTTAAGTCACCTACTCTCATGGAAAATCACTATGACTCTAATTATGTCCCTTTTACCAAAGAAATTACAATTTTGGCCGTTGATTACAATGAGTTATTTTTGTTCAAAGCAACCTATTAACCATCAACTTTATTCCGATTCTTTGCCTCATATCACTATGGAAGATGGCTCTAAAATAAAAATTCAAGGCGTTGGTCAAGACATTGAACTATACACGTTATTCTAAGACTAATTTGTACTTTTACCATTAAGAGTGAATTTCCTTTCCTGGGTTAACACACTCCAAATTTAGTTGTCATTGCACTAAAATGGGTTACTAACTCTTTGTGTGCATTTTAATTTATTTACATTTTAACTATTACTACACTAATATTCTCACAAACATTGTCTGGCACACTGTGTATGACTTATTTCCTGAAGGAGAACATAATTTCAATTGGCATTAGTGCAGGCACACTGTTCTGGTTGGGTGAGCTCTAGAGAATATATTAATTCTTTTCAAAATGGATAATGCAAAAGTAGGAGGATCTGTTAATTGGCAACCTAATCTATATGGCACAAACTATGACCATTGCAAAGTGTGCAAGGTTGAATTTATCAAATACATGGGAAACAAAACTTTGAAGGCAATCATCAAAGGATGGACACCCCAATGGTTAATGTAGAAGATGGTACTCAATCCTTAAAGCTAAAAGCAAATTGTTCCAAGGAAAAAGATGAAAAATCTTATGGAAATTCTCGTGGTCTCAATGTCATATTCAATGGAGTTGAAAAATAGGTCTTTCATCTCATTAACACATGTACTGAAGCCAAAGAAGCATGTGAGTTTCTTAAAACTGCGCATGAAGGCACCTCAAAAGTGTGTGTGTCAAGACTCTAACTTTTTATCGCCTTGTTTTAGGACCAGATAATGAAATAAGACAAAACTATTATTGATCTCTATGTTCATGTTCATGACATATCCAACTGCTTGTTTGCCCTTGGTAAAAAATGTCTAAAGAAAATTTGCCAGAAAGATTATCAGATCTCTCCAAAAGGCGTTTGATATGAAAGTGACTGATAAGTGCTAAAATGTATTGATTTTGAGTGTAAATAATTAGCACTTATTAGCTTAATTCAACCAATAAACCTCAACTTTTGTGCATATGTTGTATAGATTATGTTATAATGTATATATTGCGTGCCATATAAATATGATTAAGTTTAATTTCTTTTTTCTCATTTTTGTAGGTATATAAGCAATAATATTTTGTCATTGTCTTATAGAGCATTGAATAAGCTTTCCAACACTTTCGACCGCGCGTAAAATGGAGTTACAGTTCAAAAGTTATGGTCAAAACAAGTGTTGGTTTGCTATCATGTTCGCTAGGCGAATAAAAGTTCACAGTGCGAACAGGAAGTTCTAAAAAGCGTGAAAAATACTTTTTTGACAGTAGCGAAAGATGTGTAAGTTCGTTGTGCGAATGAGACTTTGCTAAGCGAACACGGATACCCATTTTTTTCCTATTTAAGTCATTTTTTTTAGCATTTTTTAGGTTATGTTGTTGGAGAACTTTTTACCCCAACTTCATCAAACACATTCTTGAGTAGATTTAACTTAGAAACAACATTGGAGGGTGCATCTTGACGATTCGGAGTTGAATCCACTTCAATCGGAGTTGACAGACCGTGAGATTTGTGTGCTTCTTCCTTCCTCTCTATGTATTTTTCATTTGTTAGGGTTTTGTATGTAAATTTATCTTGATTGTATGTATATTTATGAATCTTTGTATAAAATCTCTTTTACAACTCTTTATTGATGATTATCTTGATTTTTTACTTAATGAGTTTGGATTGCTATAGACATATACGGTTTGAACACGATCTAAGATGAACATCTGTTAGATTCTAAACTCTAGACATATATTTAGGACTAATATTCACGTGGGTATCGATTCTTAATGCTCCATGTTGTCGAGTTGCGTGAGACATCACCGATGAGGCGACGCGGTTGTTCTCTCGACTTTGCGTTAGACATAACCTCTGTTGTGAGCGATACATGATGATATTGACGAGCGATTTAGGTTGCGTGCATTTGATCCATATATTTTTTAGTACATGATGGGTGGAACGAAATACAACTCCTGGAAAGTTTTCTCATTTCTTAAGAATGTATTTATTTTCTTGTTTTATGTTATGTTTTTCCTTTTTGCATTTTTATCCCAAACCATTTAAACCCAAGCTTAGAGACGTAGAGATTGTCGAACGACATTCTTTCCGTCGCACCGGTCCCTATGGAGACGACATAAATCCCGGAGGAAATTCTTCCGAAAATAATATTTTTGCTTACCACTCCAATAAAATGGCGATGTTGTCTAGGATTGGTTTTGATATTGAGTCGCATTGCGATAGTTTCTATATTTCTAAGCTTCGCACATAATTGTATATATGCTTGTATAGATACTTGTTTTGCTTTTGTCTTCCATATGTTTGTTCAAGTGTTGTATATATTTTGTTCCCGTAACGTTTGTTCAAGTGTTTGGTTAGGACACTTTCTTTAGGTTGGCGCTTGGACAAAGCATCAGCGTGTATGTAAGGAACTTACTAGCAAAGAACAATAAAGGTGTCGAGCTAACGACGTGAAACAAGCGCTTGTTGGGAGGCAACCCAACGGTTTTTGAGTTTGTATAATTTTACATTTAGTAGTGTAGTTAATATAAAGTGAAAACGGGCGGACCATATGTGAGAAAAAGAATATGAAAATCGAAGTTTTCCTGCCCGCACTTAGCGCGCGCAGAGGGCACTTAGCGTGCCTTGTTTTGCAAAGACAAATCTCTCATTTTCCATCCACTTTCACCAATTTTGGTCTTTGTGGTTAGTTAGTTTTAATTCAATTTTGTTAGGTTGTTAGAATAATGTTTGTGTTTGCTCTCAAGTTTGTTTTTTATTAGCTTGAGGATGCATTTTGTGATTTTCCAAGTTTGATCGTTTCAACTTGCGAATGTATGGTTTTGATATTGTTTGAAGTTGGTACTTTGCAAGGTACTCGGTTATCGCTTTCTAGAACATAGCATGATTAGGAGACTTTTCATTTGTACAATTTTCATGTCATTCATTCTTTTGCCATACTTGTTCAGTTTTGAATCACTTTAGAATAAAACCTTTTTGTGAGGAGCTTTCCATTGTTTACAATATGCAGGAGACCAACATTCTTATTTAACTCGGTTTTATTATGTTTAATCTTGTATTTGTGTTGATTTGTATGATTGTACTAAAATGATCAAGGCGTTTTATTCGATTTTGAGCATACCCATTTGACCAAATAGTCAATCTACTTTGTGAGTGAGTGAGAATTTGCTTACCCCCCCCCCCCCCTTTGAGCCTTTGTTAGAATCTATGTTGGTGTTGAGTTTATTTTTGTATGGATTCTAATACTTTTTCTTGAACTATAACCATGACTTATTATTTGAGTTTTTTACCCTTGCCTAATAAGTTTGGGAGCATTCATGTCACTATGTGTGTTTGTATTCAAGTTGGGGAGAAAACGTCAGTTGCTAAGAGGTTGAGAAAAAGAAAAAGTTTGAAAAAGAAAGAAAAGAAAAAGAAAAAAAAAGGAAAAGAATTGAAAAAAAGAAGAAAACAAATAGAATAATGTTATGCTAATAAGTTGTGTGGAATGGTGTAACAATTTGGAAAAGAGAAAAAGGTGATTGGAATTTGTGAGTGCTTGAGATTGTGAGAAATGATCACTCTCATTTGATTAGGCAAGTTTTTGTTTCTTTTACCTTGAGAAAAACAATTGTTTGTTACCCAAGCCACATTACAACCCTTAAAGCCCTTGTGATTTTTGCTTTTATACTGTTTAATATAAGTTTTTTCTTGATGAATGCATAATTTAACTTGTTGTTGACTTGATTGTTGGGTGAGAGTTAAGCCCCCCATGTTTTTTTATTTCATCTATCGATAAAGTGTGTGTTAGGTGTGATTCATTTTTAAACATTGTATTGTCTTAGAAATTTTGACATGTGTTTTGTATTTAGGAGTTGTTTCATTTTCATGTTATCGTTGTAGTTTAGTGGTACGTTTTGCTTTACATGTATGTTTTTGTGTTGAACCATACATTTATTTTTGTTTTTCGAAACTGTTGAGTCGTGATTGCTTGGTTGTTGCTTTTGTTTCCTTGAGTTGATCGATTCTTGTTTGAGGATAAACAAGTTTAAGTTGGGGAGAGTTGATAAGTGCTAAAATGTATTGATTTTGAGTGTAAATAATTGGCACTTATTAGCTTAATTCAACCAATAAACCTCAACTTTTGTGCATATGTTGTATAGCTTACGTTATAATGTATATATTGCGTATCATGTAAATATTATTGAGTTTAATTGCTTTTATCTCATTTTTGTAGGTATATAAGCAATGATATTTTGTCATTGTCTTATAGAATATTGAATAAGCTTTCCAATGCTTCCGACCGCGCGTAAAACGGAGATACAGTTCAAACGTTATGGTCAAAACAAGTGTTGGTTTGCTGTCATGTTCGCTAGGCGAATTAAAGTTCACAGTGCAAACAGGAAGTTCTAAAAAGCATGAAAAACACTGTTTTGGCAGTAGCGAAAGATGCATAAGTTCGTTGTGCAAACGAGACTTCGCTAGGCAAACACGGATACCCATTTTTGCCTATTTAAGTCATTTTTCAGCATTTTTTAGGTTATGTTGTTGTAGAACTTTTTACCACAACTTCATCAAACACATTCTTGAGTAGATTTAGCTTAGAAACAACATTGGAGGGTGCATCTTGACGATCCGAAGTCAAATCCACTTCAATAGGAGTTGATAGACCATGAGATTTGTGTTCTTCTTCCTTCCTCTGAATGTATTTTTCATTTTTTTTTGGGGTTTTGTATGTAAGTTTATCTTGATTGTATGTATATTTATGAATCTTTATATAAAATATCTTTTACAACTCTTTATCAATTATTATCTTGATTTTTTACTCAATAGGTTTGGATTGCTATAGACATATACGGTTCGAACTCGATCTAAGATGAACATCTATTAGATTCTAAACTTTAGACATAGATTTATGACTAATATTCACGTGGGTATCGATTCTTAATGCTCCGTGTTATCGAGTTGCGTGAGACATCACTGATGAGGCGACGCGGTTGTTCTCTCGACTTTGTGTTGGACATAACCTCTATTGTGAGTGATATGTGATGATATTGACGAGCGATTTAGGTTGCGTGCATTTAATCCATATATTTTTTAGTACATGATGGGTGGAACGAAATACAACTCCTGGAGAGTTTTCTCATTTCTTAAGAATGTATTTATTTTTCTTGTTTTATGTTTTTTTTTTGCTTTTTTCATTTTTATCTCAAACCATTTAAACTCAAGCTTAGAGACGTAGAGATTGTCGAACGACATTCTTTCCCTCGCACCGATCCCTGTGGAGACGACATAAATCTCAGAGGAAATTCTTCCGAAAATAATATTTTTGCTTGCCACTTTACCGCTCCAACGGTGACTGATATGGAAAAATCTCAGGACATCATTTATTTCAAAGTAGATGAATTTATTGTCTCATTTCTAAATTTTGAAATGGAGATCAATGACAATTTTGAAAAGAAGTACAAGGGTGTTAGTTTCAAAGCTGATGTGGAAGATGACGGGGAGCAAGGAGAAGAGGACATTAATGATAAATAGTCTGACTTTAATGCATTACTAGAAAAATTGTTTGGAAAAGTTATGAGAAAACTTGAAAAACAATCTAGGAGCAATGTCATGAAAAATTTCAAAGATAAAGTCCTTGACAACAAAAAAGGTTTCAACTCCCAACGCATAAATAATGAAGGAAAAAAACTAAACAAAGGCAATGGAATACAATGTCATGAGTGTGAAATATTTGGGAACATTCATGCGGATTGTACCAACTTCCTTCGTAAGGAAAAAAAGTAATATATTTTCACACTTTTAGATAAAGAATCTGAAGAGGAGAGTGGTGAAGAAAAGGCCAATAATGTAATTTCTTTCACTTCTCGATTAGGTTACAAACAAATGATTAGAACGATGGTGAATCTAGCAATGAAGAACTCTTGGATGAAGATGTTGAATCCTATATACTATTGTATGTCAAATGGAAAGAATAATGCATTTCTTGTGAGAAAAAAGCTCAAATAAATATCTTACTTTAAGAGAAATATAATCTCTCCAAAATCATCTCTGACCTGAGGGGAGATGTCACACTTCAGAACTCTAGGATTGATGGCATGACCTAGTCAATTTGCATGTAAACTATGGATCTGAAATCCTTGATGAGATCTTTTTTGTTGGAAAAGTGGATAGAGACATGAAGGGTATTGGTTTTGATTAATGTTCTATGAATGAAGAAAATAAAGTTGTTCCTCCATAACAGAAAACTGAGTTCATGATGACATAATACATGTCAAAGCAACATGTTAGACATTATTACCAACACAAAAGTTCCTTTAGAAAACCCTTTTGAAGATGCAACTATTATTGTGGTCAATATGGGCATATTCAACCTTTCTTCTACAAACTCCATGGGAGACCTCATTATCCCTACAAATAACAACTAGCCAAGCAGACATCAAGAAATCATCATGTCCAACATGTTTAGAAAGTTAATGAGGCAACTACAAGCAGCATTTTTCATACCTCTCTAAGAGCATCCTCTCGTAAACATTGATACTTTAGTAATGATTTTTTCAGAAACATGATAGGAGAGAAGATCTATTTGGAAGAAGTAAAACCCTATACTAATAGTTATGTTACTTTTGGTGATGGTTCTAGGCAAAGGATCATGGGAAAAGGGAAATCGGCCTAAAAAAATTAGAGGTGTTCTTCTAGTTGAAGGTATGAATACTAATTTCATTAGTATCAGCCAGACGTGTGATCAAAACCTTTGTGTCAATTTCAATCATTATAAATGTATTGTCACAAACAAAACTAAAATGGAAATCATAAAAGATACAAGTGTCGCACCTTGAAAAGTACAATCGATGGCGATGATAACCAAAATGCGAAAGAGGTGAGAATGGATACTAGTCCCTAGGAGTGCTCCTAGTAACGAAACCACGACAAAATGTACGAGTGTATGCGTTAGGTTGATGGCAATGCTTACGAGCAATCAACTTACAAGGGTGTTTTAAAAATGGGCTCGACGAAGAATCGAGAATTAGTTTGAAAATGGTTTAGTCTATGTTAGTTCCTAGAAGTGCTCCTAGTAAACAAACCATAATCAAAGCAGAATGAATGCATACATCGGAATAGGAGTGGGGTACTTGTAAGTTATACGGGATTGCACGAAATAAAAGGGTCTCATTGTCAGGTAGCCCAAGAGGAAGTTGCGTGTGTACGAGGTGTCATAAACTAAGCCATACGCAAGAGTCGGACAAAATTTCCTTTGCTAGGGTTTCTGTACACAGTCCAAGTTTTGTTTTTTGGAAAAGTAACCAACAGTCCACCAATTTAGGCTTTTAGGATTTTGATAATTAATAGTACATTTTTGAATAATATGAACAAATTATGAACAAGATGATAAGATGAATACGATATGAACAATACGAATAATATGATCAAGAATAATATGAGCAATATAATCAAGATAATATCAACAATAGTACATGAACAAAAATATTAACGAGATATATTAATAAAAACGTAAATCAAGAGTATATTGGATAGAAATTAAAGTTAGTTGTTAGTGGTAAATCGTTAATTGTTATTATATCGGTTGAATCGGGTCAACTATAGCGCTAAACCATCGTAGAACGATCTATGACGAAGATCATACTATAGGAGGTCGTGCAAGCTACGATATTTGTGATAAAACACGATAGAGAAATGATATTGTGAATCATTCTCAAGGAAATCATGCCACACGAAAAGGAAAAGGTGACGGTCTCGTCTTAATCACAAACTTGCGTCGATTAATCAAAGGTAACCTATCACGATCCCAAAGTATAGAAAATTATCTCAATGATAATTCATTAGAGATTTGAAATCATAAAGGTTAAACAACCTCAATCAACCAACATCTATGAATAAGAAAACTTCATCAATCGAAAAGAGAATCGAAAAGAAAATGAAAGATGAAGAATCAAGGTAGAAATGAAAAGTGAAGATAAGTCAAGAAATAAGATCTAAACAATATGATAACCAAAATGTAATTGAAAAAGGTTTGAGAAAATAAGAGTAATTTAAATAAAAGTAGTAACAAAAATAATTACAAAAACTATAGAAAGTTACTAACAAAACCATATTAACAAAACAAACAAAATTAACATAATGATATTAACTATAAATTTTTAACAAAAATATTAACAATATTGTTAACTAAGTGATTAATAAGAATTAATAAAATATTAACACAATAAAAAGCAGAAGAAAAAAGGGAGAAGGAATACAATGGAAGAGTGTTGCAAAGAGTGGGTGTGTGTAGAAAAATCTGATGGGCTTAGAGCCCATCTCATCATAAAAAAAACTAACACGAATGGCAAAACAAGTTGAGTGATGATGGATTATGGACAATATAATACACTGGCTACAAAGGCTCAATAACATGTCAATCGAATCCCTTTTCTTAAAAAAAAACACTGCTTCATGTAAAACGCGACTAGGGTATTTTCTCAATGACATCTTAAATATTTCTTGAAATGACAAGTCAATGGCAGATTATCAAAAGAAAACAACTTTGAGCGAATAACAATGACGATAGCTGATTAAAGCTCAAAATCACGACCATGGTGTAGATCAAAGACGAAGTAGCTTATGAGAATACAACCAGTACCAGGTCAAGAGAAAAACAGAGCCATCAACTTTACAAATCGACTCCACCTTTTTTCTCAATTTGATTTGTACGGCTTCGTCAAATTGTGTCTGATTCGTTCCTCTGTTTTATTCACCAAGGTTTGCATTTCGATTTAGGCTTGAAATTCTCTCTTCTCCATTTCTGTTCTTTCTGTTTTGGTTCATATTTATGGTTATGGGTTTGTGAAAGGTTAGAAGATTGGAGAAGGTTTGTTATTACTGTTGGTTTAGGATATTTGGGTTTGGCAGAAAAATGAAGTAAGCGGGTTGAAGAAGAGGGTGTTGCGATTTTAAGGAAGGTTGTTGATAGAATAGAGAGGAATTGAAGGAGAGATTTTGGAAATGGTTTAGAGGTATTTGAGCAAGGTCTCTTTGGTTTTGCAGAACCTTCCATTTGAGGGAGAGATGAACATCCTTTATAGAGTGAATTTAAGGGTAGAAGTGGAAAAGGATTGAAGAAAACTTTGGTGACGTGGTAACGGTTATTGCTTGGTTGTGATATTTTATTTTGATTTTGTTTACAGGTTGTAATGGTGCAGTTTTGTTGTACTGCGGGTGAGGAATTATGCGTTCACGTTGTGTTGTTGCGCTTTACAAATTATTGTGGCTGCAGTGTGTAACGGCTTGAAATTGGTTCTCATGTGCATGACGTGCAGGTGATGGTTTTGTTGCAAAGCTGAAAATGAAAGTTTGTTCTTCAGAACTTTTCTCCTTCCACCTTCTGATTTGCGTGTGTATATATCGTGAAAACAATTCTTCCTTGAAATTTGGTGGTTCCTTTTTTATTATGCGCATTTCTCCCGTTTAGTACAAATCTTGGCAATTGTTTTAGAGTGGTTTGGTGCGTTGTGTACATGGCTTGGCCATAAAAGATTAAAGTTGTGTGCGTTTTAATGTTGTGTGTCATGGTTGGTTGTGGATTATGGTGTATGGCACGTTGTATGGATGTATCATGGGTGTTGGATAGTGAATCATGATTTTAACAATTTTTGTAATGATTTTCCTTTATGACATAGGCTCTCTTTTGGAATTATTCTTTTTTTTAGTAATTTTGATGATGTAATGGGCTTGAAATGTTATTTCCACGAGTCCTTTTTTTTTTTTGCAACTTGTGTATTTTTGTATTGGACTTTCCACTTCGAATTGGTCCTATTATGTGCACCTTCCATATGCCACTCTTGAATTGTGTTGAAAAACCTTGGCCAGGAATTGAATTTTGAATTTACACTTCCATTTGATTCTTGAACCAAAACTCTGCATTGTCTTATGAACCATGATAAAATGCTTAAGACTTGATTGAATTTTCCATACGGATACCACTCTTAAAAATGAATATCTTGACATCCTCATTAGCATCTCGAATCAGTTCTCAACACATAAAATCCAACTTGAATTAATCTTTGAGAAACAAGACTAATCATGGATCAATCTTAAACCTTTGAATGAATCAGATTTTTTTAATTGAAATGAACTCGGCACTGAATCGACCTTTGGGTTTGTCACTTGTATCTCGATAAACCAAAACTTTCACCATATGCTTTCTTGATCAAGAATCATGCCTCAAAATCAGAGGAATTATTAAATAAGATACGAACTTCAAAGTGCTGCACAAAACCCTAATTGAAACCTGACAATCATTAATTATGAAGCCCTGATAAGTTGCTGCAACCTGATAATCGGATGCATACTTAATTCACCTAAATAGGCACAAAAAACTTTAAATGGAGCCCGATTCACCCTAGCAACACCTTGAGCAGGAATAACATATATCTTTTTTTGATTCTCTGGATAAGGGTTAGTATACGAATATACAATTGAAGGTAATATACGTGTAGGAAAATTTTGGGGTATGACAACAAGGCCTTTTGATGACTCCTACATATGAAGATCTCAATTAAATGACCAACCCTTAACTTTTATGATCACTAAAGAGGATGAAACCAAGTTGTGGCACAAAAAACTTGACCATCTGAATCTCGAAGCATGAGAAAGATTATCTCTGAAAAGGTTGTCGATGACCTTCCTAACCTCAAGATTTAAAAAGGAAGAATATGTGGAGACTATCATATAGGAAAGCAAACTAAGATTCCTCACAAGAAGCTACAACATCTTACCACGTCAAAATTTATGGAGATATTTCACATGGATATCATGCAATCCGTTCAATTTGAAAGCTAATACGGAAGGATATATGTTTTTGTATGTGTTGATGACTACTCAAGGTACACCTAGATTAATTTCCTTAGAGAAAAATCAGATACATTTATCACCATTACAAGGTCAAAAAAAAATTCAGCATGAGAAAGGAAGAAAGATCAGAAACATTATAAGAATACAAAGTGATAATGGAAGGGAATTTGAAAACTCTAGTATTTTCAGAATTCTACTCCTTAGAAGATATAGCTCACGAGTTCTCTGCACTAATTGCTCTACAATAAAATAGGGTGGTTGAATTGGTTCTTAACTATGTAGGGAGGATCATGGTTCAATCCCCCGCAACTGCGATTGGGAAGGGTTGGAACCATTTGATACTAGAACTAAACCCCCAAACCGAATTAGTCGGTTCAGTGGTCCGGATAGGGATGATGAAAACTAAAAAAATGGGATGGTTGAACACAAGACCAAAAATCTTCAAAAGATTTCTAGAGTTATGCTTCATGCAAAAAAAATACCTTATTTCTTCAAGGCCGAAGTAATGAACACAATGTGCCATATTCATAATCGGGTAACAATTTGTACTAGCACCAAAGTTACTCACTACGAGCTATGGAAAGGAAGAAAGCTTATTTCAATTACTTCCATGTGTTTGGTAGGAAGTTCTACATCTTGATTGATTGAGAGCAAATGAGAAAGATTGATCCCAAAAGTGATGAAGGAATTTTATTAGGATATTATATCAATAGAAGAGTATATTGTATATAAAAAAAAACTGGATAAACACCATTGTGGAGTCCAATAATGTGGTTATAGATGATGCTCCTAAAGAGGAAGACTACATTCTTAAAAATCAGCAACATATGACACCTTATGTACAGAGCAAAGGTACTAACATCAATCAAAATTTTAAAGTGGAAGACTCACATGAAGAGGGGAAATGTTATAGAAAACAAAGGTTCTTTTGTCATAATTTAGAAGTATCATCCTATAGAAACTGTGATCGAGAATCTCATTGAAGAAATTATAACCAGATCCAAAGATGTGATTTCCAACATGTGTTTTATCTCCAAGGTTGAACCTAATAACTTAAAAGAAGCCTTAACTAATAAACAATGTACTAATGCCATGTCGGAAGAACTTGTTCAGTTAGAAAGAAACAAAGTAGGAAAGTTTGTTCCTAGTTCTGATACAGTCAACATCATAGGAACCAAGTGGGTTTACAAGAACAAGTAAGATGAAAATGGAAATGTGACTAGCAACAAAGCACATATAGTAGCTCAAGGATACAAACAAATATAAGGTATCGATTTCGATGAGACCTTTGCTCCAGTTGTTCGCCTAGAATCTGTTAGGCTTTTGTATGAAATATCATGTCTTCTCAAATTTAAGTTGTGTCAAATGGATGTCAAAGGTGCTTTTCTAAATGAATTTTTGAATGAAGAAGTTTATGTTGAACAACAAAAAGAATACATTGATCCTAGTTCACCTTAACATGTTTACAAGATAAAGCTATATATTGATTAAAACAAGCTCCAAGAGCTTGTTATGAAAGGCTCACTGAATTCATCACCACTAATGCTTATTGCGAAGGTGGCGTTGAAACACCTTGTTTGTTAAGAAAGAAGAAGGAAAGTTAATGATTACTCAAATCTATGTTGATGATATCGTGTTTGGAGGAATTTCAAACAAACTGGTGGAACATTTTGTTCAACAAATATAATCTGTATTTTAAATGAGTTTGTAGGGGAACTCACATATTTCCATGGATTTCAAGTAAACCAAATGAAAGAAGGTATATTTATATCACATAGTAAATTTTCTAAAAACATAATAAAGATATTTAGTCTTGAGTGTACTAGACACAAGCATACACCTGTTGCAACTCACATCAAGTTGACTAAGGATGACCAAGGAGTTGGTGTTGATCAAAGTCTCTATAGAAGCATGTTCAGTAGCCTTCTTTATCTCATAGTTAGTTGCATTGATATCACTTTCTTAGTGGGTGTCTGTGCTCGTTATCAAGATAATCCAAAAGTTAGTCATCTTACTCAGGTAAAGAGAATGATTAAACATATAAATGGTACGTGTGACTCCAACATTCTATACTCTCATTACACAAACTCTATTATGGTTGGGTATTGTGATGCTGATTGGGAAGAGAATGTTGAAGATAAAAAGAGCACTTCTGGTGGTTATTTATTTCTAAATATACTTTTTATTCAAATTAGTATAAACTTTTAAGTTATGGGCCTAAAGTGTTTCATAAGCTATTTCATCTTCTCTAAACCTTCTCCAACCCACATGTCTCTAACCCTAAGACTATCATATTACCTTTCACAAAAAGAGTATGCAATCATGATTGGAATTAGGCATGGTACCAACACTTCTAGAAAAGACAAAAAAACAATGAAGAAGTCCAAGAAACCTACAAAGGAACCCAAACAAGTGATCAACATGCACGAAATAAAAATGAATGGAGTTGTTCTAGAAGGGATGGCTGATGGTCCCATCGAAGGTCCTCCCACCATGGAAGCACCTAAAGAGGCCACAATGAAGAAGTTTAGGAAGACACGTGGTCAATCTTAAAATGTATCTTTAACTATGTCTGATTTCACTAAGAAAGAAAAAGACCATGGGAAGAAAAACTCTGAAGTCAATGATGTTCATTAAAATTAGGATAAACATGCAGATTAACCTACCAAAGAGGTTCTTGAAGTTGCCCCAATTTAGATGCGTGTTCTAGTCAATATTCAAGGTAATGTCTCTAAAGCAAAACTGGATACAAGTAATGTTCAAAATGTGTCAGAGGTTATTGATGAAACTTCCAAAACTAAAGAGGTCGATTTTGAGAACTTGTCTCAAACCCTAGACTCCATTTATGCATGTGATGAGCCCTCTAGAGAAGATAGTATTGATAAAAAAAATTTAATGAAAATCTTAGATAATTTCCTACTATTAGTGTTTCTGTTATAGATACCTTCATAGATGGAACTCTTAATTACTATCATGTGGATATAGAGAACTTTAGTGATGAAGAGCCTATAGCAAGTCATGTTAATAATGAGAATAATGTTGTCAACACTGATGTCCTATAGAGGACGGAGACCAAAATAATGTTGAAGATGAAACCCAAGAAACTAGTACGGGAAATCAAGATGCTGGTAAAGATGTGATGGATATCCAGTCTGACATGTTGGAGATAGAATATCCAACTCGGATGGAGAACAATGGTGTAACCTTTAAACACAAGGTTAAAAATGATGCTGAGAACATTTTTACCACCAACCCTGAAGGCAATACTGGTAATATTGTAAATGATGATGACCATGAAAATGGAGATGTTTATACTCAATCTTTTATAGCCCCTATTGATCTCGTTAATAGCGAAAAGAAGGAAGACAAGAAGAAGGGTTTTCTAAAACAAAAGTTATTACTATAAAATGTACATACAACAACGCCAAGGTTATCACAGTGCTACGAAGGATCATGATGAATTTAATTACTTAACATGAAAACGTTTTAATTTATTTACATATTAAAATTTTGATATGATATAATCGTGGTTGACAAGTACGATCATGGTTATATAGTCACCCTTTCATGGGTTCGAATCTCAATACCCTCAAATTTTTTATTTCTTTAACATTTAGTCGCGCTTTTGTATTTTTATTTATTATTAATTTAAACAACCTATGTGACATGTTTATCATTTTGTTTTAAATTTTTTAAATAAATGTAATACCGCCATGGTTGCTGATCGGTAAATTAGCAAGTGTACTAATCAGCCAATGTAGTAATAAGAGGGGAAGTCCCCAGTATCGATCTTAAGGACTGCTTAAAGATATAGAGTTCTAGATTATTATAAGTACTAGCATATGGGTTATTCTGCTTAAAATTTTTTATCTCTTCAATTTGTTTTGCAGATGCAATGCAGTGCATGACAAAATAAGGTCCACCACAAATCTCACAGTTAACAACTTGCACAAGTTGAACTTGGGCTACTTGTTGAGTACCCAAATTCATGGCCTTAATTCTTCCCTCTACTTTAGTAGCCACTTGGAATACAAGACTGATTGAACTTCTTCGAAGCTCAGGGACTCCCTTCCATACAAGAAAGTTTCTTTGAAGTGAGCATGTGTTCTGGGAAAAGCACGCAATAGCAACAATGCTTGATCTTCATCATCGATCTTCACATCAATATTTTCAAGATCAAGAATCAACTTGTTGAACATATCCAACTGCTCAGCCAACACTTTGTCTTCACTCATCTTGAATGAATATAAAGCTTGCTTCAGGTAGAGTCGATTCACTAGAGATTTGGTCATGTACAAACTTTCAAGTTTCACCCATAATCCCGATGTTGTTGTCTCCTTTGATACCTGTCGAAGAACCTTATCACCAAGGCTCAACAATATTGTGTTGTGGGCTTTCACACTCATGGTCATCTTTTCTTTTGTCGTTAACGCAACGTCCATGACTGCCTCTCCCTTCAACGCTTCCAAATAACCTTGCTGAACCAGTAGGACTTTCATCTTCAAGCTCCACAGACCGAAGTCGTTCCCTCCGGTGAACTTTTCAATTCATACTTTGTTGAAAACATCTTCTCCACACTCATCGCACCATTTTTTTGTGAATTGGATACCTTGAAAAAAAAAGTATAAACGGTTTCTTTATGATCAAGAAACACACAAGATTTAGGGTTAACAAAGAAAACAAGGTAAAACAACAAGGATTGGTTACAAACTGTTATTCTTTTCTTTCTCTTAGAACAAGATTACAAGTATAAAAGAATAACAAGATAACCTCTCTCACTTGAAATTAGGATTTTATCTTCCTATTTTTCTTTATACCAAGATGAGAGACTAGCATGCTATTTATAAGAAAAATAGCACACTAACTTAATGGGTTTTTAACAATTACCCATTACAAGCTAACTTAGGGTAAGAGTTAACTTAAACAATTGGGCTTACAAGCAAGACCCAATTTAACATGCTAACAACCCTAGTAATATTGACTAATACATGTTAGAATAAACTTCGACTACAACACGCATTACTCTGACAGCAACATGCAAACAGACTTCGACCTCATGCTTAATTCCTGTCGAACCAGAAGCTACTCTTCGACCATACTAGAGTTCGATCCAATATCTCACAAATATGTTATTTGAGTTTTTTAGTACTTTAATTTAATTTAATTAGTATTATTGAGGTTGTTGGGTTTTAATAGAAATTGTTTATTATTTATTTAAAAAGTGTAGAAAGTGAGAAATTGTGATTGGGGGAGAAAAATAGAAATTAATTAAAATTAAGGGAAGTGAATAGAATTATTAGGAGTTGAGGGAATTAATAAAATAAAAAAAGGGTTCTCTTTAAGTAGAGAGGTAGAATAGAAAATGGGAGCTTTTTGGTGAAACAAGGTGTCAGTAGAGTTGAGAGGAAAATCCTAGCAGAGCAAGAGTAAGAGAAGAGTCTCCATAGCCAAACCTTCAACCTTTTCTGAGAATTGGAGGTAATGGGGGATTGTTCATAATATGTGTGTTTAAGCGTGAAGGATAGAGAGAAATTTTTAACCCCTTTTGTTTTTCCTTTCACTTTTCTCTGTTGATGAGAGATTTGAATCTAAAGATGGTTTGTGTAAAACCTCTCTAGATTGTTGTGATGTGATGTTATTTTTGTGCTATGTTATTGCTAAATTTTGTATGGATTTATATGCATAATTATGATTTTTGATGTTCTTGAGTATAGATGATGATTTGATAAGATATGATGTTGATTTCATGTTGATTGACGATGTATATGTCAAATTTGTGATGTTTGATGTGACTAAATGTTGTATTGTTCATGTTTGATGAATTTATATGCATATGAGGTTTTTTGGAGTCAAAATAAGTCGCAATACATTGAAATAAGTCGAAACAAACTGGCTAAATCACAGAAAACACATAAGAGTATTGGTTATGTTGTTTCATGCAAAACTTGTGTTTCATAAGTCCGCTTGAGGCGCGGTCAATTGCATTGGAAAGCTAAGAGATAAGTCTTTCTTTGGGTAATGAATTCATAAGGCTAGAATATATAGACGATGTCATGATTATGATAACGCCTCATGATATTTATATAGGTGAATAGTGTTGTGAATATGGTGTTTATATGAATATTATTGTGGAAAGTAGTAGTTGTGCACATGACATGAGTTTAATGCTGAAATTAAAAATAAGTGTACTTGATTTGAGAAATTAGATGTCTAACCAATGGTATAGGATATTATTTGTGATAATAGATATTTAAGTAATGTTATTACCATATGTCGATTAATTTCTGCAATTTGTGGTTAGTATACATTGTTAGTCCTTTACCTATAACTTTAGTTACTTATATCTTTTAAGAATGAAATTGAGACTGTTAGAAGCTATACAAGATTTAGCACGAGATTGACTTCTATCTGAATCAATTATATTGTGGCAAAGGCTAGAAAACATAATTGCAAGTTCAGTTAATGTTTTGAAAACTCAAGAACATTTATTTGACACGCGATTAGTAATTTGGATACAACTCACTCTACATAAGTCCTTTAAGAGTAAACCTAATATCATAAGAAAATAGACAAAATTTCCTACATACTAGTTACAAGTTCGACGAAACATTCTGCCTGGTGTCTATACTAGTTCCTATTATTTGATTAAACTGTACCAATTGGAATTTTAAGTCCTGAAATAAAAATCATAGTCTTAAAATATACTATCTAAGATTTGTGAAAAATATGCATTTTCTTGATTCCGACTCCATTTAATATTTTAAATAATTATTTAAATCTGATGTATGACTAGCAAAAAAAACATTATTTCAGGGTTGTTTTAATGAGATGCGATGTGAATTAAGTTATTAATGTTTTAGGATATTGACCCAATATTTTGATGATATATTTATCTTAAATAATATGTGGATATGTTGAGATTTGAGTTTGATTTATTTGATATGTTTAGAGTTGATTTTAAGAATTAAGTGAGTTGAGTTTGAGTTATTAATATGTTTAGAGTTGGGTTTGAGAAGTAAATGAGTTGAATTAGAGTTGTCCTTGAGATCTTAAAGGCTATGATGTAGCCATTAACCATTGTATAGTAGTTGCTAGAGTTAACTATGAAGTTATGTTGTTGTTATGAACATGCCTTATTGAGTATTCAAAATTGTTTGATGTTGTTTTGATATTGTTAATGAGTAGTAATGTGAAATTAAATAATTTTAATTATTATGTTGAGATTATGATGAATGCCTGATAAGGAGGAAAAATATTGAGTTTATGCTGAGATATTTCGGTTCAGTGGAACCATTGATGTTGTATTGTATCTGCGATAATTTATGATGAGTTTTAGGTTCGAGAGAAATCAATCATGTGACCTTGTATTGGAAATTATTTGATGATTATGTGTTTAAATTCAAAAGAACCAGTGACTTATAGCACTTATGTTCAATGAAGACTTTTGGAGTTGAAGGT
The DNA here is from genome assembly GCA_963859935.3 of Lathyrus sativus. Classification (NCBI taxonomy): domain Eukaryota; kingdom Viridiplantae; phylum Streptophyta; class Magnoliopsida; order Fabales; family Fabaceae; genus Lathyrus; species Lathyrus sativus. Next base: position 18,650,674 of record OZ012737.1, read on the forward strand.
TGAAACGAGTACTGCATTTGTATTGTTGTTGCACTCATGTATCATGTATATTGGAGATAAGTTGCAGGCCTCGGTCTGATGACGAGTCTCAGGTTCAGAGATGGAACCTCTGATGAGTCTGATGGTGATGAACTTTTGGTCTAGTGATGAATTTCAGGTTCATAGATGGAACATGTGACGAGTCTGATGGTTCAGAGATGAAATCAGGTTCATAGATGAAACTAGTGGCGAGTGGATTAATTAGTAACATACATCTTATATCAAAAATCCTTGGTACCACATGCATTGGAATAGAGAAGATGAATATATTGCTTACATAACCGCATTTGTGATTGATTATAGTCGTGAATGATATATGTGATTGATGAGTGATATTATTTGAAATATCTTTGTTGTTTTATGCACCCCCTAACATATATAAATGTATTTATTACCCCTGTTTGTTAGTCTGTATTACTTTTTATGCATGTGGTGCAGATACTCATGTAGAAGAGCCGTAACTGTTGTTCTATTTTGGAGTATATCATAGTAGCCTTCTTCGTCATTTATCGCTTTTGAGTTATTTTAGTTTTCGCAAGTCGCGTTGATAGTGTAACACTGAGATGTGTTACCTTTATATTTTGTGTTTTTCTTAGAGTTGTTGAATATATTTTTATGAGTTAAAGTGAAGTTAATTTTTATTCATGAGACGAATGAAATTGAGTTGTTATTAATTATTTCCACTTCCATAATATGTTAATTGAGAAAGTTGTTTTTATGCTGAGAAAATGTGACACTCTACTTTTGAGTGAATTATCCGCATGTTTTTATAAAATATGTGTTTGTGATTTAGGGTGTTACATATTACTTATGCTTTGTGTGTATTAATCACTATATAAAAAATTATATATAAATGCGGCGACAATCAAACGGATATGAGTATGAATATCATGTTATGAAACATATGTTAAATATTGTCTCTTGAGACATTGATGATTCATGAGATAAGGTAATCATTTTATCAATACGCATGTAATTTGTTTATATTAATTGTTAAGTTAATATTATTGTTATATTATACTAATTTAAATTTTGTTCAAATTACAAGTGTTTAAAAATCAAACACCATTCAAACAAGAAGATATAAATTATGGATTAGTGTCTTTCTGGATTATTATGATCATTTATACTAATTTCTCTTAGTTGTTGTCATGTTAATTGATTAATCATTTGTATGTATATTTTAATTTTGTTGTAAAAAATTTATTTGTGCTACTTTTGATTTTTTTTTGTTGTAAAATTTAAAATTATATATTTTAAAAATTATGTAAAATTAAAATTAAATGTATTTAAAAAAAATAATGTTATTTATGTGATATTTATAAATTATCTATAAATTACGGTGTAATTAAATTATACCACTATCATATCTTGTTACTAAAATATAAAGCGTTTTTTTTTTCTCTTTAAATAAGTGTACTCGCCAAGAATAAAAGATGAAGTCCTTAGATTTGATGTCTTTTTTTAAACCAAAATCAACCTCAAGTTTTTCAGAACTTTCAGTATTACCTTCTACTGTTTCTTAATTTCTAAAATATAATAAGTCTATAATTTAATTTTTTAATGTAATTTCCTTATATATATATATATATATATATATATATATATATATATATATATATATATATATATATATATATATATATATATATATATATATATATATATATATATATATATATATATATATATATATATATATATATATATATATATATATATATATATATATATATATATATATATATATATATATATATATATATATATATATATATATATATATATAATTTTCTCATATTTCCAATGAAAATAAACTTTCATAAAATATTTCATTTGTTCTCTATTTTTTAATTATAAATTAATGTTTTTGTATTTATCACAGTCATATGAAGTTTTTAGAGGTACTAAGTAGGTTAGACACAATTTAATTATAACAAAATAAATAGAAACCTTACTTAATTACGATTTAATCTGACAAATATTTATGAGGTTTTATTTAAATATATTTTAATCTTGACAAATTTGAGGTTATGTGTGGTAGCTCGCCTTATGCGCCATCAAAAACAACTTTAAAGTTCATGGTTGAACAAGTTTGGATGTTCCTGTTACATGCTCCTTTAAGTTACAGGTGAACAATTTAATATAAGAAAATGTATTTATCAAATAATTATTTAATATCATGTTATTTTTTAAAATTATTTTTTTTAAAATTAATTTAACTTTTAAAGTATGCTTTTAAAATAATTATATCTTATTAAACTTTCAAGTACTAAGCAACTCTCTTAAATTATATCACGAATCTTAAAAAATAATTATCGGTCTTGCATCTAATGCGATAACCTATAGTTCTAAATTCAAAATTATAGAAAAATACATGTAATAATAAGGCATCTATCTTGATTCAATCATACTTTCTCAAACGAAGGAAGTTGGTTGATTGGGTAGCGGTGTTGAATGAGGTTATTGACTTAGTTAAAATTTCGAAGTGAGAATGCCTTATCTCCAAAATGGATTTTAAAAAGGCCCATGATTTGGTTAGTTGGTTGTTTTTTTTTACTATAAGTTGGGGAGGTGTGGGAATGATGGGCGAGTGGCGTTCTTAGAATAAAGCATATGTTTTCGTAGGGAGCATCTCAGTTGTAGTTAACGGGTTTCCAACTTGAGAGATTAATATGTATTGTGTTCTCAAACAAGGGGATCATTCGATGTCATTCTTATTTCTGTTGGTGGGGACGGGGTTATGTTCTTATTTGTGTAAGCTGATGTCAATTGGGTCTTTTTCTATGTTAAAATTGGGCTTATAAGGGTTAATGGTGTCTAACCTACAATATGCAAATGATATTGTTATTGTGGGTGAGACATCGGTTCATAATCTTTGGGATATGAAGTCAACCCTTAGAAATTTTGAGTTGGCGTTGAGGTTAGGAGTTAATATTGCTAAAAGTTGTCTATTGTGTATTAATGTGGATGAATCTTTCTTTTGAGTTACCTAAGGATTTCATTCGCGGTATTGACCTTAAGAGGAAGGAGACTTGGAAACCTCTTATCAATTTTTTCACTAAGAAATTATCATAGTGGAGGAACGGGTTCGATAGTCTTAGTGGAAGAGTTTTTCTTCTTAACTTTGTCTTTAATGTCATTCCTATCTTCTTTCACTTATTCTTGAAGATTCCGATTTTGGTCTAGAAAAAACTTATTGATATGCAAAGGCATTTTCTTTGGGGTGGGGGTATAGGAGGGGTGAAGGTTTCTTGGGATTGTTAGGAAGATGTGTATAAGGCTAAAGAAATGGGGCAATCTCCATGTGCGGGGTTTGAAACATATCAACCTTGCTCTTTTAAGTAAGTGGCGGTTGAGGATGCTGGCCGGTAGCCCATATATATGGAGTGAGAACATTTATTGGTTTGCTGACGGTGTTAGTAAAATGGTCATAAATAGTTTGAAAATCCATATTTTATGTAGGATGCATGGATGGATCATAGATCACTTTGTGTGTCTTTTGAGAGGATGTTCCTTATTTCTGAACATTAAACTCAAATAGTAAGTTGTATTGGATCTTGGGTTAATGGTAAGTAGGTGTAGGATTTTCTCTACAGGAATCCACTTTTATTTGGGAGGAAGAGCCTCTTGCTTGTTTGGTGAAACCATCTCAAGAATATGTTTGGAAGTCTAATCTGGATAGGAAGGAAGGATTCTCTGTGAGATATGCCTATATTCGTCTTTTAAATGTGTTGTGGAGAAAGAGGAGTGGATGAATCAAGTTATCTAGATTCTACTCAATGGATGGAGGTGTGGGGAATTTTCCACAATGATAGCTTTCTCTTAGAAGTTGTTGTAGGATAGGATACAATTATGCAATAACTTCTTAGGCATATGGTTTTAGTCAATCCTTATGGGAAATTACACATTGTGCTTAGGTTAGGTTGAGTTTGTTAATCATTTGTTTCTTTTCTATGATTTCACATGAACTATTTGGTTTAAAGGTTTTAGATGGCTCCGCGAGTATGTTATGCCTCACTCGATTTTAGGCTTGTTTGATATTTTTATGCCTGATTTCAATTTGACATTTGGTGATTTGAATTATTTAGAAGGCTCATAATATGTTAGTTTTTTTTTTAATAAAGTGCCTTAATGAATAATGTGGTATGCAATATTATATGCCTTTTTGAAAAGTAGGTTAAATCTCATTTTTCAGGTAGCTTTTTCACTACTAGGGACTGAGAACAGAACCCTCTTATGTGTTTAGGCATATGTGTATATATTGGATGACCAAATTACTTCTCGAGTTTTTTTGGATGTCTCATCAGCATTCCATAAGCTAGTGGTTATGAGAAGATTTTCTTCCTAATAGTTTTGTTTGTCAGGGTTTTAGATGTTGTTCTTAACTCTAATGTTTGCGTAGGTAGTTTTGCTTGTTTTGCTTACCTTTGAATATATATATATATATATATATATATATATATATATATATATATATATATATATATATATATATATATATATATATATATATATATATATATATATATATATATATATATATATATTAAATTTGATCAAAAATTATATTTTATCATTATACTAAATTATAATCCTATAACTTCTTCCATAAAACTTTCCGTCAAAACTCTCTTTCCATTAATTAACTCATTAATTAATTTTCATTATTATTTATAATCCTATAACTTTTTCACCAAAATTCTCTTTCTATAAATGAACTCATAATAATTAATTATATTAATATTAATTCATTAACTCATTTTGCATTACTATAAATCTACCTCTTTAGTTAATTAATTAAAAAAAGTAAAAGGTTAAATGATTAAACCCACCAGATAATCCGCTACACACACCCACCAGCACAATGAAAACTACAAAAGACTATCCATTTCATTCATGTTCACCCATGTACAAATAAAAACAACAACATTTCAAAACAACTAATTTACATTTTAAATTACATACGCAACTTATATCTAGGGCTGGCAATGAACCAAACCAACTCGAAGATAGTTCGGAATTCGACTCGACAATTAAATCGTTGAACTAGGTTCATGAACCAAATGAGTTGAGTATGAGCGAAAAATTAAGTTCGTTAACTAAATGAGCTGAACTTGAACTATACATAGTTCGACTCGTTAGGTTCATGAGTCAACTCGGTTACATATGAAAAGAATTATATTGTCTTTAAGATTAGGTTTAAATATTTACTTCAAAACTTAGACAAATTTAATCTTCAATTTAGTAGTTTTTGAATTAGACTCTCAAATGTATCTCTTGAAAGTTGTGTAGGTTTTGAATTAGTAGATTTCAAAGATAAAGTTAAATTTCAATATGATAACTTTTATTTTATTTTAATATTTTATTTAAAAAATATATATTTATTTAAAATGTCAAATATACTAAAAAATATATATATTTAAAAAAATAGTTTTTAAGTTCGTGAACCATGTGAGATGAACCTAATGAGATGAACCTAACGAGTCGAACCGAACTGTTCGTGAACTTATAACGAGTCGAGTTTGAGCTTAAAAAAAAGTTCGTGTCGAACTCGAATTCGAACTCGAATTCGAACAATTCTTAACGAGTCGAGCCGAGCTGAGGTGAGTTCGACTCGACTCGACTCATTTCCAGCCCTACTTATATCAAAATTATTTATATCAAATATTTCAAATTTCTTTTTAAGACTATAGTAATTATCATTAACATTCAAATAAACATAACCGTGCATCGCACGAGTGTACAATTAGTTTTTAATAAATTTTATAATTTATCTAATTTTTCATATTATTTTTAAATTCGTTTTTTACTAAAATAATAACAATTCACCATTGAACTAGTTTCAAAAGCTATAATAGATTAGATTGAGTCAAAGTAATTACACTAGAAGTTGACAAAGAGTTTGATTATATTTTCTTTGATGCTGTTTGGCTTGGATCCGTTAACTCCATGTGATGTGCTCAGTGATTAAACTTTCGTAGATGTCGATAAAGTGTGTACTCTAGCCACTTTTCGATATGTGTAAAAATGGTCCCCTTTTTAGGGTTTACTCACTTCATGATTTTCACCCCCTTAAGTAACATTTTATACATAATGCCCAAATATAAACATGTTGACAAGGATGGCTTACAATTTCAAATAAAATTTATCAACCTAACATAAATGATGTTGATAGTTTCTGTCAAAATTGATAATATCTATTTTAAACTGTAAAGATTAATTTCTCGAATTTATAGATTTTTAAAATATTTAACACGACTTTATTTTTTAATTAGATTAAAATTCATAGTTTTTTCTAAACAATTTAAAAATATAAATATTTGAAATTCTTTTGATCATTTGCAACGACATTAATAATTCGCGACTAAAAGATTAATTTCTTTGAGCAAAGATATATTAATATTTTTTATAATAATTTTGTTTTCTAACTCAAATCTAATACCACATTTTAATACTATATAAGCTTCATATCAAAAACATGCCCAATACAACCGCCGAGCGTCGTATATTTGTTTATTTTTTAAAATGAGGCAAGGTTTTACGTCTGCAATTTTTTATTGTATCTATTTTGCCATTTTTTTTTCTAAATTTCACAATGCGACTTAACATGATTTTTTGCAATTTTTAAATGTTATGGAAGCATGTTGGTCGCGTCCACCTTATTATTATTATTTATTTTTTTTATGAACAAAATTATGCTTTTAGGGTTATACATTCTATTATTATGTAAATCTCGTTCTACTTTTTTACAATTTTTTATTGGACAAAAATAAACAAGACGAACATATATGTATACGATTCTTAATCAAATATACATATTATTCTAAACTATAAATTTTACATTCCTGATCTCTGTTAACTTGAACGTTAGAATATTTACTAATATAAATCTTATTAAAATAAAAAACAAGAATTCAAATACCACCGTTAAATTATGACATTTTATTTGTCGAAACCCGACTCGATTGTTCTATATTATGAACTCGATTTCTTGATTTAAACCAATGATAAATTCAATAAGTTATTGACCCTAACCGGCCAAATTTTAAGAATAAATATAAACCATATTTGTACATAATGATAATTATGAATGAAATGATTGTCCATTATGCATTGCCATAAAATGATAAGATGTAGACTTCCATATACATTTGACAAATAGGAATACATGCCACGTGGCAACTCATACACCTTTGCTTTATCTTTTAGTGCGCTATGGTTTTTATTCAATTCCGGCATCTTCCTTTTTCCAACCTTGAAGGTTCAACTCAACTTCTTCTTCTTCAACATTATTTTCAAACCTATCAAATCCAAAACCAAACTTCAAAGTTTCAAACTTTTCTCTACCCTCTATCCAAAAACATAGTTCAAATTTCATCATTCACTACTCATAAGGTTCTTATATTATCAACTATAACTCTATAGTTCTTCATATATGGTTTCTAGATGTATATATAGTTCTTTATATATGGTTTCAATAACTAGGGTTTGTAGTTGTATTTTCAACTTTAACATGTTCTTTTTCTTTCTTTCTTTTATTTTTTCTTTATGGTTCTATCAATTTTAACATGCTTTAGTTGTGCATGCTTATTCAAAACCCCTTTTCCCTTCATTTTTATTTATTTATTACTATTTCCTCTTTTAAATGAAACTAAATTTGATGCAAATTTATATGTGTGTATATATGGTATATAGGCAAGTTTCAATTATTTATAATATTTGTTAATGAATTATATTTTTTTAGAGAACATTTAATGCATTAGATATTAACTATACCCCTTTTAAGTTTCTTTACATATAGTAAAAAATATTATACATCAATCTATGTCATTTACTTATTTATATGTTTTACCTATTTCTTATTATGTTTTTTTTTTTGTTGATTTTGGAGCAGAATGAACCTTCTAAAAGTTGAAGCAAAAAATTCTTCACCTAGCAACCAACAATGAAAGAAATTACAAGATGAACAAGAATTCAAAAGAAGTTGATCAATTTCCATTGAAACAAGAGATTCACCAAAACTCAAATGATCAACAAGAAAAAGAAAAGGCTTCATCGTCATCGTTAAACTCGTTATCTTCATCGCAATGGCCGAGATTGAAAGATCCAAGAATTGTTAGAGTTTCAAGAGCCTTTGGTGGAAAAGATAGACATAGCAAAGTTTGCACTATAAGAGGATTAAGAGATAGAAGAATAAGGCTTTCGGTTCCAACAGCTATTCAACTTTATGATCTTCAAGATAGGTTAGGGCTTAATCAACCTAGTAAAGTTGTTGATTGGTTACTTAATATTGCTAAACATGAGATTGATCAACTTCCACCTTTACCTAATTTTCCACCTCTAGGAACAAATTTCAACTTCGGTTTTCCTTATCCGTCTAACGAATCAATCACCATCGCCAACACGGACGCAAACACTTCTCAAACTCATCAACACTTGTTGAATTTCAATAGGGGTAACAATATTCATTGGGACGGTTCGTCTTCTAGCCATGAATCGAAAGAGGTTTCGAGAGAAATGGTTATGGAAAAAGGAAATTATTGGATGAATAATAGAAGTACTAGTACTCAAGAAGAGGAAAATGTTAACACAAAACAAGGTAGTAACAATGTTGATGTTGATGTTGATGTTCCTAGTGCAATTGTTTTACCTAATAGTAACAATTTCTTGCAAAGACCAAATCACCCTTCATTTCTTGGTTTGTTTAATACTATGCCATTTGGTTCTAATTACAATTGGGGAGTTTCTTCTTCAAATGAAGGTTTTGCAAATCAAGAAGATGTTAATGCAATTACATCTTTGCCACCTATGTTGTCTTTATCAACTGGAAATTCTTCTCAAATGTTGTTTGGAACATCACAATCATATTTTTCTTCAAATGTCAATGCAATGGAGATGGAACATCATCAACATCATCAAAGACAAATCAACAATCATTATCATCAAATGCTGAGTTCGTCGAGTTCGCAAAACCCGATGAATAATTCTCTCAACAATCCATCTTTCAGTTTGGCCAAATTTCTACAAAATTCATCAAATAAAGAACAAGGCTTCTCTCCCAAGTGATCTTGCTTAAAGACACAAATACAAAAGGTTATCTTATTTGAATTCTCCTCTTCTCAAAATTTGCATGGTTCTTGAAGATTGTCTGATGAGAAAACTAGTTTCTTTAGTTATAGTTATATATTGGGATTTGAATAATCATCACTTATTGTTTTTTTTTTTTTTGAGTGCTTGTTTGGATTATTTTTTTCATAGTTTCTTGCAATTTTTGGCAAACCCTTTAGTTTGAATCTATTGCCTTTCTAAGAGTGAGTGGTTTAGAAGCTCTTTTTCATTTGATAATTTAATGTTTGAGTCATATAATAAACTTGCAATTTTTGGTTTTTTTCTCTAATCTAGATAACATGTTTGCAGAATTTTAGATTGATACTGTCTTACAATTTCATGGCCAAAGTTTAGTGTTTAGCCTTTTTATTTTATTTTATTTTATATATATATATATATATATATATATATATATATATATATATATATATATATATATATATATATATATATATATATATATATATATATATATATATATATATATATATATATATATATATATATATATATATATATATATATATATATAGCTTCATTCTTAAACCTTTGTTTGAAGATAAATTTATTTTCTAGAAAATACTCAATTTATTATATAAAATTATAAGAATGGTTTCCTTAGTCTTCCTATATGTTTGATATTTCAAAATTATACTTCCTCTAATCCTTCAACTTCCCATATCAATTGATATTTAGTTGAGTTTTTTTTAATTCTGTTTTAGTTGAATTAGAGTTAAATTTATGTTTATGTATTAATATAAATAAATTGTAAATATTTTTAAATCAGCTATTTTAAAATAAAATGTAAAACATATTTTATTAGAAACAGCGAGACAAATAAATCTATAAATAGTTTTAAGAAAATTAAATGTGAGTAAAATCGTCTTTTAAATGATAAAAATGTTTTAAAATTTTTGACATTTTCTTCTAAATAAAATATAAAAAAACACTGATTATGATCTTATAATAAAAATTGGAAATAATATCTATTAATGATTTTTTTTTCAAATTTAAAAAAATTATATATTATTGTCGAACATTAATAAATTAACATTTTGAAATTTAAGAAATTATTTTTAGAAGTTATAATGTAGAGAACTACTATATTAATTTCTATTTTATAGACAAAGTTCCATATGTAGTCTTTCCAGTTTGAAAATTATTTTAAATTAGTCGAATAAATTTGTTCTTAATGAATTAATTTTTTATGTTAAATTGCATTTTTAACCTTTATATACAATATTATTTACATTGGTATCCTTTAAGTTATATCTTTAGACTATGCAAAAGACAAATTTTGTTCATTCATCATGCTTCATACTAGAGATGAGTTACTTGAATTCAAATCGTTACTTTTAAATAAATATTTGTTTTTTTTTAAAAAGTATGTAGGTTTTAATGTTTTTGGATTTAACAATTTATATTAAGAGAAAAAAAAAAGACTAACTTGACATATTTATGTGAATTATCTTAACCTTTAAATATCATACACTCATTTATTTGTTTATTTTAATTTTAACAGAATTATTTAACAACATAAAATATAAATGACCGATTCAAGAATTATTTAACAACATAAAATGACCGCATATATAAATATAATTTTAAATAATACTTGAGATACTAATATAGTTGTGATTACAATCATTCCAATTATGATCAGCAGTTGGAACTTGAATAATTTTAAATTTCCAAAGTATATAAAATGAAACCATTGTGTTCTTACATTATTTACCAACCATAATAGAATTTTAGTCTTTTTCTTGTATACAAATTGAGAGGTGTTTTAAACAAATAATTAAAAGATTATTAAACTTAATAATTTTCAATACATTTAAAGTCTATAAATATAAAATTATCACTTTAAGTAATAAAATTTGAACATACAAAAAAGAATAATTGTTTTCATGTATAAAATCAAAATTATACAAAAACAACGAACAATAAAATCATATGATACGATTAGTAAAATTTACACATATATAAAACAATAATTGTTTTCATATAAAAAATATAAAAAAAATATACAAAAATAACAAACAAACGAATAATAAAATTATCTAATACGATTAGGGTTAAAAATGAGTCAAAATCAACTGAACTCGCATAAGCTCGGCTCAACTAATTAAAAAATTATTCAACTCAAATCTCAATTTGAATTCACCACAAACAAAATAATATATGATATGATACCACATAAATGTTCAAATATTTATCTTACTATAGGTTCATCATAAAACCAAGGAGATAATATTTAGCTTTTATATATTACTTTTCCTTCATTATTAATCTTTTTTCATAGATAGATTCGTACTAGTGCATGCGCGTTTGGAAGCACATCAACAACCATGGATTATTAGTCTTCTAAAAAACAGTACATGTCACTGTTTTTTCTCAGACACTAAAAAAAGCTTACACATGAAAATAACTAAACAAAAATCTCTGTCTAAAGTAACGAAATTCAAAAGAGTAGATTGGTTAGTGTTTGAGAAGAAAAAAAACTTTGACATATTAATCAATCACATTATGGATAGTACTATACGTTCTTTTAAAGATAACTGAACAAACAAGACAGAAGTTTCAGAGTACTTGCAACTTCTGTTTACTTTGTCTCTCAATAAAGCTTAGGGTTCTGTGTTTTTGTGTGTAAAACTTTTTACTGAAATTGTTAACTTGGAAAATATAACAGTAAATTGAAGGAAAAAACAGAATGCTAGAATGTTGTGTTATTTTTATTTTATTTTCATGTTTAATGTATGGTATAACTATCTAGTGTTTGCAGAAATTTTTGCTTTAAGAGTTTAATAAATATTTGTTTTGAAATTCTATAAATGGTCATTTTTATAATAACAGTTATTAAGTGCTTCAGTTAGGTTACCCTAACATGTCTTTATATATATATATATATATATATATATATATATATATATATATATATATATATATATATATATATATATATATATATATATATATATATATATATATATATATATATATATATATATATATATATATATATATATATATATATATATATATATATATATATATATATATATATATATATATATATATATATATATATATATATATATACTGGTTTTATTTCTGGTTATAAACTACTGTATTATTTGTATAGGGTTTTATAATATAGAACTTGTTAAAAGTGGATTTCAAAAAAATTTAATTAAAAACAATGATTTTATAGTAATAAAATATTTGGAGTTGATATGGTATTTTATTAAAATTTATTAAAAATATTAATGGTTTACTTTTTTTAGATGGAAATATTAGATGCATTATATTTTTTTTTTTTTTTAATTTGGTGAACCTTTTTACTGTGTGTATATATAAAAAATAAGGTGGTATTTTAATAAGTAAAAGTTGGAGTAAGTTTTTTTTTTTCCGATTAATATATATTTTTAAGATTCGATTAATTCTCTGTATTATATGTTTAAAAAAACATTTATATTTAGTCTCCCTATGATAAAGTAGTGATGAAAATTTTTAATTAAATTAATTGAAAATAAACATCTATGATGAGAGTTAATTTTAAGGATTAAACTTGGCTGAAGCTTTTTTACACAGACTAAGCATATACTCAACTCTTACAAGTGAAATGTTGAAATATGTTCTCTCTTTCCCACAATAGTAGTCACTTTTTTAAAAAAAAAATATTGTCACTTTTTATTTTTTAATTGTGCACTTTCTCTTTTTATTAATATTATGTGTGTTATATCCTCCATTTTATATTTATGAAATGGAAATACATCTATATATTCACTGAGTCAAGGGTTCAAATAAAGAGTCTTTTATTTTTAAAGTGGACTTTTAAAAGATCAATGATTTTCTTCATTGGTCCTTCCTTGATTATATGATGAAAAAAGACTTGTGGAGAGCCTAGATAAGAGCTTGTGACATTTTGAATATATTTTTGGTCTTGGTTAAGGGTACCCTATTGAGGAGGTTAGTATCCAGAAAGGGCTTAAATAATGGGACTTTAAGCATTGTTCTTGTTTTTTAATGGTGGAGAGCCTTAGCACTGCATTAGGACATGTGATCGTTGAGCTTTTTCTGGATTCAAGGTGGGAAACGAGTGTCTGGTAGTCTCGCACCTCCAGTATGCGGATGGTCGACTATTTTGGGTGACACCTTAGTAGATAACCTTTAGATGATCAAGTTTGTTCTCAAGAGCTTTGAGTTGGCGTCAGGGTTAAGGGTTAATTTTTCCAAAATATTTATTTATGGTGCCAATGAGAAGGTGTTTTTAATGGAGTTAATGCAGTCTTTTCTGAGTTGTATAATCGGATCTCTTCTTTTAAAGTATCTTTGGATTCTGGTGGAGGTCAATCCTAGGAAGAAGGTGACTTCAAAGCCTTTGAATAGGCTCCACACTAATATGTTTTAGTTCGTGGAGTATAAGTTTTTTAGCCTAAGGGGGTGGTTCTTTTAAATTTTGTTTTGAGTGTCATCCTTGAAAAAGGTTGTTGCTTTGCATAGGCAATTTCCCTGTGATGGGTCCTAAGGTGAGAAGACTATCACTTAGGTTTGTTGAAAGCTTGATGTTTGAAAATCCAAAGAATTGGTGGATTTAGAAATCAGGGATCAAAGGAAGGTTAATCTTGCTCTCTCGAGTAAGTGGCGCTAGAGGGCCCTAGAGGACAACGGGACTCTCTCTATGTTGGATTTTCGGTGCCAAGGTATGAATATGGTTCTTGGGTTTTTGCTAATTCTTTTGGTGGCCGACATGGTTTTGAGGGGTGCTTTCTCATTGTAGAAAGTAGTCACCATGGTGTGTTATAATATGGATAATACTCATGACTAGTTTGCAGAGGTGGTTATTAATGTGGTCGAGAATAATTTGCGAACTAGGGTTTGGAAGGTTGTTTGATTATTGACTCTTTGTGCATCCATTTTGTTACGTTGTTTCTTATCTCATATGACCATCACCATCTGGTGGGTCTTATGGAAGAGTGGCATTATGGTGAGTGGGTGTGGGATTTCAAGTGGATGAGGTTATTTTGTGTCTGGGATCAGGACCTCCTGAGAACACTACTACAAATATACCTAACGTTACATTTATTACCTTGATTAATCAATCAACCGAGTAATAACTCTTAATTAAGCGCCTACATTTTATTTTATTTTATTAAAAGACATATCACTACGGTCCATAATAATAATCGTGGTGATATGTTAAGGCTTACTAGTTTCAAATCCCATCACCAGCATTTTATTTTTTTTATACAAGAAAGAGCTTGTCCATTAATGTCTATATTTGAAAAAAAAAATTAAAAATAGTTTCACCATAGTTGATGTTATCAATCGTGATGAAATGTGTTTCATTATAATTAAAACATATCATATTTAGTTTATTTCCTTCAAAACACAATTCCCCTAGCAAAGAACAGACAGAAGTGATAGCAAAAAAATTTCCAAACTTCACCTTCTTACATCTCATTCATTTCTTGGAATGTCATCTTCTTCAATTTACACAAAGGCGATCTACTTTAATTATTTCGTCATCTTCAACGAAAGAGAGCATGAGCATATACAAAGGACGTTTCTTCAATATATAGTACTTTATCTATTTCTTCACTGTTATCACCATTCAGGTTGAGTTTTAGGTTTTGGTGATGTTAAATGTTATATTGATGTAATTGAACCATATTCCTATGTAGTGTGTAAATGAGCCTCCATATGTCGTGTGAATGTAGGTTGTATATATGTGAGAGTGTTATTGTATATATGTGTATACATTATATTAGTATGTGAGAATGTTGTGTGAATGTTAGTATGTTGTGTGTAACATTAGTGATATTGAGATTGTCTTAATATTGTTGGGAATGTTATATACTGTTGTGATTGAGTGATATGAAGATGAAGATTGTTTTATAATTTATTGTGTTGTTGTATTGTTAAATGATTATACAAGCTTTAGATATAAATTTCAGAATTTATTATGGATCTAGTTGGATGAAAGATGATAAATTAGGTCTAGTGTATGAGAAATGAGTTATTTATTTCCTTGAATACGCGGAACAAAATCTTCCCAACAATAATGGAGTCTTTTATTGTCCTTGTGTTGTATGCAAGAATATAAAAAATTCCAAAGAAAAAATATTTCATGACCTATGTTGTGATGGAATTTGTAAAATTTATACAATATAGATGTTGCATGGTGAAGTGGATAAACATCAAATGTGACATTAGAAAGACATGAAGTTGATGAAGATATGGATGATCGATTAGAAGATATGATTCATGATATTGGAGAATCTTCTTTAAGGAAATTTCATATTTATGAGACTTTATATAATGATAAGGATGCGTCTTTATACAAGAGGTGCACAACTTTTACACGATTGCATGCGGTGTTAAAATTGTTTAAAATGAACGTAAAAAGTGGGTGGACAGATAAAAGTTTCATGGAATTGCTTTTTTTTATAAAAAAAATCTACCATATGATAACAATTTGCAGATGATTGTTATGAGGACAAGAAGATATTGTGTCGATTGAATTTAGCTAGAGTATATTAAAATATATGATTGTCGTAATGATTGCATACTATATAGGAAAGAGTATGAAAATTTGGTGCAATCTCCGGAATATGGTGAGTCGGACTACAAGGTGAAGGACCAAAATAGTGATGACTATAACGATGTTAGCAAGAAGTGTCCTCGTGCTAAAGTGTTATGGTACTTTCCAATAATTCCAATGTTCAAGAGACTTTTTACTAATACGGATGACGCAAAGAATATTAGATGTTATACATATGAAAGAAAATGTGATGGAAATATTCTTCATGTAAATGATTCTTTGCAATGGAAGAAAATTGATTCATGTTTCTGAATTTTCGCCTTGAGCCAAGAAACCTTACGCTTGGGCTTTCCATGGATGAAATGAACCCCTTTGGTAATTTAATTATTAACCATACTTTATGGCCTAGTTTTCTCACAATTTACAGCCTATCTCCTTAGTTGTGCATGAAGCGCAAGTATGTATTGTTATCTATGATGATTTCTGGACCAAAATAACCTGAAAACGATAGATATTTATTTAAGTCCATTAATTGATGATTTAATACTTTTGTGGGAGGAAGGCGTTAACGTTGATGATACGTATTCAGTTGAAAGTTTAAGATGCATGTCATGTTATTTTGCACAATCAACGACTTTCATGCATATGATAATTGGATGTATATAGTGTCAAGAGACATAAAGTGTGTTATATATGTGAATTTAATACATGTTTTCACCAACTTCAGTTTGGAAAAAAGACTGTTTGCCTAGAGCATCCAAAGTTTCTAAAGCCCAATCATCTGTATCGTAGATTGCGGAAGGATTTTAACAAAGAGTGTGATCGTTTGTAATCGCTCTTAAACCTTTAATGGGTGATTAATTTTATCAACAACAAGAAAACCTTATCGTATTCTTTGAAAAGAATAAAAAAGGGTTCGTTAATAAAAATATTTAGAAAAGAGATTGGCGTTCTTTGATCTTCCATGTTAGTCTAGCCTCAATGTAAGACATTGTCTTGATGTGATGCATGTGGAGAGTAGAGTTAAATTAGCTCAAACTAGCATTGAATTTCATAACCTTATGCTTCAGATACTGATTCTTTTGCTGTCTCTAATTTGCACTGTTATCATCCTTGAGTCAAATGTGGTTTGAATGCTTTTACTAATTCTTTTTCTATGCCTATATTTGCATCATGTTACTTGGTTGTCCAGCCCTATATATATATATATATGTGTGTGTGTGTGTGCGTGTGTGTGTGTGTGTGTGTGTGTGTGTGTGTGTGCGCGCGCGCGCGCTATCCCAAAAAAATTGATATTAAAAAAGAAGTTCTTAAGTCCGGTACAAATTAGATAAGGGCTTTCTAAAAACCTAGACTTATTAAGTCGGACGTAGTTAAACCGACCTAATAACATTTTCTTAAGTCAGGTCCAAATCCGACTTAAGAAGTCAAAACTTCTTATGTCGGCATTTCTTAGGTCAGTTTCGGACCCGACTTAAAAAGTCATTTTCAACCGACTTAACAAGCATTTTTTCTACTAGTGAAAGTTTTTCAAAAGAATTCTTTCTGTGTCCCATGATTTCAAGACATCAGGTGCGAATGTTGTGCGCGAACAAATCTGAAATCTTGATGATGCGAGACTCATAAATTCATAAAAAGACTCATGTTCGACCTTTCGAAAAGGAATCTCCATGTTTATGAACATCTTAAGCATTGCTCTTCGAATGACTTCTAGGTCAAACTAGAGAATTAAAGGAGAGCCAATATATTCTTTAGCATTTGTCATAGAAGATGATGTTTTTTGCCTCTTGTAAACGAGGCATCTCGATAAATGATCATTCATGGAACTGGTTTCATTATTATACTGTGAGATATTGTATCGAACTCTAGTATGATCGAAGGTAGCTTCTTGGTTCGACAGTTCGACAGATGTTTAGCATTGCAGTCGAAGGCTGTTCACATGTTGTTGTCGAAGTGTTACATATTGTAGTCGAATTTAGTTCTAATATGTATTGTCGAAATTGTAATCTCGAATTGATCCTTTTGTTAAGAATCCAATTGTTTAAGTTAACTTGTAATGCGTAATTATTAAAAATCTCATTAGTTTAGTATGTTAGGTTTTATTATAAATAGCATACTAGTCTCTCATCTTAAGTGTGACAAATCCTAATTAGGGTGAGAGAGTTATTTGTTATTTTTGAGTACTTGTAATCTGATTTAAAGAGAAAGTAAAGAATAGCAGTTATAATCAATCTTTGTTATTCTTCTTCTTATTTTTCTTTTAATCCTAACTCGTATGTGTTTCTTGATAATAAAGAAACTGGTTATACTTTATTTAAAGGCATCGTTTCACAACATACTTATTTTTGTGTCACAATATTTGCACAAAGATTTATGTTCTTCTTCTTATGATACAATGAAATGATTTCAAGCCTTTGAACGATTTCTGCCGCTTCTTAATGTGAAGAGGTGAGTAGGTGGCTTCTCATTAGAAACCGTAGGTGGCTTCTCATTTAACTGTATTTTGAAATGTTGCTTAAGTTGTACCAACATTAATCATCATCTTGATTTTGTTAAAAATAGAAAAACAAATTAGAAAAATATTATCGATTGGAATCATACCGTAAAGTAACAGTGCATGCTACTATCTTATTATCTGTTTGAAGGGGCAATTTAACACAACAACATTTAAAAGACAAATACTCATCATAAAATTGATATTTCAACTTTAAATTTAACTTTAATTCACACAAACTAGTTGAATTCAGTTCAGACTCATGTAGCAACCTTGAAGTTCATAAGTGCTTACTGAACTTCATAGCTCTCTCTCCTTACTTCCTACAAAACCAATTAAAGTTGCTTTCACAATTTAAAATGGATAGGGAACAGCCATTGCAAGCATCTCAAATCCAAGATATTCTTTTTGGAAAATTCATTGAAACTTCACTGTCATGAATAGTTAGAAATTTTAAATAAATAATAGCAGGTTAAAAACTCAAGCAAGTGAACTTGCAGGGTTGAATAAACATGTGAACAAAGGAGGGATGAACTACAAAGAGACATAACCATTTTCGAAAAAGTTGTATGCAACAAGGTAGGCAAATATGATCATTGTAGAAACTTTGTATAGAAAATTGTCAGCAGAAGCCTCTTTAAAACTCACGTGTCAACACTCACTCTATTAATAGGTCTCAAAAACAGGTGCTATATTTGACTTGTGAAAATTTAAAAGCCAAAACATATATACAAATCTAAGTGTGAAACCATATTGTTCATTGCAGTGATGCCATTATTTACTATCAACATAGAAGCATAGTTGTTGAAATTGGAAGACTTTCATTACATACATCACATCCATGTTAGTGTCAGCTTCTAATTATCTATCATATTTCAAAGCCTTAGATGCATTTCTTTTCCTATAATCATATTTTTAATATTGCTTATCCATTGCTTGTTCAATGTTTTTAGATTTAATAGCATAGTTCTGTTTTCTTCTTTTTAAGATGGAAAATTACTCTTTCTTGGTCTTGGTTAGTGCTTAGGCCTACTAAATCGTTTTGTTGTAATTTGTATGAGTGGTATAAATGTTCTCTCAATTTTATGTACGTAAAGCTGTAGTAGTTGTGTGGGTTATAACTTGAATTTTCGGTTGGAGCACCCCTAGTGCTCCATTAGTTATATATTCCTTTTGTTTATAAAGAAAACTACTACATTTACAACTCAATTTTATTCATCACAAAAAGGTTAGTTCAGTTCAACACACAACACAAATTTAGAGTTTATAATATGTTTACCTAAGCATCAATGGAAGATGTAGAGCGAAAATGTTAGCAGAGCTTTCTCTTGAACCTGAAACACATATTTTGTCGATTTTACGGTTAATTTGTTTCTACTTAGTCAAAGATGAAAGTGAAAGCTAAAGCTTCAAAGTAGAATTTCACTTGAACCTGGAACATTTGTTATTGTGAGAAGAGATCTCGTAGAGGCGTTGTTGAAGGATAAGCTCATTAGATTTGAAGAACAATTTTGTCGATTTTACAACTATTTCCATAAACCCATGATTCTGATTTCGAGAATTAACATACAAATGAGAATTAGGGTTTCAAATTTGAAGAAAGAGATGAAGAAGATATGGATTTTTAAGGATTAAGGTTTCTGAGATTTGTGTTGTTGATTTTTCTGCCTCTTGTGCATTTGTTTTAAAAAATGGAGACCCGACACTTGATCCAATTTAGGATAATAGTTACCAGTTTTTTTTATTATTTGATAAATGGGCCACCAGTTTGAAAATATAACTTCGGGCTAGATTTTAAAATTTGTTTTAATTTGGATAGTAATTTTGTTCATGGTTAATGGTTGTTTTGCACATCCCTATTCCCAACTTCCGATACTCCTAGGTAGGTCATACCTAGCTACGGCGGGGGCTATCATTGGAATTAAGAGAGGAAAGTTGACTTTTGTGGTAGGAGAAAAGAAAATCGAGTTTATATTGGCAAAACTCATGAAAAATCCTTCATTGATGGATTCTTGTTGTTTAGTGGATTTGATCAGTGGTTGTGTTCAAGAGAATGCATCAAAGCCTCCTTTGATCAATAAGTTAGAAAAATATTTGTTTGATAGCGTCAAGATTGATGAAGAAAACATCGAAGCTAAGGTTTATGGAAAAATATTGGACAAAAGTCTCATTTTCACTAACCAAAGTATTGGAAGAAATAGATAAAAGATATTGTAATTTTATTCCTCAGTCAAAGGCTAGTTTATATAATGGGAATACACAAAATACCTAATTCTCTCCTTAATGGAGAATAAAATAAAATAAATGACAATAAACATAAATAATTAAATATGGAAATAAAATATCTTCCAACACCCCCCCCCCCCCTTCAAGTTGGTGCATAGATATCTATCATGCCCAACTTGTCTATCAAATGCTCAAAGGTAGTTCTTGCCAAACTTTTGGTCAGGATATCTGCAGTTTACTAACTTGAAGTCACGAAAGGTAGGCATATGATTCCAGCATCTAAATTCTCATTTATGAAGTGTCGATCAATCTCAATATGCTTGGTTCTGTCATGTTGAACTGGATGAGCTATGCTAATAGCAGCTTTACTGTCAGGGTATAATTTCAATGGAAGTTCAACTTTCATCTTAAGTTCTTCTAAGACTCTAAGAATTCATAATCCTTCACAAATACCTTGAGACATAGCTCTAAACTTGGCTTTTGCATTACTCCTTGCTACAACGTCTTGCTTCTTGCTCCTCCATGTCATAAGATTACCCCAAACATAGGTACAATATCCAGAGGTTGATCTTCTATCGGTGACTGAACCTGTCCAATCAGCATTGGTGAAGATGGACACATTCCTTTCACTAGTCTTCTTAAAAAATAATCCTTTTCCAGGGTTTCCCTTCAGATGTCTCAGTATCCTATAGACTGCCTCAAGATGTTCTTCGAAAGGAGAATGCATAAACTGACTCACTACACTGACTGAGAAAGCAATATCAAGTCGGGTGTGTGACAAATAAATCAGTTTCCCAACCAATCTCTAATATCTTCCAATATCAACAGGAACATTACCTTATCCCCAAAGTTTAGCATTAGGATCCATAGGGGTATCTGCAGAACGACATCCATTCATTCCTGTTTCTTTCAATAAGTCTAGAATGTATTTCTGCTGTGAAACCACAATACCATTCTTTGACTGAGCAACCTCCATGCCTAGAAAATATCTCATGAATCCCAAGTCCTTGATTTCAAAGTCTACTGCCAATTTCTCTTTTACCCTTGCCATTTCCACTGTATGGTCTCCAGTAAGGACAATATCATCAACATAAATAATCAGAACAGTAACTTTGCCATCGTTGGAGAATTTTGTGAACAAGGTGTGGTTAGCCTGTCCTTGAATGTACCCTTGATTCTTCATGGACTTAGTGAATTTTTCAAACCATGCTCTGGGAGACTGCTTTAATCCATACAAAGACTTATTTAGTTTGCATACATTTGATCCAAATTTGTTTTCAAAACCAGGAGGAATGTCCATATATACTTATTCTTCTAGATCACCATTAAGAAAGGCATTCTTAACATCTAACTGATGTAGGGGCCAATCCAAGTTAGCAGCAAGAGATAAAGGAATTCTTATAGTGTTCAATTTTGCAACAGGAGTAAATGTCTCTGAGTAGTCTATACCATAGGTCTGAGTGAAGCCTTTAGCCATCAAGCAAGCCTTGTACCTTTCAATTGACCCATCTGAATTATACTTCACAGTGAACACCCATTTGCATCCAATTGTCTTCTTACCATCTGGTAGCGACGTAACACTCCAAGTTTTGTTCTTTTCAAGAGCTTTCATCTCCTCAAGTACAGCTTCCCTCTACTTTGGAATTTCTAGAGCAACTTGTACACTTTTTGGAATTTCTGCACTAGACAATTTTGAGGTGAAGAGAGACATAGATGAAGACAAATTTGAATATGAAATAAAATTGGACATGGGGTGTTTAGTGCAAGATCTGACAGGTTTTCTAATGGCAACAAGATCATCTATATCAGGATATAAAATACGACTCTCAAAAACAGAGATAGACTTACCTTTCCTTTTGTT
The DNA here is from genome assembly GCA_963859935.3 of Lathyrus sativus. Classification (NCBI taxonomy): domain Eukaryota; kingdom Viridiplantae; phylum Streptophyta; class Magnoliopsida; order Fabales; family Fabaceae; genus Lathyrus; species Lathyrus sativus. The sequence goes on from OZ012737.1 coordinate 18,672,949, forward strand.
AGGAGGTTGATAATTCCCCAGTTCAGATTCTTGGCAGTGTTGAGATGTGGACTCGTCCCTTAGTTTATGGTGCTTTTTTATAAAAATATTCCCTTTCCAAGTCCTGTTTCCTAATTCGAATTTGTTTTCTTGAAGTGACTCGTTATTTTGTGGAATTTCAATTAGATCATCATTATCATCGTTTTCAGGATTCTCATTATTTTCTACAAGAGAAAATGTAGGCTCAGATTCACAAGGCTCCTTACTCATAACAGGAGTAGGATCAGACATAGAATCATGACCATTTTCTGTTGGTGCAGATGTAAAAGTCTCATAATTTTGTGGTGCAGGCAAAGATAAATTTTTCAAAAAACTCATGTCCTCAATTTGAAATGAGTCTTCCTTTATCTCCCCCCCCCCCCCTTGAAGATGAGTGTCATCAAAGAAAGGTTTATTTTCAAAAAATGTAACATCCATAGTGACAAACATTTTCTTATTTTTTGGATCAAAACATTTATATCCTTTTTGGGTTGAGGAGTATCCAACAAAGACACATTTTATAGCACGTGGCTCAAGTTTTCTAACATTTTTATGTTCATGAACAAAAGTTGTGCAACCAAAGATTTTAAAGTCAAATCAGTTAAAACACGAGTACTAGGGAAACATTCTTTGAAGACATTAATTGGACTTTGAAAATTGAGAATTTTGGAGGCCATTCTGTTAATTAAATATGCAGCTGTTAAAACAGCTTCGCCCCACAAATAACTTGGTACTTTATTCGGAAAAAAGTAGAGCTCTAGCAACCTCCAATAAATGTCTATTTTTCCTTTCGGCCACTCCATTTTTTTTGAGGAGTATTAGGACATGAACTTTGATGTATAGTCCCATTTTTTAGAAAAAAAATATCATTCAGGATAGTGTTAAAATATTCTTTGCCATTATCACTTCTAAAAACTTGGATATTTGTTTAAAATTGGTTCTGCACCATTGAAAAAAAAATTCTTTACAACCTGACAAACATCTGATTTCCCCTTTAACAAGTACACCCAACATACTCTTGTATGGTCATCTATAAATGTGATAAACCATTTTTTGAGAGAGAGTGTACTAGTACGGTTAGGGCCCCAAACATCACTGTGAATAATAGAAAATGGTTTTGATGGTTTATAAGGTTGTATTGAAAATTGGGATCGATGATGTTTTGCAAACTCACATGTTTCACATTTAAACGAAGAAAAATTCTTATTGTGAAGTAACTTAGGAAACAATTGTTTTAAATAACGAAAACTAGGATGACCTAATCTTAAATGCCATACCATAATGTTGTCATCTTTATTATTCAAAACAGAAAAAGACTCAAAGCAGGAACTTATTGTTAAAGGTAGTTGTGATGAAGATCCAATGTTAAGGTAGCAAAGTCCTCCACTTTCCGTAGCACTGTCAATCATCTTTCCTGAGTTCAAATCCTGAAAGACACAGTGAGATCGAAAAAAATTAGTTTGACAATTTATATCTTGGGCTAATTTATTGACGCACATTAAATTACACGATAAATTTGGAACATGAAGGACATTTTTAAGAGTTAATATTGGAGACAACACAACTGACCATTTACCTGCAATGGCTGAAAAAGAGCCATCTGCAATTTTTATTTTTTGATTACCTGCACATGAACTATATGAAGAAAACAAAGTTGATTCACCTGTCATGTGATCAGAGGCACCTGAATCTACTATCCAAGTATGACTGGGACTGACACTAAGAAGTGCAGAATTACCTTTTGTTTCTATAGAGCAAAAAAGGGTTGGAGACTCGACGAGTTTGTACAATTTATCCAGTTGTTCTGTAGTAAATGGAAGCTGAGTTGTAGGGGATTGCTGCCCTTGATCAGAATTAATAGCCTGAAATGAATGACCGCCTTTCTTCTTCCAGTTCGGAGGTTTTCCTTTGAGCTTCCAACAGGTTTTACGTGTATGCCATTTGCGCTTGCAGTGATCACACCAAGGAACTTTATCTAACCTTCTTCCCTCGTCAAGGTTCCTAGTAGCCAGAGTTGAACCTTCAGATTCAGAGCTTCGTGGTGTCTTGCCCATTATAATTCTTTTTCGTGCCTCCTCCCTTCTTATTTCTGCAAAAGTTTCACGAAGAGTTGGCAATGGTATTTTTCCTAAAACTCTACCTCTTACCGTATCAAGGTCTTTATTGAGCCCAACAAGAAACATGAATACACGGTCATTTTCTTGCCTCTTGAGAAAAAAACACTGTCTTTTGTACACCTCCAATTGTCATCATAACAAAGATCCAACTCTTGCCACAATGTCAACTACTCATTATAATAAACAATTACACTCTTGTCACCTTGTTTCGCATGCCATAACTTTGATTTTAAACCAAAAATTTGGGAGGAGTTTTGAATATAAGAGTATGTTTCCTTAACAGCTTCCCAAACATCCCTTGCGAAAGGAAAAAAAAACATGTAAGGCTTACCTATTCCAATTTTCATGGAGCTTACCAGCCACACAATAATCAAAGAGTTTTCATATTTCCATTGTTTGTAACGAGGATCTCCTGATGTCGGTTCAGCTACTGCTCCTGTTAAGAAACCAAGTTTCCCTTTGCTATCCAACACCAACCGAACGGTTTGAGCCCATTCATTATAGTTATTCCCATTCATTTTAGGGATATTTATCTTGAGGGAGTATGAGGAACCCTCTTAATCATTACCCCTATGTTGGAATAACTATCACCAAAGACAATGTTCATGTTTCCATTGTTGTCGTTATTACTGCCAAAAACAATGTTAATGTCTTCATTATTGTCGTCATTCTTGCCACTGTTTGTGACCACTTACGGTTCCTCTCGTTCACCATCTCCGCGACCACCTCCGTTTCCGTGGCCACCTTCGTTACTGCGGCCACTGCCGTTGTTATTCGCCATAAGAGATTAAACGGGTATGTGAATCGGATCGGGTAAAAAAGCGGGTCGAGCAAAAAAAAATTATTCCTCACTAGTTGTGGAAAGCTTTACGGTAACCCTAACCCAGAGCTCTCGATACCATATTGGAAGAAATAGATAAAAGCTATTGTAATTTTATTCCTCAGTCAAAGGCTAGTTTATATAATGAGAATACAATAAAAATACTTAATTCTCTCCTTAATGGAGAATACAAGAAAATAAATAACAATAAACGTAAATAATTAAATATGGAAATAAAATATTTTCCAACACAAAGAGTTGAAGCAATTGTAACACAAAGTGGTGAACCTAAAAACCAAAAACCTCAACTAGGATTGAAGTAAGGTAAGCCTAAGGAGAAGAGAGGAGTGAAAGAGATGGTCTATGAAAAAACGGACCTAAAATATGAGCCTCCTTATAGAAGGAGGAAGAAAAAGGAAGAAGGATGTATGACATGGATGAATAGAATTAGTTGGGCCCCAAAGATAGCTAAGAGCAACTTTAGTGCAGGGTTGTTAAACCAAAATTTTGTATAGCTTACGTTAGTAATAAAGAATTTGTATTATAGTAAAGCTGACATGGCATCTAAGTGAACTAAAATTTAGTTCCCGTTCTCTATATAGTTAACGTTAACTATGTGAAATATATTATAATATTATTTATTTAATTAATAAAATATTCCAACAGCATTAAAGTAATGGCATGATATTTGAAAATAGTGGGGTCAAGTTTTGGTTTCTTATAAACAACCATCATTAAAGTAAAAACTACTCAAATCAACTATAAATGTTTTAAATCCTACAAAACACTTTGGGCCCACAAAAAATATCTTAGTTTACCCATTTAGTTTACTCCCATTAAAGATGCTCTAAGAGAAATGTTAGGGACTCAAGTTTGAAAGAAGCACCCTCATGAGTTTGATGGTCTATGAGGTCGAGCTAAACGACCTTAAACAAAGTGCTACATGGGAGGCAACCCACACTTTTCGCACTAATTTTTTTCTTGTTGTTTGATTTTTATTTCATTTAATAAAAAGACTCGCGAAGAGGAAGCAAAACAAGTGATAAGATTTGAAAAATTTGAGAAAAATCAATACAGGAACTATGCTCAGAAAAACCGACAAAACCACAAGAAAACTAAATTCCTTAGACAAAAACCAGAGAGCTACTATAGGAGGTCGTAGCACTTACTATGGGCCATAGTAGTCCCCCCAGCCAAAATCATATTTCAAAATAAGGCCCATATATAATTTAGGGACTTGCTACGGGATGCCATAGTAGCTGCTACGAATCGTAGCAGGCCTCAGCGCTCCAATGTCAATTTTCTTTTTTAATTTTCAAATTTTCTCTTGGCCATACCCACCTTCTCTCACCCAATCATTTATATTAACTCACCTTTAAACCTTTCAAACCTGATTTTTAATTCACTTTATCACCAAATATATCTCTCTAAACCTCCCATTTTCATATTTATTTTCATCTTACCTTTAAAAACCTACCAAACCTCCATTAAAACAAAAACAAAAGCTTCAAACTTTTTTGTACTCCCACCACTAATTCCAAAACTACATTCACCAATCATCAGACTGCCAGACACAAAATTTCAAAAAGCTTTATTTGAATTTTCTAAGTTTCATTAACAATAGCAGCAAAAAGGAGTGACAAGGGGAAACAAGTTAGCGAATCTCCAAGATCCAAAAAGATTGGAAGCACTAGAGCCTTAAATCCTCACAACGTCGTCTTTGAGAATGACGTCGAAGCTAAAAAGTAGATCGCCTTAATCAACCGCAAACTCACATCGACAAGGTATATGTGTGAAAACACAATTACTACTCTTGGTTTAAAATCTGAAATAGATAGAATGTTTCATTCCATATGGTTGTTAGAGTTCGTGCAACATGAAAAGTCAACTTATGAGTGCATTACTCTTGAGTTTTTTAGTACCACAAATTTCAAATTACAAAAGAAGTGGATAGATGGTAAGAGGTACTACTATGGTACTCTCAAATTTTGTATATTCAACTAAAATCATGAGTTGAGTGTTGAAGAGTTGGGACACATTCTCAAATTTCCTATTTGTGGGCCCAGAAATATCCCAATTTAATATTAAGAACTTCTATGCGATATTACCGATGATCACTTTTATATTGTTGCTGAGGAAAAAGACCCCACCATTCAAAACCCTTGCTTTCAGTACTCCCAAAAGGCCCTTGCATACACCTTGTTTGGGCGAGGTGATAGTACCGGTGTATCCAACCAAAGAGATCTTTTGTTTTTGTATTGTATGACTATTAATGATGAGGTTCTTTTTTGCCACATTTGCGGCCAACTATTTGGGGCAAGTTTCTCGTGCGGCCACCAGAGGAATTTTGGCGAGGGGGGTTGATCACCCAAATTGCTGAGCATGTTGGATTTGAATATAATTTTAAGAGGATCGTCTTGTAGAGGGTAAGGATAAGGTTAACATGGTTGTCCTTATGTATCAAAGCATGATTTTTGTTGAGATTAACACATACAGGATGATGATTCGCAATAAAACTATTCTTGATTTGCCAAACCCTAGAAAAGTAAGGGTTAATATTGTGAATAATTGGCTCTATAAGACAGGTGCCCCCACTCCAGGTAATATATCCAAGGAGGAGGGAGACCTCAATTTTGCTAACCACGATGTAGATACATTTATGGATGAGGAAGTTGTCCCTCCATTTACTCATCCTATCCAACATGAAGTCGAGCCTTCAAATGATAACCAGGATAGATGGAGGTGGGTGCAATTGGAGATTCAAGGAATGAAGGAGAAGTAAACAAGACAAGGTGTGGTCTTGGATGATGTTCAGTTGATGTTGCAATAGCTAATATTACGCTTCCCACCTCTCAAGTGAGGTCTTTGTGAGTTCACTCCCTCTTGCTTGCGCTAAAACATCGAGGACAATGTTTGATTCAAGTTTGGAGGGAGGTATTTTTGTACTTTTTTCTATCTTGTGTGTTTATTATTTTTGTTCTTTTAAGTTATTTTTGAATTTTAGTTGTTTCCATTAATTTTTCTTTTAAAAAGACCATTTCTTCAAAAAAATCCTAAAATTGGACCGTTCGAAAAGTTTTGTTGAAAAACCTTTAGTCATGAGGAAACTAGGAAAGTATATAGAGTTGGAGGGATGGGAGGCTAAATCTAGGGACACTGGAAAATTTTGACAGCATAAGTATTATTATAACACCCTAAAGTTCCCAAAGTAAGATGCGAGTCCAATGTGTAGATTTGTACCATAATACTCAGATTCTGAGAAGTACTGCCTAATTGGTTTATAATGATAGCCTGACATAATTTAGACTCGCATGCATGTATGGTTTGTTTGTAAATAAATAATTGTAGCACCAAAATGATGAAAAGAGGGTAAAAGGCACCTACACCTTCTAAGTTGGGTAACCCTCACCCGGTCATTTAGCTTTACGGTGGTTGAACCCCAAATGTCATTCCAAAGTGAACAAATAAATAAACACACAAAAGTGTGTAATTTCATCGTAAATAAAGAAGGCAATTGTTGCTTATCTGGTGTCTACACAAAAATTCTCGACCAGTCTTGTGCATGTGATGATAATAATAATTCCAGAATGCCTTAATTTGACTATCCGAATGAAAAGGGAAGGAAAAATTGAAAAAGAAACTTAAGTACAAAGCATAGTTGGAGTGGTTTCTGAAAGGGAACTTAGGTCCGTATTCTCACAACGGTTAATCTTTTTGTAAATACCTTTAGTGTCAAGTGATTACTGAGAAAATTAGATCTTAGCCAATATGAATGAAAACTCACGTATGAGTACCGGTAGTTTCATTTTCCTAATCATTTTTATTAAGTGAACTTAGAGGAAGAAGAGGTAGAAGTTCTTGGATTCATCATCTTTGTCATCAATCTTCTTCATCAAAGGTGAGTTCCATTAGATAGCATAACATTGAGGGGGAAATATGAGAATATGGTGGGTTAGGGTTTTGTGTGAAAGCATGGTAAATGGAATTGATATGTTGTTTACATGATGATTTTATGATGTTCATACTTAATCATGCAAATATATGTTCCTATGAGTGTTTGGATGTGTGTTGTAAGTATTGGGTGTTGGGATTTTGGAGTATTTTCATGGAAGATAGTATTCTCACTACTGCCTTCGCACAACGAGCACTAAGGCCTTTCACTACTGCCATCATTTTTTCTGTTTGCACAACAAACTCGAAGCGAGGAATCTCGCCTGGCCTTCGTACTATGAACCCTGCAGTGTATTTCATGTTTTGTTTTCTTCATAACTTTTGAATCGTAACTCGGATCGAGGCACGGTCGGAAGCGTTGGAAATGTGGAATTTAAAGATGGATTTGATAGGATGGCTTTGAATTTAAAGAATGTGGAATATTATGTGAATAGATGAAAATGAACACCTAGTGTTGTGTTGAGAACTATGTAATTAGTTTGATCTTTGGTGAGAGGCTTGGCTCTGAAAGACCTGTCTATTATGTGATTACAAAATAACCGAGAATGTTGGTAGAGGAATAATTATTATTTTATGCCTTATGTGATATTTTTATGCTTGATGCATTATACTATTTTACCGTATGTGTTATTCCATATATGTATACATGGATGTTTTGATTGTATGATAACATGCTTAAAAGACTATAAGAATGGTGAGGAAACCCTTGATGTTAACTAATGAAATGAATTAGCAAGATGAATAGGTCATGAGGAATAACATAGATGATAATGCTTGTGCAATAATGCCTAGGTGTGTATCATTGTCAAGTAGTTGTCTAGTTGTGAGGAGAGGTTTGTATGGAACATGTATGGTTTGTGTTGTTATGGTTAAGGCGAATGGGATGCCTTGTGATTTTAGAATACAATCATGATATCCTTAGTGATTACATAAGTGAATGGAGCTTATAGGTAAAATGCTTGAGATGGGGGTGGTTCTATAGGAAGCGACGATTCTTAAGGTTGATGTTATCCCTTAGAATCTGAATCCATTCGATGTTATGTTATGCTTTATCATGTAGTCGGAATTGAATTCCCTTGATATGTGTCATTCTGAGAGTGGAGGCTTATATAGAGAGCTCTTCTGGAATGCGCACACTATTTTCACTAATAAGTATCAGTGACCCATGTCAAGAACTCTTGTGTGGGTTGACAAGGGAAAGTTACTTATTAGATAGGTATCTGTGACTTATGTCGAGAACTCTTGTGTGGGTTGGCTGAGGAAAGTTACATATGAGTTAGATATTCGTGACCCATGTTGAGAACTCTTGTGTGAGGTTGGCCAGGGAAAGATATATATAATACAAGGATCTGTGACCCATGTTGATAACTCTAGACGTGGGGTTAGCCGGGGAAAGATGTCTTGATGTGGTTTCTGATTAGTGATTGTTTGAGTTGGTGGACTCAAGAGATATATTACCATACATCGTGAATTGTGTGAACTTAAGTCTTATCCCTTTCCCTTTTTGACTTAAGATAGAAATTGGCTAGAACCTTATAGAGCTGAGTGAACTCATAAGATATGGGAACTTACTGAGATTATTATCTCACTCCATTATTGTCGTTTTTCAGTTTAGTTTGCATGTGGAGCTTTGCTTGGATGTTTCAAGAGAAGCTTAGTTTATGCTTTTTCCATTGTGCATTGTGTATTGTCTACTTCGTACAATGAAGGATATTGTACTTAGATCATAATTTTATTGTTTTGGAAATTTTCCATATTTTGCACCATAGGGTGTCTTTTATATTTTAGAAATGGTCAAGTATGTAAATCATGTCAATAGGCACTTATGATTGGGTCAATACCAGATGTCATATTCCAAATTTGTCCTACTTGTATATAAGTTTCATTTTTTATACATCCCCCCATTAACCATCGTTCAAAAAAATACGTTGTTTCAGCTTTCAGTTCCTAAATTCAACTTGTTGCAAGATTTGTTTGAGGTTTGCCAAGACATGTGTGTGTGTGTGTGTGTGTGTGTGTGTGTGTGTGTGTGTGTGTGTGTGTGTGTGTGTGTGTGTGTGTGTGTGTGTGTGTGATGTTATTTTCAGTTCAAGTGGTTCTGACCTAATCTTGGTCAGGCAAGAGTTCTTTTTTCATGATTCAAGGACAATGTGGATACAATTGATTTTAGTGGTTGGTGTACGGATCAGGTTACTAGACTGTGCTAAATTTTCAGTTATTCATGGTTAAAGATCATCAAGGATCAATTCATTTTCAATCAGGATTTGGACGAGTTCATTCAAAGCATGTTAGGATTTGGTCCTTATTGCAATTGTAGATCCAGTTCAAGTGAGATGTTGAATAGGGTTCAGCTAAGGCATACATCTGTGGGTCTAAATTGAAAGTTCATGATTCATGGTCCAAATTCCAATTCATGTTCAATTTTCATATATTCATCCCATGATCTATTTCATTATCATTTTTAATCCATATCCAAATCCCAAACCATTTATTTAATTTCCATTTACCTCAATTCCTTTCCAACTTCCTTTTTTAATTTATTTTCATAATTATATCAAAGTATATTACAAAAGTTCCTCACCATTTTCTCACAAAAGCTTCTACTTCCTAAGCACATATCACATTATTGGATCATCATAATAATAAGAGCCCAAGTCCAAAAAATTTCAAGCCCATAATTATAAGCCCATTGTTACAACAAGAATCTCACCAACTAAACATTCATTACCAACAAAAACTACAAGTCCATTACCAACAAAAACTACAAGCCCATCGCCAACAACAATAAAAAAATTGCCAAAGTGATTCACCACAACCCACTGCGTATGAGCCATTAGCAGAATTATTGCAACACAATACACTTTACGTGACCCACATCTTGCTATCACTCCAACAATAGCCTTGCTTGCAAAATGACAAAACCAACACACGTCAGCCAACAACACGATGTCATGCTAGGCCATGAAGAGAGCTATCCGCGCAGAACAAGGGATGTACAATCCTCTTTAATACCATGAACAGGCTGCAAACGGCAAGGACTTAAGGGCAACGCAACCCCATGTAAACCTCTTCTCTGTGTGCAGCAACAAGGTCACTTGGAATCCCTCAACGACAGACAAAAAAAGGGGGGAAATCACCAACAGACACACATAGAACGTACCGCGCAACAAATCTGCAACGTACACATCCTCTCAATCCGTACATGATTCACAAGAGTAGGCATCAAAAATGCAGTTGTACAACCTGAACAACTCCCTATTTCCTCTTAACATTTCCCAAGTTGACCCCCATTTTCTCTATTAAAAAAGAGAGAGAGAGACCCTGTTAAATTCGGAGCACCCGCCTAATAATAGTCATCAACAAGAAGCTTTTTTTGGGATCATTTATACCTCATTCATTTTTCTTTGGTGGAGAACCAAGAACAGAGACAAAAAAAATCTTCTCAACCTCAAAAACTTTTTTCCTGCATAATCATATATTAAAAATCCGATCTCCTCTAACGCACAGAAAAAAAACAAATTCAAATATAGAAGTACAAAGGGATGAGGAAGAGATAAAAAGAAGAAGAGAGAGCTTAGCGAGACAAGATTAAAATGAACCTGGGTCAAGAAACACAAGAACGAAAGATTGAAGTGAGTTTCAAACGCGATTTGAGAAGAAAGGTGGGGATCCGTTCTAATTTTGGAATGATCTAAGTTGTTCTTGTTTCAGTTTTTCACGCGTCGTGATATGAGCCGAGTGGTTGCGTTTTTTCCGAGATCTTGTTAGAGGATGATTTTGTTCTTTTCAATTGTGGTTCTGTATTCCCCTGTGAATTCGTGGGCTTGTGAGGCTTGTTCACTTTTACCATCCGCACCACCATTTTTTTTATAAAACAAAACGGTTTATCTTCTTTTCTATGAATGGATGAGATGATGGGATATTAAGAAGCCCATATGATTCTCATTTCTAAATAGCACTCCTCCCTACTCTCATATGTAAGTTATATGTATTCCTAAGAGGGGGTGAATTAGGCTCTTAGACACTTTTTCCGGTTTTTATGATTCTTGGATTTTTCTTCTTTAAATTCTTCTAGATGATGAAAAGCATAAAGTGCAAAAAGAAAAAGGACACATCGATTTATAGTGGTTCCCCTCACAATCCGAGAGTACTCCACTCCCCTTTCAACATGAAAGAGAATTTTACTATCAATGTTAGATTTCTACAAAAGACAATCCTAACAACCAAGAACACCCTTCTTGGATTTACACAATATTTAAGTCCTACCGAGAATGAATATCTCACACAAGGACCTCTTGTATCCACAATCCGGATCACAAGGAAAACCCTACAAACTTATCTTTTATAATTCTAAGAATAAGTTGTAGTCAATACAGAATTTTGTATATAAGTGACAATTGAATGTATATCAATATGAAATATTGATCTTCTTCTCGAAACAAAGATTACTCAGAAATTATACAAGTGTTCTTTATGTGAAAGCAAGTTGTACAGATGTGAAAGTGTATACCAATGGCTTGTTTCAAAATTCTGATTTGAACACTTTTGAAAATTCAAAAAGGTTGAAGATAATGAGTAATATTTGAAATTTGTTTCTTGAAGGTGAATTTGATTTTGAAAACTGAAATCAATTTATAAGAGTGAAAAACCTGTTCAAAAAGGTATGATTATGGGATAGAAAAATAGCCAGTAAGAAAATCATAGAGCAATGCAATTCTCCATGAACAGATGTTATTTTTGGCTGTTGTTTCAGTGTTAATCGGTTAACCAAATAGGTTAATCGGTTAACACCTTTACAACGTTCAAAAAATATTCAAAGTTTACATGTGTTAATCGGTTAACCTATATTGTTAATCGATTAACACTGTAAGAAATTCCTAAAATCATAATTTTAACTTGTGTTAATCGGTTAACCCCACAGGTTAATCGGTTAACACTGAAAGATTTTCCAAAAAATACTTAATTTAAAAATTCAAGAGTATTTTAAAATAGTTTTAAAATGGTTTTAGTTAGTGGTGTAGTGAGGTGAGATTAAAGAACACTTGTATACATAATTCTAAGTAAACAATGTTATACTGTATCTTGATTCTTCAACACCACTTGAAACTTGATAGATATTGATAAATGACTTTTCCTTGATCTTGATAATGTATTCTTGATGATATGCTTGCACCTCTTGCTTTTTGTGAAGGGTTCAGAATAGAGATGCTTCAGATTTTATCTTCGGTGCATATACCCGCACGGGTATATAGTATCTTGCGAGCTAAGCTGATATGAGTTGTCTTCATCAAAACAATAGAGGCTTTTGAATCTTGATTCTACAATCTCCCCCTTTTTGATGATGACAACAGTTTCTTTGAAAATCTTTCTTGATACTTGATTCATAGCATTTCTCCCCCTAAGTTGAATCTCCCCCTAAATTCAAAATGTTAGAACCACAATCCTTCTCCCCCTTTGTCATTAGCAAAAAGGAAGAGGAGCATTTAAAGATAATAGCAAATAATCATGCATAGCAAACACAACACGCATAAACAATTATCATAGGAAAAGTCATAACTTGAATGAAAATAAGCAAACCATTGTACGAGTACATAAAAGAAAACAAAACTGAATTTAAAACTTAAAACAGAATCATAGTTTAGAAACAAAAATATAGTATCAAAAAAATTTCTAAATATCCTCAGCCGGCATATCCTCTTCTTCACTACAATCCTCTTCTTCATCCTCTTCTTCAATGTTTCCTATGTTTGAATGCTGAGAATTAAGCACAAGGTTACGGAGAGAGGTAATGGCTCGATAGGTTTCACGGTGATGGTTCATCATTGTTATGTAGAGGAATTCATTCGTTATTCCTCCTTTTGGAATGGAGTAGGAATGGTTGGAAGCTGAGGAGCCTTCGTCGGCGTACTTGTAGATACCGTCGGTGTCTTTGATGATTTCGGTGTTCTTGACAATGGTGATCTCATTGATTTCATTTGTGGTTGGTTTCATTTTCGTAGAAGGTTCGCAGTTGAGGTCCAATTCCGTTAACTCAAGTATTCTTGAAATCAATCGTGCAAACGGAAGCCTTGTTGACAGAGACAGTTGTTGTTGCAAATGATACATAATAGTGAGAATCCAATTCACTTTTATCTTGTTCTTGATTGCAAACAGTAGTTGCATATCCAAATCATTAATCTGAGAATGGTTTCAGTCTTTTGGAATCAGAATATAACAGATAACATAGTGAAGCATTCGATCATTCACCGTCAGATTTTTCGCATAGCATAGTGTGCAAGCAGTCCTCTGGCTTGCAATAACAGACTCTTTTGGGAACCTGTAAATGTTATAGTAGTATTCCATCTTGTCGTAATTTGCCCACGGCCCATCCACATGGTTTACCCCTTTTCTCAGAAAACAGCCTCTGGATGGTATCTCTAATCTTCCAGCAATGTCGGACAGATTTTCCTTCAATGCATAGTCCCGAACAGAAGTTTCCATAATATGCTCATCATCGGCATTCAAGTACACAGATAGCTTATTCATAAACGCTTTGACCAAATCGGGGTAGCATTTCCCAGTATCAGACACTAACTTATGAATTCTTTTAAATTTTAGCAGTGCTGGAAAATCAAACGAAGAAGCCGGAAAAGCTTTGAGGTTAACGTACTTTACCGGAGAGAACGTTTCATCAAAATCAATTCCTTATTCTTGGTTGTAGCCTTGTTCGACCAATCTTGCTTTGTTACGAACTATGATCCCATTCTCGTCAAGTTTGTTCTTGAACACCCATCTTGTTCCTATGATGTGCTTGTGGTCCGGTCTTGGTACAAGACTCCAAACTTGATTCCTTTCGAATTGGTTGAGTTCTTCTTGCATCACTATAATCCATTGGTCGTCGCCTAAGGCTTCATCAATCTTGGTTGGTTCAATTTGAGACACAAAAGCCATGTTGAGACAAGCATCCTTAAGATTTAGTCGAGTTGCAATGCCTTGGCTAATATCACCAATAACTTTATCTATCGGGTGATCTCTATGAGTTCTCCATTCCTTTGGAAGATCTTGATGTTCTTCAATGATTTGAGTGACATCTTCTTGTGGTATTACTTGATCCTTTGAAGTCTCTTTTTGTTGTTGTGAAGAATCTACTATATCATCATCATCATCCACAATAATATTATCCTCTTTCGAGGGGTTAGTCTCATCAAACGAAATATGAATGGATTCTTCAATAGTAAGAGTTCTTTTATTAAAAATTCTAAAAGCTTTACTAGAGAGGGAGTACCCAAGGAATATACCTTCGTCGGACTTCTCATCAAACTTACCGAGATTTTCCTTATCGTTGTTGAGAATGAAACATTTGCATCCGAATATGTGAAAGAATGATATGTTTGGTTTCCTACCCTTGAACAACTCATACGGAGTCTTCTTGAGCATTGGTCGAATATTGACACGGTTGCTTACGAAGCAAGTCGTGCTAACCGCATCTGCCCAAAAATATTTAGGAAGATTTACGTCGCTAAGCATTGTTCTTGCAAGCTCCACCAATGACCTATTCTTCCTTTCTACGACACCGTTTTGTTGAGGAGTCCTTGGTGCGGAAAAGTTGTAAGAAATTTCATGCTCTTCGCAGAAATCTTCAAAATGTGAATTTTGAAATTCTCCACCATGGTCGCTTCTAATGGAGGCTATGGTGAGTGACTTCTCGTTTTGAATTTGCTTTGCATACTTCTTGAATGCTTTGAAAGCATCACTTTTCTGCACTAAAAACAATGTCCATGTGTATCGAGAGAAATCATCAACAATAACTAAAGCATAAATGTTACCTCCGAAGCTTTTCGTTCTTGATGGACCAAAAACATCCATATGCAACAATTGAAGTGGCCTTGATGTAGACACCACTTTCTTGGACTTGAAAGTTGTCTTGGTTTGTTTCCCTTTTTGGCAAGCATCGTATAACTTATCCTTGATGAACTTTATCTTCGGAAGACCAACAACTAGGTCATGCTTTATCAATTTGTTTAAATGTTCCATGTGGATGTGAGAAAACCTTTTATGCCATAGCCACACCTCGTTGTTGTTTGCCATTAAACATTTTACCTTCAAGGATGAGTCATCAAAAGAGATCATAAAAATATTATTAAATCTTTTACCTTTTAGCAAGATGTCATGGGTGACTTCATGTTCTATCAAACATTCATCCTTTGTGAAGTTGATTCGGAACCCTTTGTCACACAATTGACTTATGCTAAGTAGGTTGTGTTTAAGGCCTTCCACATAAAGGACGTCTTCGATGATTGTACATGGAGGTGCACCAACGGTTCCTACTCCAAGAATCTTTCCTTTATTATCATCACCGTAAGTAACGTATCCTTTGGCCTTTAATGATAGAATTGAAAATTTGTTGATGTCGCCCGACATATGCTTTGAACAACCGCTATCAAGGTACCATTGATTAGAAGTTGTTTTCAAGCAACCTAAAAAACAACATCAAGTATTGTTAGGTACCCAAACTTCTTTGGGTCCTTGATAGTTAGTACCCTTTTCGACCCACACATAATGCCGTTTAGCAACACCAATGTTGCGCACATAGCAAGCATTAGGTGTATGGCCTTTGATTCCACAATAAAAATAAGTAGGTTGAGAATGAGTTCTATATCTAGTAATATAATCCTTTTTCTTCACAATTCTTTTCCTTTTATGACTTTGATGCATAGTTTTAGAAATGTTTGCCTTTTGTTTAACAACTTGTTAGCTTGCTTTCACAAAAATGGTTTTATTTGTGCTTGGTTTGGAAAACTTAGAATATCCTAATCCACTTTTATCATTAGAATATCTTTGGTGCCTAAGAATTTTCTCCAAGCCAATTTGACCTTTTTCATATCTTTCTAAAACTCTTTTAAGTTGAACAATTTGAAAAGATAAGGATTCACAATTTTTGCATACAAGACTTTGTTTTTCATCCATCAATTTTTGTTTTTCATTTTCAATGTATTTTTCAAAAGCAATATTTTGTTCTTCTAAAGATGAAATTCTTTTCTTTTGGGATGAGATGCTTTTATACAAAGTCTTGCACTCTTTTAGAAGTTCATTTATGACTTCTTGTGCATCATTGTCATAAATTGAAAAGTTGCTACTAACCTCATCAATTTCTTCATCGGAGTGATGTGATGCCATAAGAGCCATATTTGCACATTCATCGCTTTCCGATTCCGATAATGAACTTATCTCATTCTCGTCCCAAGCAACATAAGCCTTCTTATTCTTGAAATCCTTCTTGCCTTTGAATCCTCCTTTCTTTGTAAGTTTCGGACAATCTGGCTTTATATGACCTTGCTTTCCACATTCGTAATATGTGACTTCTTGAATCGATGTGAATGCATCCTTTTTCCTGAAATGTTTATTCTTTTTAGGATAAGAGGATTTTTTGTTTGTGTTAAAAAACTTACCAAGCTTCTTTACAAGAAGTATGAAATTTTCATCTTCGGAAGTCTCGCCGTCTTTGTCATCCTTTGTGTCAATCTTCAAGGCAATTCCTTTGGACTTCTTTTCTTGACTTTCGTGCTTCTCGAGCCTTCCAAGTTCCAATTCGTGCTCTTGAAGTTTGCTAAATAAGGACGCGGATGTCATTGTTGAGAGACTCTTTTTTTCTGAAATAGCGGTCACTTTCGGTTGCCATTCCCTTGTTAAGGATCTTAGGACTTTCAAGTTGAGATCATCATTGGTGAAGGTCTTCCCGAGAGCAATCAAGTGATTTGTTAGATAAACGAATCTCTTTTGTAAGGAAATAATAGATTCACCGGGTTGCATAAGGAACATCTCATATTCTTGACTCAACGTGTTGAGCCTTGATCTTTTTACTTTCGTGGTTCCTTCATGCGTTTCCACCAAGGTGTCCCAAATCTCCTTTGCCGATTTACACTGTGATACACGGAAGAACTCGTCCATACTGAGAGCGCTTTGGAGTATGTTGATTGCTTTCTTCTCATTAAGAATTCTTTTCTTGTCATCATCATCGTATGATGATTTAATCTTTGGAGTTCCTACACCATTGACGACACTTGTCGGTTGATGAGGGCCATCTTCAACAGTTTCCCATATTCCTTCTCCTTGGGCTTCTAGATGTGCCTTCATGCGAATTTTCTAAAAATCAAAATATTCTCCAGAAAACAGTGGGGGTTTGTTACTACTTCCACTGTCTTTGAAAACCGGGTTGGTGCTAGCGGAAGCCATACTGAATCGATAGGAACAGGTTACCTTAACCTGCTCTGATGCCAATTGTAATTTATTTGTATGCCTAAGAGGGGGGTGAATTAGGCTCTTAGACACTTTTTCTGGTTTTTATGATTCTTGGATTTTTCTTCTTTAAATTCTTCTAGATGATGAAAAGCATAAAGTGCAGAAAGAAAAAGGACACAACGATTTATAGTGGTTCCCCTCACAATTCGAGAGTACTCCACTCCCCTTTCAACATGAAAGAGAATTTTACTATCAATGTTAGATTTCTACAAAAGACAATCCTAACAACCAAGAACACCCTTCTTGGATTTACACAATATTTAAGTCCTACTGAGAATGAATATCTCACACAAGGACCTCTTGTATCCACAATCCGGATCACAAGGAAAACCCTACAAACTTATCTTTTATAATTCTAAGAATAAGTAGTAGTCAATACAGAATTTTGTATATAAGTGACAATTGAATGTATATGATATGAAATATTGATCTTCTTCTCGAAACAAAGATTACTCAGAAATTATACAAGTGTTCTTTATGTGAAAGCAAACTGTAAAGATGTGAAAGTGTATTCCAATGGCTTGTTTCAAAATTCTGATTTGAACACTTTTGAAAATTCAAAAAGGTTGAAGATAATGAGTAATATTTGAAATTTGTTTCTTGAAGGTGAATTTGATTTTGAAAACTGAAATCAATTTATAAGAGTGAAAAACCTGTTCAAAAAGGTATGATTGTGGGATAGAAAAATAGCCAGTAAGAAAATCATAGAGCAATGCAATTCTCCATGAACAGATGTTATTTTTGGCTGTTGTTTCAGTGTTAATCGGTTAACCAAATA
Source organism: Lathyrus sativus (assembly GCA_963859935.3). Classification (NCBI taxonomy): domain Eukaryota; kingdom Viridiplantae; phylum Streptophyta; class Magnoliopsida; order Fabales; family Fabaceae; genus Lathyrus; species Lathyrus sativus. Next base: position 18,690,911 of record OZ012737.1, read on the forward strand.
GGTTAATCGGTTAACACCTTTACAACGTTCAAAAAATATTCAAAGTTTACATGTGTTAATCGGTTAACCTATATGGTTAATCGATTAACACTGTAAGAAATTCCTAAAATCATAATTTTAACTTGTGTTAATCGGTTAACCCCACAGGTTAATCGGTTAACACTGAAAGATTTTCCAAAAAATACTTAATTTAAAAATTCAAGAGTATTTTAAAATAGTTTTAAAATGGTTTCAGTTAGTGGTGTAGTAAGGTGAGATTAAAGAACACTTGTATACATAATTCTAAGTAAACAATGTTATACTGTATCTTGATTCTTCAACACCACTTGAAACTTGATAGATATTGATAAATGACTTTTCCTTGATTTTGATAATGTATTCTTGATGATATGCTTGCACCTCTTGCTTTTTGTGAAGGGTTCAGAATAGAGATGCTTCAGATTTTATCTTCTGTGCATATACCCGCATGTGTATATAGTATCTTGCGAGCTAAACTGATATGAGTTGTCTTCATCAAAACAATAGAGGCTTTTGAATCTTGATTCTACATCATACACCCATCCAAGCTTTGGTGCACCCCCATTCCGTTTTTTTTTATAAAATTTTTGTTAAGTTTTCTAGGTTTATTTGTTAAATATTTTGGTTATGATAAATATTTTGTTAAGTTTTCTATGTTAATTATTTTAATTTGTTTTTTGTTAAATATTTTAATAAATAATGTGACATTTATTGCCATTAAATTACTCTTGATTTCATGTAATATATCATTGGTTTTTCTCCATCTTGTTTTCGTCTTAGTTTTCTTTTCAATTCTTTTTCGGTCGATGACGAGACCTCCATAAATTATTATCGGTCAAATTATTGATAGATAACAGTTTATCCGAGACCACTTTTTCACTTCTCATTTTTATTTCTCATTTTCTATTTTATTTCATTTTTCGAATCGATAAAGTCGTTTGATTCATGAACGTTAGTTTTTGAGGTTGTTAAACCTTCATTATTTCAAATTTGTAGAAAAATGATCATTTGAATCATTTTTCTATACTTTGGGATCGTGAGAGGTTACCCTCGATTAATTAACATAGGGTTTGTGATTAAAATGAGATTTAACCCTATTTTCAATTTTATCTCAATTTTATTTTATTTTATCGGTCAATGAAGTCTTTACATTCGTAAATGTTGATTTATCAAAGTCAATAATCTTCATTATTTTAAATCTGTAGAAAATTATCATTTGGATCATTTTTCTATACTTTGGGATCGTGATGGATTACCTTCGATTAATCAACACGAGTTTATGATTAAGACGAGATCCCACACTTTTGGCCCGTGCGGCACGATTAAATCAGAGAATGATCTTTAATCATTAATTCTTGATTTTAATTTCCGTTCAATATAATTGTTTTACGTTTTCAGTCAAATATACCCTCGATTTATTTTCAGTCATTATATCATTGTTTATATATTCTTGCACATATTCTTTGATTATATTATTGTTGATATTATCTTGTTTATTATCTCGCTCATCTTATCATCATTATTCATATTTCATTCTGTCATATTACATATATTGTTCATCTAACCCACTTCTTGTTTATCTCATTCCAAAAACACCAAAAACATGATAAAACTATCGAAACCCTAGGAATTCTAAATTGGTGGACTGTTGATCATTATCTTAAATGGTGGAGTTTAGACCCTGTACATAAACCCTAGTTTGGATTTTTTGCCCGAACTCTTTTTCATTGTTTAGTTTAAGACACCTCGCACACACACAACTTTCTCTTGGGCTACCTGACAATGAGACCATTTATTTCTCACAATCCCCTGTATTTTATATGTATCCCTCTCCCGTTACAGTGTAATACCTTAGTTCTCTTCATGCTTGTTTGCTACTTGTTAAAAAGATTAAAAAAACAAATTAGGCTAGAACATATTTTCAAGCAAAGAAAAAATGAGGTTGATAAGTGCTAAAATGTACTGATTTTGAGTGTAAATAATTGGCACTTATTGGCTTAATTCAACTAATAAACCTCAACTTTTGTGCATATGTTGTACAGTTTACATTATAGTGTATATATTGTGTGTCGCGTAAATTTCATTGAGTTTAATTGATTTTTTCTCATTTTTTGTAGGTATATAAGCAATTATATTTTGTCATTGTCTTATAGAGCATTGAATAAGCTTTCCAACGTTTCCGACCGCGCGTAAAACGGAGTTATGGTTCAAACATTATGGTCGAAACAAGTATTGGTTTGCTGTCATGTTCGCTAGGCGAACATAAAGTTCTAAAACGCGTGAAAAACACAATTTTGGCAGTAGCAAAAGATGCATAAGTTTGCTAGGCAAACAGGACTCCGCTAGGCGAGTACTGGGACCCATTTTTGTCTAAGTAAGTGATTTTTCAGCATTTTTTAGGTTATGTTGTTTGAGAACTTTTTACCCCAACTTCATCAAACACATTCTTAAGTAGATTTAGCTTAGAAACAATATTGGAGGGTGCATCTTGACGATCCGAAGTCGAATCCACTTCAATTGGAGTTGACAGACCGTGAGACTTATGTTCTTCTTCCTTCCTCTCTATGTAGTTTTCATTTGTTGGGGTTTTGTATGTAAGTTTATCTTGATTGTATGTATATTTATGGATCTTTGTATAAAATCCCTTTTACAACTCTTTATCGATGGTTATCTTGATTTTTTACTTAATGGGTTTGGATTGCTATAGACATATACTGTTTGAACTCAATCTAAGATGAACATCTATTAGATTCTAAATGCTAGAGATAGATTTAGGACTAATATTCACGTGGGTATCGATTCTTAATGCTTCGTGTTGTCGAGTTGTGTGAGAGATCAACAATGAAACGATACGGTTGATCTCTCGACTTTGCCTTAGAGATAACCTCTATTGTGAGTGATACATGATAATATTGACAAGTGAATTAGGTTGCGTGCATTTGATCCATATATTTTTTAGTACATGATGGATAGAACGAAATACAACTCCTGACGAGTTTTCTCATTTCTTAAGAATGTACTTATTTTCTGGTTTTATGTTTTTCCTTTTGAATTTTTATCCCAAACCATTCAAACCCAAGCTTAGAGACGTAGAGATTATCGAATGGTATTCTTTCCCTCACACTGATCCTTGTGGAGACGATAAATCCCGGAGGAAATTCTTCCAAAAATAATATTTTTGCTTGCTGCTTTACCGCTTCAACAAAATGGCGCCTCATTTTGTTGAAGCGGTAAAGCAGCAAGCAAAAATATTATTTTTGGAAGAATTTCCTATGGGATTTATCGTCTTCACAGGGATCAGTGTGAGGGAAAGAATGTCGTTCGACAATCTCTACGTCTCTAAGCTTGGGTTTGAATGGTTTGGGATAAAAATTCAAAAGGAAAAACATAAAACAAGAAAATAAGTACATTCTTAAGAAATGAGAAAACTCGTCAGGAGTTGTATTTCGTTCTACCCATCATGTACTAAAAAATATATGGATCAAATGCATGCAACCTAATTCACTCGTCAATATCATCACGTATCGCTCACAACAGAGGTTATATCTAACGCAAAGTCGAGAGATCAACCGTATCGTCTCATTGTTGATCTCTCACACAACTTGACAACACGAAGCATTAAGAATCGATACCCACGTGAATATTAGCCTTAAATCTATCTTTAACATTTAGAATCTAATAGATGTTCATCTTAAATCGAGTTCGAACAATATATGTCTATAGCAATCCAAACCCATTAAGTAAAAAATCAAGATAATCATCGATAAAGAGTTGTAAAAGAGATTTTATACAAAGATCCATAAATATACATACAATCAAGATAAACTTACATATAAAATCCCAACAAATGAAAAATACATAGAGAGGAAGGAAGAAGAACACAAATCTCACGGTCTGTCAACTCCGATTGAAGTGGATTCGACTTCGGATCGTCAAGATGCACCCTCCAATGTTGTTTCTAAGATAAATCTACTCAAGAATGTGTTTGATGAAGTTGGGGTAAAAAGTTCCCAAACAACATAACCTAAAAAATGCTGAAAAATCACTTAAATAGACAAAAATGGGTCTCAGTATTCACCTAGCGAAGTCCTGTTCGCCTAGCAAACTTATGCATCTTTCGCTACTGCCAAAACAGTGTTTTTCATGAGTCTTAGAACTTTCTGTTCGCCTAGCGAACATGACAGCAAACCAATACTTGTTTCGACCATAACTTTTGAACCGTAACTCTGTTTTACGCGCGGTCAGAAGCGTTGAAAAGCTTAATCAATACTCTATAAGATAACGACAAAATTTCATTGCTTATATACCTACAAAAAATGAGAAAAAATCAATTAAACTCAATGAAATTTACGCGACACACAATATATACACTATAATGTAAACTATACAACATATGCACAAAAGTCGAGGTTTATTGGTTGAATTAAGCCAATAAGTGTCAATTATTTACACTCAAAATCAATACATTTTAGTACTTATCAGAGGCTTGATCCAACGTCAAGTCATTTTCAAACTCATTTCAAATTGGACCACCTTAGGGTTTCTCCTTCTCATTTCACCTCTTTTCCATCAAACCATACTAACCTTGTATGTATTCAACCCTTGTAAGTCGATTGCTTCACGGATCGCCATCAACCCATCATGATCTATTCACCACCCTTTCTTTTCAAACTTTTCTCCTCAAGTCTAAAAACCTTGGTCTCGTACCAAGTGCATTTTCAAAACTCTTTTCCTATAAAACTTGAATGGTTGTGGAGTGGTTAGGCGAAGGCCTTGTCCTATCCCGAGTGTTTGATATTATCTTTAGAGTTCGCTGTCGTAAAGCACTTACCATTCAAGATCAAAACATCTTTAATAAGAGAATGAAGTTCTCTTTGTATTGAACTAAAGAGAGGGGATTGAGTGCAGACTTCTTCCTCTCCGAGTGTCAGGATACTCACTGTAGAGTGTGTGGTCTTGATACCCGTCTTTCAATACAATGACGTGATTGTATTCGCCACACCACTTTCACAATAAATCTTTTGAGATAAAGAATTGGGTACTACTCGCAAGGGGTTACTATCCGAGGACCTATTTCACCATTAAAAATAACTTTCAGAAATCAAATGTGACATCTTGCCTCGATGGAGAAAACTATCTCTTTTCAAAAGCTTATGTTACATCCGTTCTACCGCAAACAAGTAACGCCTAAGACTCCACAAGCGAGATACAATACACCTAACTGCTAGAATGCGCACGTCAGTATCACGCACAAAAACACCAGTTGACCGTAGGCCGAACTACAACTGCTTTGATTCTTTACTTCTTTTAAGTAAAGATACATAGGCACAAGGACCCTAATCCTTGTCGACCACATTCATGTCTTTTATCCGTAGTCCTCTGAACTACGTTGACTCTGACTTTCTCATACCTCTTGAAAATACGTAGGCATAGGACCGCGAGGTCCTACCGAGTCTTTCCTTCCCGTTTTCATCTCTTTTCCCTGTTTCCAGCCTTTCTCTCTCCCCTTAGAACACTCTTAGAAAACAATACCCTTTAGAAAATACCTTCACACATAGACAAACAAATGGATCCCATCGAGTACGATATATGCGAGGGGTTCTAATACCTTCCCTTCGCATAATCGGTTTCCGAACTCTTTCTCTTAGTTGCAAGACCATCTTATCTGTTTCATCTTAGGGTTTTCTCAATGTTTTCCCTTCCCCTTATGGGATAAATAAAGTTCGATGGCGACTCTTCTATTCTTCCATTTTTGCCTCTCCGTCATTGCATTTTTGAGTAGTGACACCAGATAATAACTTTTGTATGATATTATTCTAGATATATATTATACAGGGTGTTACAAGAATGATGATTGATCAACAAAAGAAAGACTACAAGAATCATCATAAAGCAAGAACCATCTTGTTGAATGATATTTCATACACTGAGTATGAAAAGATTACAAATAGAGACACATCTAAGTCTATATTTGATTTTTAGAGAATGATACATGAAAGAAACACTCAAGTTAAAGAAACCAAGGCATTTGCCTTGATACAAAAGTATGAAGCCTTCAAGATGGAAGATAATGAAACTGTTGAGAACATGTTCTCAAGGTTTTAGACTATTATTGCAGGGCTGAAGGTTCTAGAAAAAGGTTACTCAACTGCAGATCATGTGAAGAAAATTATTAAAAGTCTACTCAAGAGATTGAGGCCTATATCAATTGCGCTAAAACTTTATAAGGATATGAACAACACAACTTTTGAAGAACTTATAAGTTCTTTGAGAAGTCATCATATAGAGCTTGAGGAGGATGAGCCTCAAAGAAAAGTTAAATCAACGGGAAAGTTTGAGAATACTAAAGCTTTTCAAGCTGAAGAAGAAGAGGATTCTGAAGAAAATTCAGAAGAAGAAGATGGATTATCTCTTCTTTCCAGACGTGTTAATCAGCTCTAGAAGAAAAGACAAAGCAAGTTCAGAGGCTCGAGAAGGACAAGCGGTCGTTCTGAGCCTACATATGGACTAAAAAAGTCAGGTGTTGGCAAGGACGTTATGCTTTGAGTACAAGGAGCCAGACCACTACAATAATGAGTGTCCCAAGCTAAAGAAAGACATACCAAAGAATAAAGACTTCAAAGGAAAGAAGAAAGGTTTGATGGCTACCTGGGATGACTTTGAATCCTCAAAAGATGACTCTGAGGAAAAGCAAGTGAATATGGCGCTGATGGCAAGCACAAAAGCACTTGATGAAATGATTCAATCAGAATCAGAATCAGAGTCTGACTCTGGCGAGATATTTCCTAACTTATCTTGTTCTGAATTAGAATCTTGTTTGTTTGAAATTCTGGAAAAGTGTTAGAAGATTAAGAACAAATACAAGGATATGAAACAAGTCAATGTATCTGAATCTGAAGCAAATAGTAAGCTTAAGAAAATTTTCCACTTTAAATGAAGAGAATTTTATTATGAAAAATGAAAACTTTGTTATTCAAAGTAAAATATCTAAACTTGAGGAAGAAATTCTTTTAGAGGCTTTTGTGGATTATGAAACTATCATAAGAAGTATAACAAATCTTTTCAGACGTTTCTAGCTAGAAAAAAATAGAAGTAAGATGGCTTCAATAATCAATGGAGTTAGCAGAAATGAAAGAAGAGGAACTGATTATGTGCCTAAAGAAAAACCTATTTCAAAACCTAAGGAAAAACTAAATGCTCTGCACTCCCATTTCTCTTATGCTTACACACAAAATGATTATTTTGCACATATACCCAAGTTCTCTAAGAACTCTAGGAAAACCAACCAGAAAGGACCCAAAAAGATGTGGGCACTTAAGGATAAGATAATATATGTTGCAGACATTCTTAGCAGCTCAGTTGAAACACCAGTCATGGTACTTAGACTCTGATGGGTTAAAGACGTGTCTACTTATGCGTCTAGCGGTATCTTACTGCAAGTGCACAGCCTATCGAAGTAATATTTAAGATTATCGATCCACAGGGATTCTATGGTTACTTAGTGCTAGATGAACTTCTAGTTTAGCTAAGGCGAATGGTTGTCACGATTTTTTGTTGATTTTTAAGACTATTAAAGGCGGAATTAAATTTAAGTTTTAGTAAAGTAATATTAAGGCGGTCGGTATGTAATTATACTAACTTAGGTGGGTCAAACTAACCTAGGCTTATAAAGGTGTTCACTTAATCTATTCGGTAGAGATTACCAGTTTAAATACCCTCAACTCACACTCTCGTGGTCTTATATCAGATCTTATCCCTAAAGCCCTATGCCTGCTCTCGCTAGCCTATAAGTGTTTAGAGGTAATTTTTGGAAACTAAGTGATTCTAATTTATCTTAAAGCGCTCTCGCTGTGTTTAATTTAAATGCCTAACTTTAGCTATCTGGTTAAAATCTCACACTCTCGTGGTCTTGACCTAACCTAATACTCTTTTCTTACTCTCGTAACGAAAAGGTCTATTTCAATTAAAAAGTATCAGCCAGAATGTTAAGTGATTAATTATTTTCAGCCTATGGTTATATTTTACCGGTTAAGTTTGTTATAACTACATACCGCCCTAAGGTGTTTAGCTACTCATCGATGTTGAACCAGACAGAGACAGAGAATTTAATAATAACGTACCCATGGCAGAAAAATAAATAAACATTATAATTAAATTAAATTGCAATATAATGAAAAACCTGGTTAACAAATATTCGAGCAGACTCCTTCTTCCACAGACCGGAAAGCTTGGAGTTGGCGGAAATTGAAAATAAACGAATGCTGAAGGTTTAGAAACAAATAAATGTATAACAATTTCCTGATGTTGGAAATTGTTATATGGCGGGTTTGGATACAATAAAAACGAAACAGACAACTAAAAATAATGCAGGAATAGAAAGGCTGGTTCGTAATACAGTTTGGCAGAGCTTCCGCAGGAATTTGAATAAAAGAATGCTCCCCCTGATGTTCATAGAACTTGTACTATTTATAGAATCCTTAATGGGCTGGATTTTTGGTCCTTTGTTGCATGGGCCTTGCTGAATTTGTTGAAGGAATGCAGGAACGTGGCAACAAAATAGGAGAAATGGTCTTCACGTAATGCCAATAGGAGAAGTGGTCTTCACGTAATGCCTTGACGTAGTCTGAGTCAAAAACCTAATTTTACCCTTGTCACGGTCGTGACAAGGTCTTCACGTTCGTAACTTGTGGTTTTTAAGTGTCACGGTCGTGACCACTCTCTTACGGTCGTGATGGCTCAAATTGGGGTGTCACGGTCGTGACACCCTTGTGACGACCGTGGCTGCAACAAATTATGCAGTCTTTTGCAGGCTTCTTCATTTCTTCATCTCTTTATGGTTTCTTTTGTTCCTTTTGCTCTTAATTCATGATTTAGCTCCATATAATGATGTACCTGCAAAATGGTAAGAAAAACTCGAGAAATCGAGTGTTAAAACGGTGAATATGCGATAAAACGTTAATGAAACCTAGCAATATAATCGATGCGTTTTCTCGTTATCAAACTTCCCCAAACTTAAACCTTTGCTTGTCCTCAAGCAAATAGTCGGTTGAAAATCGGCGGACAAGATTTTATTCACGCATACTCATAACAAACCGTACGAGGGATCGTTTTGTCGGATAATCCGGTACTTTGATAGAACACTGCCGATACACTAATGACACAAGCAACAAGCTATGTCGTCGACTTCCCGTTAAACGAAACAATCGGCAATTACATTACGATTTCACCTGGAGTTTTTAGATCTTATTTCGCCCGGTTTCATTCTAGCGCAATCGCATTAAGCCCTTTGCCTTAGCACGCACGTAGTGGAGTAGCCGGTTAGCGACTTTGATCCTTTTTGAGCACGGGGTCTGGTACACGAGTGTGGTAACCCTACATATTTTATCCGATTTGGAGGTTGTGGGGGATCGAGCCGTAGCACGCCCTACCGAGTTCAGAACCAGTACCTCTGAACCAACTTGCAATGGACTCCTTCTCATATTTCTCGTTTCTTATATGCGACCGTGTACTTTGGTGCAATTTCTTTTCATTTTGCATCGAGATATGAAGGATCATTATTTATTAGGCATCAAACGCTTATATTCATCGGCTCCCCACGTGGTTTGTGTTCAGACGGTGCTGACTGCTAGTATAAACTACTAGGGGTTACTTTTGAACTGAAACTAAAAGTGTACTCGTAATGGTAATCGGGATGGAATTGCTTAAGTAGGGAGTCAAAGATGTCAAGATTGTATTGGTCTTGTTTAATCGTTCTCGGCTTCCTAATTACGATTTCGTAGGTAAGTCGGGTAATGCGAATAATTAAAGATTTTTTCTGGTATAGCTAAATAATTGGGGAAAGTTCGAAATTAAAGAAAATAGCACAAAGATTTGCTCATTTCATTAACTTGCGAAAAGAAATACAACGGAATTGAAAATACAACGAAATGGAAAAGTGCGAAAAAGGGAAAATGCGGAAATGAAAGGTACCTCTCCCACACTATATCAGACATTGTCCTCAATGTTGTGATATAAATGCGGTAAAAGTACAGTACAACGACAAAAACGAAAAACAAACATAAGCAAACTAAAACTATGGCTGCTGAGGACCGCGGGCTCGACCTCTGGTGCGGGAGCGGCGTCTGGAAGGAGTCGCTTCGGGATCAGAACCGGTGCCGGAGGCAGCAGTGATGCTAATGCGAAGGGCTTCTAGCTCGCTGAAAATTTCTCCAAACTTCTCATTAGTAGCTTCCTGGTTTGCTGCAATAGTGCTGAGTAAAGCATCATACTGCTCCTTCTGCCTTCGCTCCAGTGCGGCGTTCATCTGGTTCTGCTGATGAATCGCACGGAGGACTTCCTCAAGTGTGATTTCGGGAGCAGGGGGCTGTCGGGTAGATGTCTCTGGTATATCCTGGACAGGCTCAGCTGCATCCATAGCGTCCTGCATCTCATCCGCTGGAGGGTCTGCCTGATCATCATGAATAGGGACGTGATCGGCAGCAACAGGTAAAACAAAGAGCCAGTTGGCTCGGTTGGATGGATCGATGCGGTTGCGGGACGGCAGAATGATATGATGGAAAATGGTGCCATTGACAACAGGGTTATACCTCCCATCCTCTCGCTGCGCAATCAGGTGAGCGGACCTGCAATAACTCTTGGTGAGGAATTCTGCGGCTAGGTGAGGCTGATTAACGACCAAGTCACCAAGCCCCAACTGAATGGCGAGGGTGGTGACAATGCCGCCTATGAAGAACGGGGTGGAGCCTCTGTGTGCAATGGCCTAGATATGATAAAGCATGAAAGGGGCAGCGTTGATCGGCTCGTCATTAAGAGCGTAGTGTAAGAATAGAAGCTCCTTGGAGTTGAGCTTATGGTTGCTTTCTCGAGCGAAAATGGTGTTGCATATGACACGGTGGAAATAGCGGATTGCCGGGTTGTGGATGTGCGTAGCGTTGAGGCTTTGGAAGGCGGATGCACGGGTGTTGGTTAAGTCGTGCCATAGAGTGAAAGCTTGTTCACTAAAATTATCGAGCACGCGACGGTGAGCTTCAGTTCCGTGATCGAAGCCTAACAACTCGGCTATCCTGGTTTGCGAAATGTTGAACTCTTGGCCATGCAATCTGAATTTGGCGACACCGGTGAGCTGACTCTGAGAACCGGTACCGGTGATGTAACTGAATGAGCTTAAGAACTCCAGTGTCAGAAGTTCGAATGTGGGTTGAGGTTGACTGCAAAGATCCCACAGACCGACTTTTTGAAGCAGGCTTTTAACACTGGCAAGTATTCCGAGTTCCCTCAAACAGACAGTGTCAATGTAACGTGTAGGTTGCACACCGCGGTTTTGGAATCGGAGAAAACGTTCTCTCTGAGTTTCTCCAGCATCACCTTCTCTAAAAGTAATAGAATCCATTGCATGCAAGAGCTTAGAGTGAAGAATGAAGATTTTTGATGTTTTGTGAAAAAATGGTAAAATGAAGAAATATTGATTCGGGATAAATAATGGAGAGTGAGAATGTGATAGGTTATGATAATGGGGGGTTAATGAGGGTAATGGGGAGGTTACGGAGGTTATGGAGAAAATGGGTAGTTTTGAGGAAGTTATGGAGGAAGAAGAAGAAGAGGCACGATGAGAAACAGTTCTGTTTCTCACGATTCCTATAATAGGGGTTGTCACGGTCGTGACAGGGGTGTGACGGTCGTGACACGCTATTTAAGCACGTCACGATCGTGAGATGGGTATGACGACCGTGAGGGCACGCTTCGTTGAATAATTTCCAGAAAAACATTTTCTCACTTAATTCACATATTTTATAATAATGTATTTTCTTCACTAACACTCATATTAAATTAGAAACACCATATAGTATATAATTTCAACACAGTACTATACTAACTTGCATGGCATGAGAGATTGTATATAATATGAAATAATGCAAGCATAACAGTACATAGAATGAAAAATATATAAATTGCTAAAAATGGAGAAATTTTGGAATTAAAGGTGCATTGCATAAAGTAATTGAAAATGAAGTTACATAAACGGAAATTACGGTATGAAATTGTTGCGAAAAATAAATCTAACTAGAAACGAAAACAATGAGAAAAATAAACTAAATCACTTATAGCATTTTCAAAAGCGTTTCTTCAAGTCTTCGATGGCGGAGTTCTAGTGATAGAATTGTTCGCAGGTTATGTCAGTCAATCCTATAATGTCCAATCGCATGCTCTTAATGTCTTCTTTAAATAAATTAATGTCAGTTTGGTAAGCATTGAGAGTGTTCATGATGTTTTGTAAGTTGATAGCATAATTTCCTTGATTCACTTCAGGGGTTTCATGTACTTCTTCAGTGTGGTCAATGTCATGGTAACCAGGAGGTGTCTCAGGGTCAGTTTCGACAGCGGTCATTATATCATCTTTTATCTTGTAAGACTGAGGTGTTTCAGGAGTAGATGGATAATCAGGTGGGTTTAACTCATAAAGCCAGTTATCCTTATTGTGAACACTTACTCTAGCATGATTAGGCAATGTGAACAGGGTTACTACTTCGTTCCGGATTAGGTACTCAAAAGGTGGATGTCCTAAATTCCTTATGATATGCCTATTGAAGCAGAAATTAAGATTCATAGGGCGGATTGTTCCTAGACGGTTGCACCTGTCCAGTTGGTACCTAAGTCCTATGGCATCAGCAATCATGGTTACAAGACCTCCTACTAATATAGGTAATTCAGGTTCTTCTTGGATACGGGTGAAGGTTTGCATCATGAAAGGTACACCATTAACAGGCTGTCCATTAGTGAAACATGACATAATAAATATTTCATCTTTAGAAACTCCGGTAATGTTTTCTTCTTTTCCAAAGAAGGTGTGGGCAAGGAATTTATGGAAGTAACGGAGAGCAGGATTATGGATCTCATCATTATTCATGTTATTTGGTTCAGGGTGGTAGTTTCCGGTTAAAGTTCCCCAAAAGAAATCTAGCTCCATATCCATCAATTCTACCTGTGTGGTAGTAAAAGCAAATGGTCCACTAGGGAATCCTAACAAGTCAGCTAGTTCTTTATGGTTAAAGTCATATTCTATTCCAAATAGGCGGAAACTAATAAATCCTTTCCTAAATCCAAAACCGCGCTCAGGTAGGTAAATTAAGGAGCTAAGGAACTCAAGGGTGAGCTCGCGGTAAGTCACAAACTTATGTTGGATCAATGCATTCTCCCATCCGAGTCGGTTTAACAAGTACATGACACTATCATGTATACCTAGGGTTTCCATAGTCTTATCATCCGGGTACAGGGTCAAATCCATTTGCCTCTGTGATAACTCTTCGAACTTCATTCTTTGGTTCCTACCTCTAAATTTGGTTTCCATATGGTTAATTGGTTGGTTAGCCATGGTCAGTGCAAATATGGGGGAAACAAATCAGTGGAAAAGACTTTAGAAAATCTGTAAAAAGTGATTTAAGATAAAAATAAGAAAATGAAATGCATAATGTAATGGCAATAATAGTAATATAAAATAAAACTATAAAATGACAAAACAATTAAACAACTAGTAAAACGATAAATAACAATATGCTAAAAGAAAAGAATAGTTTAAATAATTAAATAAGTAAATGGGTTGCCTCCCACTAAGCGCTGTTTTTATCGTCAAAAGCCTGACGTAATGCTTAGGTTTAGATTAATCAGGGGAATTAGTGGACAATTCTAAAAGCTTTAGATTATTCGCATAATCTCTATTTTCAACTTTATGATAATGTTTTAAACGTTGTCCGTTTACTATGAATGGTTCACTATTCCTACCCTTAATTTCTATTGCTCCACTCGGGAATACTTTAGTTATTTCAAAGGGTCCTGACCATCTAGATTTTAATTTTCCAGGAAAGAGCCTAAGTCTTGAATTAAAGAGGAGTACAACGTCTCCCACACTAAATTCTTTCCTAGATAGGCGTTTATCATGCCATCGCTTAGTTCTTTCTTTATATATCTTAGCATTCTCATATGCATCTAACCTTAATTCTTCTAATTCGTTAATGTCTAGGATTCGCTTTTCTCCTGCAGCATTATAGTTTATATTGAGAGTTCTGATCGCCCAATAAGCTTTGTGTTCTAGTTCTACTGGGAGGTGACAAGATTTTCCATAAACTAGTTTGAAAGGTGTAGTACCTATGGGTGTCTTGTAAGCGGTCCTATAAGCCCATAAAGTTTCATTAAGTTTAGATGACCAATCTTTCCGAGATATGGCGACAATCTTTTCTAAGATTTGTTTAATTTCTCTGTTTGAGACTTCGACTTGTCCACTTGTTTGTGGGTGATATGGTGTAGCCACACGGTGTCTTACTCCATATTTAGATAGTAATTTGTCAAAGATTTTTGAAATGAAGTGCGAGCCACCGTCACTTATGACGAGTCTAGGCACACCAAATTTGGGAAAGATTATATTTTTGAAAAGCTTTATTACTACTCGTGTATCGTTTGTAGGAGAAGCTATGGCTTCAATCCATTTCGAAACATAATCAACAGCTACGAGTATGTAATTATTACCGAAAGATGATGGGAATGGTCCCATGAAATCTATTCCCCAGACGTCAAAGATTTCTACTTCTAAAATTCCTTTTTGAGGCATTTCATCTCTTCTTGAAATATTGCCAGTGCGTTGACACCGATCGCAATTTATAACAGCGATGTGGACATCCTTCCATAGATTAGGCCAGAATAAACCGGCTTGCAAGATTTTTGCACAAGTCTTGGAAGTGCTTGCATGTCCACCATAAAGAGATGAATGGCATTGAGCAATGCCATCTTCTATTTCTTCTTCGGGAATACATCGGCGAAAGATTCCATCTGGTCCTCTTTTGAACAATAATGGTTCATCCCAATAGTAATGTTTCAGATTATGAAAGAATTTCTTTTTCTGCTGATAGGTTAGATCGGGTGGAAGAGCTCCTGCGGCTAGGTAGTTGACAATGTCAGCGTACCATGGCAGTCCTACAGTTGTCTGGATTGTTTCCACGGATTCTGGTTCATTTATATCTAACTGAGTTAGGTCGCTTCCTATTTGTGCTATCAGCTGTTCATACGGAAAATCATCGTTAATCGGCACTTGTTCGGGTTTAATACCTTCTATTCTAGATAAATGGTCCGCTACGACGTTCTCAGTACCTTTCTTATCTTTTATTTCTAGATCAAACTCTTGTAAGAGTAAAATCCATCTTAAGAGTCTTGGTTTAGCATCTTTCTTAGTTAATAGATATCGGATAGCAGCATGGTCTGTGTAAATGATTATTTTCGCTCCAACTAGGTAAGAACGGAATTTGTCAAGCGCAAAGACAACTGCTAACAATTCTTTTTCGGTAGTAGCGTAGTTCATCTGGGCAGAATCTAAGGTTCTACTGGCATAGTAAATCGCATGAAGTTTCTTTTCCTTTCTCTGGCCTAGTACTGCGCCTACAGCATAGTCACTCGCATCGCACATGATTTCAAAATGTAATCTCCAGTCAGGGGGTTGCATGATTGGTGCGGTGATGAGGGTTGTTTTTAGAGTTTCGAAAGCTTTAAGACAATCTTCATTGAATATGAACTCAGCGTCTTTCATTAATAAACCAGTAAGAGGTTTAGTGATTTTCGAGAAATCTTTGATGAATCGTCGGTAAAAACCGGCGTGTCCTAAAAAGCTTCGTATTTCTCGAACGGTTTTAGGGGGTTGAAGATCTTTTATTACTTCAATCTTAGCTTTATCAACTTCAATTCCCTTGTCGGATATTACATGACCTAATACTATTCCTTCGTTGACCATAAAATGACATTTCTCCCAGTTAAGCACGAGATTTACTTTTACACATCTTTCTAACACCATTTCTAGGTTCGATAAGCATCCTTCAAAACTTTGCCCGCATACAGAGAAGTCGTCCATGAACACTTCCATGATGTTGTCTATAAAATCTGCGAAGATTGACATCATACATCTTTGAAAGGTTGCAGGAGCGTTGCATAATCCAAAGGGCATTCGCCTATAAGCGAATGTTCCATAAGGACATGTGAATGTAGTCTTCTCTTGATCATCAGGATGGATAGGGATTTGGAAAAATCCTGAGTAACCGTCAAGATAACAGAAGTAAGAATGCTTGGCTAATCGTTCTAACATTTGATCTATGAAAGGTAGTGGGAAATGATCTTTTCGAGTGGCTTTGTTTAGTTTACGATAATCTATGCACACTCTATATCCCGTCACTACTCTTTGCGATATCGATTCGCCTTGAGCGTTTTTCACAACAGTGATACCTTCTTTCTTTGGCACTACATGTATTGGACTAACCCATTCACTATCAGAGATTGGATATATTATCCCGGCATCTAATAATTTCTTAACTTCTTCTTTTACTACAGTGCTAAGGGTTGGGTTAATTCTTCTTTGAGATTCTCTGGAGGTTCTGCAATCTTCTTCTAGCAGAATACGATGCATACAAACTGAAGGACATATTCCTTTGAGATCAGATATGTTATATCCTAATGCAGTTGGATATTTCTTCAAGACATCTAAAAGTTTCTTTGTTTCTATAGTTCATAAACTGGAATTTACTATAACTGGTCTTTTACATTCAACGTCTAAGAATTCATACCTTAGGTTATGAGGTAAAGTTTTTAATCCTAACGTAGGTTTATCTTTACTTGGCATGGGATCCGGTGTAAGTGCTAAACTTTCGCTTAGACTATCATTCTGATATGGTTTTCGCCAATTATCATCTTCGAAAATCGGAGGGATTTGAATTTTCATTATTTCAGAATAAGTGGTCTCCTTCAGTTCCATTTCTCTTACACATTCGTCAATTACGTCCAATAGATAACATGTATCCTCTATAGCTGGTGATTGTAAGAATTGTGTTAAAACAAATTCAACTTTCTCTTCACCTACTTCAAAGGTTAGCTTTCCTCTTTTTACGTCTATTATAGCTCCGGCGGTAGCTAAGAATGGTCTTCCTAGTATGATAGGTGTAGTGGAGTCTTCGGAGATGTCCATGATTATAAAGTCAGTAGGGATGTAGAATTGTCCTATACGTACTGGGACGTTTTCTAGTATGCCTACAGGATATTTAACAGAGCGATCGGCTAGTTGAACAGACATTTTAGTTGGTCTTAGGTCTCCCATGTCTAGCCTTTTGCAAATCGTTAGGGGCATAACACTGATACTGGCTCCTAAATCGCATAGAGCTTTGTCAATGACGAATTTTCCTATTACACAAGGTATAGAGAAACTTCTTGGATCTTTTAGCTTAGGAGGCATTTTATTCTGAATTATGGCGCTACACTCGGCAGTAAGTGTAACTGTTCCGTTATCCTCTATCTTTTTCTTATTGGATAAGATTTCTTTTAAAAACTTAGCATACGAGGGTATTTGGGTAATTGCTTCTGTAAACGGAATAGTAATATTCAACTGTTTCAGAAGTTCGACAAATTTCTTAAATTGACCCGTCGTCTTGGAATTTATTAATCTTTGAGGGTACGGAATTGGTGGTTTATAGGGTGGTGGAGGCACATAAGGTTGTTCTTTCTCCACTACCTCTCGATTGTCATCTTCCTTTTCTTCTGGATCATTCACCACTTCAGTCGGTTTATCCGGTTTTTGGTACATGGCTGGATTGTCAAGTCTTGGATCGGTAGGTCCGTCAAGTTCCTTGCCACTTCTTAATATTACAGCGTTAGCATGTCCTTTCGGATTAGGTTGAGGTTGTCCAGGGAATACTCCAGCTGGTGCAACAGTAGGTGCTTGTTGTTGAGCTACTTGTGAAATCTGAGTTTCAAGCATTTTATTATGTGTAGCTAATGCATCTACTTTGCTCACTAATTGTTTAATCTGCTCACTAGTGTGAATGTTTTGGTTTAAGAAGTCCTTGTTTGTTTGAGATTGGTTAGCTATAAAGTTCTCCATCATCAATTCAAGGTTCGATTTTCTAGGGATATTAGGAGCAGTCTTTTGATATCCTGGTGATGTAGCTGGTGCTTGACCTGGTGCGTAATAAGCATTGTTATTCTTATAGGAGAAGTTCGGATGATTCTTCCAACCTGGGTTGTATGTGTTTGAGTAAGGGTTTCCTTGAGCATAATTCACTTGATCAGTGGGAGTTCCTGCCAATAGTTGACAATCAGAAACTTCGTGTCCTGGGACTCCACATAACTCACAGTTAGGTGTTACTGCAGCCACGGTGGCTGTAGGTGTTATGGCCAAGTTATCGATCTTTTGGCTTAGTTGGTCAAACTTCGCATTGACTTGGTCCATATTACTTACTTCGTACATACCTCCCTTTGTTGGTTTCTCAGTTGCGACTCTCTCGCTTCCCCAAAGGTAATGATTTTGAGCCATACTTTCGATAAGTGCATAGGCATCATTATATTCTTTGTCCATCAATGCACCACCCGCGGCAGCGTCAATTGTCATTCTTGTGTTGTACAAGAGTCCATTATAGAAGGTATGGATGACCATCCATTCTATTAATCCATGATGTGGACAAAGTCTCAGTAGATCCTTATAGCGTTCCCAAGCTTCGAATAATGATTCACTTTCTCTTTGCTTAAATCCGTTGATCTGAGCTCTCAGCATAGCTGTCTTGCTAGGTGGAAAATACCTATTCAAGAAAACTCTCTTAAGTTCTTCCCACGTAGTTACTGAGTTCGAAGGCAGAGATTGAAGCCAAGCTCTTGCTCTGTCTCGAAGCGAAAAAGGAAATAAACGTAGTCTAATAGCTTCTTGGGTAACTCCATTGGCTTTTACGGTATCTGCATATTGCACAAAGATCGAAAGATGAAGATTCGGATCCTCGGTAGGATTTCCGGCGAATTGATTTTGTTGCACGGATGATATCAACGAAGGTTTTAGTTCGAAATCATTTCGGTTGATAGCCGGCGCTGCAATGCTTGAATGCGGTTCAGCTTGCGAAGGATTAGCGTAATACTTGAGTGGATGAGTCTGTTCTTCAGCCATCTCTGCGTCCTCTGATTTTACGACTGGTTTAGGCGGATCTAATTGAAGATCTGGAATATTGTAATTATTTTCGAAATCGAATATACGTCTTCTTACGTGTAAGAAGCGTTCCGATTCAGGGATTAGAGGTTGCAAGTCTTCGCTTTTAGAGCGAGTACTTGGCATACACTCGGAGATTAGATTACGTTAAATAGTTGATACCTTAGTCTAGACAATGCTACCTAAATGCACTAGTAACTAATTTAAGGAATCCCCGGCAACGGCGCCAAAAAACTTGATGGGCTAAAGACGTGTCTACTTATGCGTCTAGCGGTATCTTACTGCAAGTGCACAGCCTATCAAAGTAATATTTAAGATTATCGATCCACAGGGATTCTATGGTTACTTAGTGCTAGATGAACTTCTAGTTTAGCTAAGGCGAATGGTTGTCACGATTTTTTGTTGATTTTTAAGACTATTAAAGGCGGAATTAAATTTAAGTTTTAGTAAAGTAATATTAAGGCGGTCGGTATGTAATTATACTAACTTAGGTGGGTCAAACTAACCTAGGCTTATAAAGGTGTTCACTTAATCTATTAGGTAGAGATTACCAGTTTAAATACCCTCAACTCACACTCTCGTGGTATTATATCAGATCTTATCCCTAAAGTCCTATGCCTGCTCTCGCTAGCCCATAAGTGTTTAGAGGTAATTTTTGGAAACTAAGTGATTCTAATTTATCTTAAAGCGCTCTCGCTGTGTTTAATTTAAATGCCTAACTTTAGCTATCTGGTTAAAATCTCACACTCTCGTGGTCTTGACCTAACCTAATACTCTTTTCTTACTCTCGTAACGAAAAGGTCTATTTCAATTAAAAAGTATCAGCCAGAATGTTAAGTGATTAATTATTTTCAGCCTATGGTTATATTTTACCGGTTAAGTTTGTTATAACTACATACCGCCCTAAGGTGTTTAGCTACTCATCGATGTTGAACCAGACAGAGACAGAGAATTTAATAATAACGTACCCATGGCAGAAAAATAAATAAACATTATAATTAAATTAAATTGCAATATAATGAAAAACCTGGTTAACAAATATTCGAGCAGACTCCTTCTTCCACAGACCGGAAAGCTTGGAGTTGGCGGAAATTGAAAATAAACGAATGCTGAAGGTTTAGAAACAAATAAATGTATAACAATTTCCTGATGTTGGAAATTGTTATATGGTGGGTTTGGATACAATAAAAACGAAACAGACAACTAAAAATAATGCAGGAATAGAAAGGCTGGTTCGTAATACAGTTTGGCAGAGCTTCCGCAGGAATTTGAATAAAAGAATGCTCCCCCTGATGTTCATAGAACTTGTACTATTTATAGAATCCTTAATGGGCTGGATTTTTGGTCCTTTGTTGCATGGGCCTTGCTGAATTTGTTGAAGGAATGCAGGAACGTGGCAACAAAATAGGAGAAATGGTCTTCACGTAATGCCAATAGGAGAAGTGGTCTTCACGTAATGCCTTGACGTAGTCTGAGTCAAAAACCTAATTTTACCCTTGTCACGGTCGTGACAAGGTCTTCACGTTCGTAACTTGTGGTTTTTAAGTGTCACGATCGTGACCACTCTCTTACGGTCGTGATGGCTCAAATTGGGATGTCACGGTCGTGACACCCTTGTGACGACCGTGGCTGCAACAAATTATGCAGTCTTTTGCAGGCTTCTTCATTTCTTCATCTCTTTATGGTTTCTTTTGTTCCTTTTGCTCTTAATTCATGATTTAGCTCCATATAATGATGTACCTGCAAAATGGTAAGAAAAGCTCGAGAAATCGAGTGTTAAAACGGTGAATATGCGATAAAACGTTAATGAAACCTAGCAATATAATCGATGCGTTTTCTCGTTATCAGACTCTACGTGCTCATGACACATGACTAGAAGAAGGCATATGTTCCAAGACTTAGAACTTAAGCCAGGTGGGTTCGTAGGTTTCAAACGTGATCAGAAAGAGAACATCATAGGCTCTGAAACAGTTGGTAACAATTATTTCCCTTCTATTACTAATGTTTTATTAGTCGAAAGATTAATGCATAACTTATTATCCATAAGTCAATTAAGTTACAATGGTTATGATATAATTTTTAATCAAAAGTCTTGTAAAGTTGTTAGTCAGAAGGATGACTCTATCCTTTTCAATGGCAAGAGGAAGAATAACATTTATAAGATTAGACTCTCTAACCTTAAAAATTAGAATGTAAAATGTCTTATGTCTGTTAATGAAGAGCAATGGGTCTAGCATAGATGATTGGGCCATGTTAGCATGAGGAGGATTTCTCAGCTAAATAGGCTTAATTTAGTCAGAGGTCTCCCAAATCTGAAGTTCTCTTCAAATTCTTTTTGCGAAGCATGTCAGAAAGGCAAGTTTTCAAAAATTGTTTTTAAAGCAAAGAATGTTATTTCTACCTCTAGGCCTTTAAAACTTCTGCACATTGACATTTTTGGACCATTGAAAATTACTTCTGTCAATGGCAAGAAGTATGACTTAGTCATTCTAAATGATTACAACAGGTGCACATAGACACAAGGATGAGTCATATTCTGTGTTTTCTACCTTCTACTTTCAAGTACAAAACGAGAAAGACTTTAGAATTATTAAATTCAGAAGTGATCATGGAGAAGAACTTGAAAATATAGATTTTGAGAAACTATTTGATAAGAATGACATTTTAATGACACTCTATCATTGCATCTGATTAGTCGAAGAATCGGGGAAAAATAAGCAAAAGATGAGCTAAAATGATGAAGAAAGACGCAAGTATGAGTGAAAAATAGTCAAGTATGGAAGAATGGGACTTAGTAGAAATTCTAGTGCAAAAAGAGTGAAAAAAATGCGTAGCTACAGGAATAATCACCTGTACCATCACACGCTATCGTGTGCGCGATAAAGAAGGAAGAATTACATCGCGCGCGCGATACTAATATAATGCGTGCGATTAGTGCTTTTATGGACCTTTTTCTGACGCGTTCTGAACCGTTAAATTTTTTTATGCCATGTGTCAGACATCGACTGCATGAATCGAAAACTGGAGTAACTATAAATTAGAGTGAGTTTGAACTCGTTTAAGATACATACAATCTCCTTATTTATAATTATAAGCTATTAAAAGAATTAGGTGGCCATCAATAAGTTTGAATTGGGCTTTGAATCTAACATGAAAGTTGTATCTCTACTTCTTAAATTTCCAATAGATGGTTACACGCTCCAAACACATAAAAGCATATTAAGATATGACTAATTGAGTGAAACAAGGTAAAATGGGGTTAAATTAAAAAATTATCTTGTAATTAACTAAAAACTAAGAAAAAGGTGCTCAAAAATATTAAGTAGAATATTATAAAAGTGCATACAAATACATTGATTAAATTCTCTCACATTTAAATTTCTGCATTCTAAGTAAAACTCGGTTTTAACACTAAAATAAATTTAAAATAAATTCTAATGCAATTCCATAAAATTTTAAGAATAAAAAATTGCAAACAAGTACATTTTCTAGACTTTAAGGAGCATGACATTCAATGTAATGACTCCTAGCTTCAACTTGGCAATACCAATAGAAATCGATTAAGATAGAGAAAGTAACACATCAAACTCTTTAGGATTCATCTTTTTTTATAAGATGGTTTCTTTTTCTTTATATAGTCGCTCTATTGACAATTAGGCCTACCATATCTATCCAACAAAGTTTAGCCGAAATAATAAAGCATATTCCTTTGTGTGAAGTAGGATAATACAACTCTGTACATGGTGTGATATCTTGCTTGTCATTTTCAGTGAAACTTTTATTCTTATTCATATTCGCCATCTCAACAAAAAATATCACTCCTCTAAAATTCTTTTAGTTTCATTTGTTACTTCAGCTTTACGACTCTTTTCAATATTTTTAACTATTAGGTAAGTTAAGATAACACAAATGAAATCTACAAAACATAGTAGCTATTGTGTTTAACTAACTTAATAATCTATCTTAATCTAAATAAAAAATGACTAATCACCTAATTTACAAATCATAGATTCAACTATTTAAAATTTAGATAATTTACATAAATGAAATTATCAACCTACAGACTGTAGGTATGCCTCACCATATAAAAACCAATGGGATACTTTACCCTTTAAGTAAAACTCAGAAAAGCTAGAGACATTAAAGCACTCTCAACAATAAGATGAATATAACGAATTGTTTGACGATTAGTTTTTTTTTTTTTGAGGGAAATGCTTTAAAATGTTACACTTGATATTTTTAAAAGTTTAAAAAACAATATGATATTAAATGTTAATATATTCTTTTTATAATTAAAAAAAAATCAAATACATTTTAAAATATAAATGCAATTCTTCAAAATCCTTCAAAAACCAACTCTTAAACTGACCCTTAGACTTTATTTAAGAGTTTAGAAGGAAGAAAAATGAAGAACTTCGAAAAAAAATATAGAAAAGTCTTTAATATTTTTTTAGAATTTATTTTTGATATTGAACGATAAATTAATATTTATCATTAATATATCTAAAATTTTAAAATACTATAAATGGTGACTTTTAGGGTGAGGGCTCAATTAAGTCCCTCACCTATATACCACTTAAATTGATCTTGGATTAAACAAACATACATGATCTAAATATTTCTTACCGTACTCAATTTACTCTCTTTAACTATCCCACCACCGCTTGCATTCTCCCTGACCTTTCTCTACTGCCTACAAATAATTAACTATAAATTGATCTTTTTCTACCATGAAAAGCATAAATTATAATGTTGGTTTAAATTTAGGATTGGGAATAATGAAATTGATTTTCAGAGCCAAAACAGAATGATTTTAATTATCATTTCATAGGTTTTATTTCAATTTCACATACCATGTTCTAAAAGGGCTCAAAATCATTTCACCATCTAAGCACTTGTGAATAAGGTCGAAGTTGAGAATGAAAAATAATGCAGTTTCAAAGTCTTATGAAATACTCATATTATTATTAGTGTTAGAAAAAAACCCATTTATAACTTAAGAATTTTTCAGATGTATAGTTATTGTAATCTTCTCCAATAAACTCTTTTGAGATTTTTTATTTTTATTTTAAAAATACATTTCTCAAGATCCAAATCTATCTTAGAAGTCTGATGCGTAAAAAGGGACTAAAAGATTATGATGCTTGGAGTTTTAGGAGTACAAATCTTAGTACTGCCATGAAACGTTCATAGGTTAATAGAAAACACTAACATATGTGTTGATAATTTTTCATGGGAGTTATTGTTGTCATGTGCTAGTGAAAGTGGATGAAACTCAAAACAAGGAGAGAAGATATAAGAAGGAATTAGATTTAATATGTGGTGTATGATAAAATTTGTGAATTTATTTAATCTGATGGTTGTTGATCTGACCTTATCAGAAGAGGATCACTGGCTGACCACACTCTGTTGGACTGCTACCTGTTCACCGGTGATGAGGAGGAAAAAAAGGGGGTGTACCTGCAAGACACTCTGATGCCAAAGTAAGGAGTTGGGCAGAGTGAGAGCGAAGTACATAAAAGGGGTAAAAAGTGAATTACCTGACCCTCTTGTGGAAGAGGGTATTTATAAGAGACCCCATCGCTGGGCCAACAGTCACTTGTGTTGGGCTGGATGGCCAGGCCCAACCCAGGTGACTGCTAGGGCTTACGTGGCGTAGTGAAGACCAGGACGTGGTCTTCGCCCTAATCCAACTGTCCCGTGGTCTCCGGAAAATGGGTTTGACCTGCTCTTTCGAAGGTGGGCAGTTAGGGGATGACGTGTCCCCGCGGAGGGGAGCACGTGGAGAACGTGTGAAGGATACGTTGTTCTGCCCGACAAGGGAGCGGGTGGCGCCCGTAGGGGCAGGTCGTGCCCGTGGAGGGCGGTGCCTGGTCGAGCGGGTGAGTCTCCTGCCCGACGTAGTGGGGACAAGCCTTCCTCGCAGGAAGACCTTTCTTGCTTGTCGGGGACATCGTGCTCAACGCGATGCCCGGACTGGGCTGAACCTGGTGGAACATTGTTGGGCTGGGTCCGCGTGGTCTGGGCGGGACCCAGGCCATAACAATTGTTAAACATGGTTCATGGTGAGAGACTTAATTGAGCCCTCACTCTAAAAGTCACCGCTATAAATCAAAATTATATTTGAATTATTTGTCTAACCTCTTCAAAACCTTTTCAAACTTCTCTTCTGATACATTTTTTAGTTTTCTAAATTAAAAAAAATTGATTTTTAAATAAAAATAAATTTCTAAAATTTTCCCATCTAATTCCTTTTATTCTTTCTACTCAATATTTTTAATGTTTTGATGATTCCTAAACTCCCTAAATTTGGTTTTTGCGGGTCTCTCAACATGCAAAAACAAAAACTAAATGTTTCATTATTTATAACACATGAATAGATTAATTTAAAATTTAATCCACTCATTACATTACCAATTTACCACATCTCAAAACGACGCCGTTTCAAATATATTTTTATTTAATCATCGTTATTACACATGCTTCAATTTCCCCAAATTAATTTCAATATATTAACAAGGTTCAAATCTCAAAATCGCATCGTGCTCGAAATCGTAATCATTCTTCTTCAAAATTCATCTTCTCTCTTACCTTTCCAATTGTATCTTTCAATCCAAGGGTTTAAGCAAAACCTAACCCTAATCCTAAAATTCCAAATTTTTTCTCTTGATCTTACTCTCACTCTCACCATCTCCGTAATTTCAAACCGGTTCTTTATCACCGCATGCTCTTAGATCTAATCATCATCTCCCAATCACTGGTAAGTTTTCAATTTCCAATTTTTAGCATCTCTTCCGAGTTTTTCAGTTTATTTTCGGTTTGAATTTGGATGAACTAGGGTTTTTTGTTGTTATTTTTTATCCTTGTATTGGGGTTGTGTTATGTGGGTTCTAAAGATTGTTTTTTTATTCGGTGTTTTTTGTGTCTCAGAAGTGACATTGGTGAAGTTTATTATTCATTGGTGGGTTTTGGGGATGAAGTATAATAGTGATTGGGGCAATTTTGATTGGGTTTTAAAGTGATATGAAGTGCTGAATATGAGCAATGGCAGTGGGAAGACTGGAAAACAGCTTGAGCAGACTAACCTTACAACGAGGAGGAGGAAAGTTGGTGGTAGTGATGAATTTGCGCAGTCTATTGCGAAGATTGCAGTAGCACAGGTATGCGAGAGTAAGGGTTTTCAGGGATTTCAGCAGTCGGCACTAGAGACATTATCCGACGTTACTGCTCGGTATATTATGAATATTGGGAAGTCTGCGAATTGCTATGCTAATCTTGCTGGTAGAAATGAATGTAATATTTTTGATGTAGTTCAAGGGTTGGAAGATGTGGGGTTAATGCAGGGGTTTACAGGGGCTTCGGATATTGATCACTGTCTTGAAGATTCGGGTGTTATTAGGGAAATTGTTCAGTTTGTTAATGAGGTTGAACCGGTTATGTTTGCACACCCGATTCCTCCGTTTCCATTTGTGAAAGAACGGGTGCTGCCTCTGAGTTTTTTGCAAAAAGGAGAAGAGCCCCCTGATGAGCATATTCCGGCGTGGTTGCCTGCATTTCCTGATCCTGAAACTTATTCACAGTCAACTATGGTGAATGGAAGAGGGACAGAACCAGGTGTTTCCAAATTTGAGCATGAAAGAGAGAATGGAAAGGCGGATCGGCCTCTGTTGAATTCGCAGCAGAAGATGGTCTCAAATATGTTTGAAAACACTACCATGATTGACCCTGCAATTGCTAAAGCAAAGACAGTAGCAGCAGAAAGTAACCCTTTCCTTGCAGCTCCTTTGAGAATTGAGGATAAAGAAGTTGCTTCTGCTGCTCCTCCAGCTAAATTCTTTAATAATATTGTAGTTTCTGATATTCCTATTGTAGAAAATTTTATTGAAAAAGAACCCATTTCGGTATTGGAGACGTTTGCTCCAGCAATTGAAGCGATAAACAATACATGTGGTGATTCCAAGGAAGATCGGACTAAATTTCCTGTGAAAGAGAAGCCTACTGTACGTTTTAAGGTCGGGACTAAAAATAAATTATTTGGAAGGTCAATTGGTTTCATTCCACCAAAAGATGAGCATAAAAAGACTTTGCCCTGGTTTGCAATGGAAGATGAGAAGGATGACAGGAAAAGAAGGGCCGAGAAAATTTTGAGGGAATCTTTGGAAAACCCAGATCAGCTTGTTCAGTTGTAAAATAGATTGCTTTATTAGAATCTGTATACTTGATAATGAGAATATCGGGATATTGAAATCTGGCTAACTGTCTACTTATGGGCATTATAGGATGGATGTTACTATTTTGCTCAGACATTTTCTTAGTTTAACAATTTTTCAGGTATGTGCATGTCAATTGTTTGGTAGAACATTTTATGATTCTTTTCATTGAGATTTGTTGGCCCTCTGTATGAACTTTCCAAATTTAGAATATAAAATATCTTTATTTAATTATAGCTAGGGTGTGAGTATGTGAGATGCATTGTCATTGAAATTGCATGCTGCATTTAGGGATTGCATGATCCTGTGTTATGACTCATAACTGTAGTGAATACTAGAATAACACTAGGGTCAGGTTCCGATGGGAACGGTGTGACATTGCCATTTTGACCACAGAAGTGTGAGTTTGGATGATCCTCGACGAGCCGGGCTGAAGCAGGTTTTCGAGTTCAATCAACTGAATAATTTTCATTCTTGTCATGTATTGGTTTCTTTGCACTGTCATTGTCATAACTGCCTGTCTGCACTGCAACATCAGCCTCTTCTCTGCTACCCCTCTGACCCAGGCATGTAATGGAACATTAGGTAAGCTTGATGGCACATTCTAAATTGGAGCAATTTGTTGTTTATGATTTTTGTATCGGGAGAAATTGAGATTCATGGCTAAGACGTGCGTCGAACTACCACTCCAGTTGGTAGCTTCTCGAATACGTGAGGTTGGCCATTTCAACTCAGTTCCAAATACAATTGAAGTGTGTCAATTAACTCGACCAATTTTGTGATATTTTGTTACACCAAGCCTTCTCTGATTCTCCCATTATCATATTTTGATCAAAATCAACTGTCTATGTGTAGGGTCTTATCTGTTCGAGTGATATTAAACTTTGCAACATTGAGGAATTAAGGTTAGGAATTAACATTTCCACTTCCTCCTTCTTCTGTCTCACTCTTACACACCTACTTGGAGGAACAGAACTTTAGAAAGGCTGAAAAAAAAGATGTTAGATATTTAACTGTCCTTTCATGAAAACCGAAAAGGAATTTTGAAAGGAGTTGCCGATTGCCCTATGAAGGGGCAATATATGACTCTGGTGACAGCTATCTGTACCCATATCATCTTAAGGATTTGGATCCTCTCCCACAAAACTCTGCATCCATCTCTCTTTCTCAATCACACGCACACACCTGCGCGCGCAGACAGACACACCCACGCCTGCTCGCCTGCCTGCACACAGACACACCCACGCCTGCTCGCCTGCACACACAGACACAGACACCCGCCCGTGCCCACACACCCACACCCCCTGCATGCGCGCACACACACATACACACACCGCCTCTCTCCATTCTTTCATTTATTTTGTTGGAGAGGGATGCATGTAGGAGAGGATCCAAACTCAAAATCTTACAAAATTTAGCATAAAAAAGTGAGAGTGTGAGAGGGCCTTGTTAAAATTGCATGCCAAGTTATAGAGGCTTGCCATGAGAGGCATCATAATCTTACAAAATTAAAAGCTTTGTATAGGGGCTTGCCATGTATGAATCAAAAGTTATTGATCATAGTATTAAGCAAGCACAGCTTGATGACACTCTAAATTGGAGCAATTTGTTGCGGAAAATTGCTTTTTACAATAACGATGTGCATCGTGCTGTCACATGCTACCACTCCAGTTTGTAGCTTAATGATTTCACTAAAAATTTGCTGATATGTCCAATTTGGAGATACTTTTGTTACACAAATCCTCCTGTGTTTCTCCAATTATCATATTTTGATCTACATCAACTATCTGTCCAGGATCTGTTTTTTGTTGTTGATAATCTATCTGTTTGCGTTACATTAGTATTTATTCAATGTAACGGTTGAATAATAATAAATTAAAACTATAACTCAGTTTGATTGAGATGCCAAAAGAAGTGTACCATAAAGAGAGAGTCAAGAACCAGTTACATCCTTCTTGATCACCTAAAAGAGATAGAGATCGTCATAAAGGATATTAAAACACCAAAACCACTCCATTTCAAACTGTTGAACATAATTATGATTGTGCCACAAGAGTAATTGGATGTATCCGATTTTTCTACATGGAATAGTTTTTTTTTATTAGTTGATTAATATCAATTACTATAAGTTTGTTAAAATAACAACAACTCTTAATTTAAATTTTAAACACTTCAGAGAATTTAAAGCCGTATTAGAAACATTCATCACAATTGTGATTGGAGACACGTGGAATCTAGATAAGAAAGCAATAGAGTGAGTTATTAAATTTGAGAATATAAAAATAAATGAATCAATAAATAGGTGTAGTTACATAGAGGTTCATGGCAACCGATCAATAAATTACCCCGTTAAAAAATGGTCCAAATGCAACACTAAGTCGTGGTGTTGTCCAAATGCAATACTTGATTGAAATATGCTCCAACAAATATGCCTATGAGATTTCAATCATGTGTCTTTCATATAATAAAAAACTGGTTTAAAATCAAAACATGTTTGCTCAAGTTATGACAATTGTTGATACCTTACAAGTTTATATTATAGTTTTTTTTATCGGTTTTTGCATATCATTCACAATATATTTCTTGCATTTTGATTTTACTTTTTTGTTGATGTGAAATCGACAAAGCAAATTAATTGTCCTTGAAAATACTGTTTCATTTGCTTTCATCAAAGTAAAATCTCTATTAGTCAAAATCAGTTTGTAGCCATAACTTTTACTTAGTAAACAACTATTTCAAATTGTCTAATACTCAACAAATTTTTTTCGTCTGCTCAGATTCTATATAGGCAAATGCAACAGTAAATGTTAACTCAGTTGCTGTCATACCAATTACTTCAAACAAAGGTTTTCTATACTTGTTTGTCTTGTACGCGTTGTCTATAATCAAAACATTAGGAAACATATTCAACAACTTCACCAATTCTGGATGGACCTAGAAGATATCTCTCATAACTTCTGACTCATCTTTTTCTTTCTTCTCATAATTTGAATTCTCTATCAATTTAAACAAATGTTGCATTTTCTTCTTGATGTCGTTTTGAATCTTACTCTTATGTTTATATATTTGCGTGATCCGAGTCACATTTTTCGGATTTCGTTCTTGCAGTGACAACAGTATGTGTCTTGATGGAACATGACGTTTTGTCAAATCAATAATATGTTGTTATTCATCAGCATTTATTCGATCTACACATGAATAACCTTTAAATCTATCCGGTAAACCATGGTTCTGAAATTCATATTTAACACCAATCTTCAAATCAGAACAATTTTTTGATGGTGTTGACCTAATTTTGAATTGACAACCACATTTCTTAGTAGTACTTTGTGTAACATTATCTCTTTCTTTGTATTTTCCACCTTTATCACAATCAAATATTACTGTCACTTCTTTCTCTCTTGACTGTTTTGGTATCTGAGCGAGTTATTATAACTATCACTTCATTCCTGATTTCAACTTCCCTAATCGACTTTATCATCTCTTCTTGTGTAGCAAATTTTACTGTAATTGAGAATATCAAAGGGGTCTATACATATCAGGTTTTTATCGCATATCATCAAAGAAATATCCATATCTGTTAAATATAAATGTAAAAAAAAAATTAATAAAACATAAAAAAAAAGTGTACCAAAATACTTTGAAATAAGAAATCCGATTTGTAAGAAAAACATCACCAGAACACTTAGATTCAATTTATCTGGTTAGTAGAAATATATAAACTGAAAATAATATGAAAAAGTTTTTCGGTTGATTTTTGTGAATCGGATAACTATGTAACATGTGAATCGGATAACTATATGAAAAAACATTTTCTTCTTTCAATATGCTTCTTCAAATTGAGAAAACTTTTATGAGTCAATTTTTAAAAAAAATCATGCCCACTTGTAAAGTAATTGGATCTTAATATTTTCTTTCCCATATTCTCCCAATTTGTTATGAAACCATACAAAATGAACCATAATTAGCAGAAGATAATAAGAAAATTCAACTTCAATATTCTTGTAACTATATGAAAGTAAATACTCATATACATTTATCTGTATTTCTCCATGTATTTATGAACATAGACTATAAAAAATACATGAAGAAAAACAAAGATCAAACTGTCAATTAAGCAGATTATGAAAACTGATTATTCTTCCATCCTCAAACTCCTTATCTAAAATTCCTACTTAGGAAACAGCTTTTGCATGAACAACCAATTTTTTTTCTATTCATCTCTCACAAACTTCAGTTATTAAGTCTCTAAAGATCAACCGTTCGATATCCAACACGATGTTCGGTTTCTCGCTGCAACGGTTAGTCCAAACTGTGTTCCGATCCTTCAAATCTCTTGATAATAGACTTATCGAATTCTCATCCTCGTGAACAAAGCCGATACTCATGTTTCGAGGTTGTAAGTCATCGATTTCTCTACATAGCTCTTCGTAAAGCTTCTTCCCTTTTACCTTTCTCTCTGCTAAAATGTCGTTGACAACATCGAATATGAGTTTTCTTCGCAATTTCTCAGGACTATTACCTATGGAAATGTTCTTCGCATTGTCTTCAATGTTGAAACGCGTCGTATTTGTCTTTATTTGTTCGAGTGCTAAGAATAATTTTGGGCTAATCAAGGTGCCTTGTGAATGAAGTAACTCGTTAGAGTTTCGATCAGTGACTAGACCTGAAGCTATCAGTATTTCTGATATATACTTATGATCAGGATTCTCAATGTTGTTGAAATTAACGAGTTTTTCATCGTTCCAATCAATTTGTCGCAGAATTTGATCAACTGAGTTCTGCTCAATATCGACTTCAATGCTTAAAGCTTCACCTATAGCAGAAGATTTAAAGAAAATCAGTATGTCAATATTTTCGACGATGATTTTCGTAAAGCCATAAAATGTGCCTTGGAATTCAATTTAAGTTGCTTACCTAATTTTTTTGAAATGTTCGATTTCTTTTTCACGGGAGACGGTGGATCTTCCTTATAGAATGCAGCATCAAGAATAGATACAGGACTCGGCTGTTCCGCTGTGACAGTTTTATCAGCCTTAGCGCTTTCATTCCTCAACTCTTCAAATGCATCCTGACCAGCAAAAAAAAGTTTAACGAATTGGTTTCGATAGAAAAATCTAACTAATTATGCAATGAAGAAATACTTACATTTTGATTGATATTCACTGATTGATCGATCCGAAGAACTTCAAGAGTGTCCAAGCTTCTGTTGCTGTCAAAATCTGAAGAAATGACATTAACATGATGCTTAAATTTTCTCTGAGATCTCGTCATATTAAAATGTTCGTCTCTATCCTGCGAAATGGAGAAATCGTGTCTATGTGTTGAGCACGAAGAAGTCGAAAGCTTCACAAGTGGCCTATTATGGTGTGTTTGGTTAATCGTGGAACCGGATGATGCACTAGTCGGCCGAGAACACCTCTCGAATCCAAACTTCTTCGGAAGTCTTGGACTCCCAGTTACCGTTATGTTACTGCAGTTGATGGTGTTTTTTCCATTTCTGCCTTTAGCTTTTTGTTTATCAACCAATCTTCCATGAACTGAAAGTTCTGTTGAAGGAATATTATTGGATTTTCGAGTCACTTTTGTTGGTTTCATGATGACAATTGGCGATTTACAATCACGGGTTGAATTCGATGATTCAACTGTGACAGATTCCGAGTCCTTTTGTGGTATTCTCGGGCTTTGGACTTTAGAACTTTCACTGAGACTAGTATTAATGCTCCTAGTGTTAGATGATGAATCTGTAAATCTCTGCATTGCTTCAAGAATCTGTTTAAGGGCTCTTAGATCCTTTCCCGACTTTTTGAACTCGAGTTCCGCTAGCCTTTTTTCAATTTCTCCGTATACAGAAAGCGAAGACTTTGATGCTTTTGTATCAGAATCACTCCCCTTTGAAGAATCTTGCAACAAAGAACTTTGGTTTGCATCATGTTGTCTCCACGGAGTCGTCGATTCGAGAGCGAATCGCGAAGGTTGTGTCACGTTTTTGAGTGAACCATCATCCCTTCTATTGCTCGGGGATGCCGGACATTGGTGTTTTTTGTATTCATCGTTTGTGCTTGTTCTTGCGTTCAGCTCTATTTGATCGGTTAAGCAGCTAGAAGTCCGACAAGTTTGTATCGAGTCCGGGAGAGCTTCTAGTCCCATCAGTTTAGCAACAACACTTGATGATCTTTTCGGTGTTTCTAATTCTTGCAACTGGCTCGCTGAGTTTCTCTCGTACCCTTTTTGCGAACCATTTGACACGTTGCGAGCCTTGTTTCCTTCGTTGATCCGTCTATCGGACCCTTGCTTGCTGTCCAAGGAAAACCTAGGAAGTTCCTTATGCACCATGGCGGATTTCACTGCATCATAAGAGAGTCGCGGTGAGTCCCATTGTGGTTTTCTTGATTTCGAAAGATTATGTAACGGTTCTTTCGAAACCTTAACTGCTTCATCGAAAGATTTCTTCGATAGCATAGGCCTCGGAGAGTCTACATGTTGATTCTTCAATGCATAAGCTTGACCCTTTTTCTCTTCCTTGGTTAATGTTTTCACATATAAACCTTTACCTTCTCTGCGCATCGAATCTTTGACAACATCATAGAAATCAAGTGATCGTTGGCTCGAATGTGTTTTTTTCGGAATTTGGATTTGTTTGGTCGATGACGATTCAATCTTGATTATTCTGTTGAAATCAATTGATGACATGCTAGATGAACACGACGATGAATACACAGATGTTATCGATGATTCGGTAGAGAATTTTTGCTTCTCTTTTGCAATCTTTACACCTGAGAAGGAAGAAAATTTTGAATTAGACCTATCTTAAGCGGAGTACTATATCCTGGATTAGAATCCGAACTTAACATTTGTGCAACAAAATCACAAAAAATCGAAAACTTGAATACTTAAATACCCGAAGAAGATGAATTCGGAATGTAACCGCTATTGCGTTGGCCCGTAATGATACGGTGGCGATCAAAGAGCTGAAAAAATCCAGTGATGCACCCAATCTGCTTCTGCAAATCATTCTTTTCATCTTTCATAGATTTCAAACCTTTTGCAGACATATTTATTTGGTTATTTCTCTTCAACTATGAAGTTTCCACAAAGCTTCTTCTTTTTCTTTTGTTAAACAACATTCATGCCCCTATTCAATGCAAAAGAAAAGAAAAACAATCTTAAGTTCAAAATCATAAGTTTACATCTACGTAAACACCGCCTAGACATCTGGCATGTGTCAGTACCGACACATGCTAGACTTCTGAGACACATTTCCTCAGAGGTGTCTGATATTGATACATGTTAGACAATGTTAAAAACAACGGGCACACATTTTTTTAGAGATGTCTGTGCTACATATATTTACATTACGAGTGCAAACAAAACAATTTCAAAATGCTGCTATAGAGTTTAGTATTTACCTTTTGTTGACTAACAGCTCAGAAAGTGAAGAGAGATTCATTTGAGAAACCCAAGAAGAGATGTTTTTGGTTTCTCTGTCTGAGTTTGGACAGAGAGCAGAGGAATACTTTTATCTTTACTGTGTTTTTGTTTCTCAAGAATATGCAGAGGCCAGAAGACAGAGTGTGTTTTGTTTTGTGTTAGGAAGAATTGTGGTGTACTATTAATTTATGAACGTTGAAAAATAGGTTGCTTAGAATTGTGACTACCTTTTTTTAGTTACATTAAGTAAGAAAGAGATAAAGATACTTGAAAATCAGGATTTGAAATTTTGACAATCAGTTTTGAGTCTGACTACACAACTACCAACTGAATTGATTTAATAAATTTAGACGGATTTTAGTTTTAGTATTTTCTTGTTTTGGTTTTCAAAACCATTATTTGATTTACTGGTTCGATTAATCCGGTTCAGATGTCAGTTCTGATATCAAGTGGTTGTAGCCTCCTTTCGACTGTAATTGAAGGAGATCGAACTGTGGTCCTTCCTATCAAGTCCAGTGCCAATTACCACTATACCAACTAATTATCGATAATTTTTGTATTTTTTGTTTGTAAAATTGAAATATACATTGAAATTTGAACTCAATTTAATAATCATTGACTTACTTATTACATTGATTGTTTAGTAGAATAAATCTAATTTCAAAAACATGCGATTGATGAGGTGGTAAGGCCATTACCCTTTTTAGGTATTAACTATTGAATCAAGGTCTCATGATCCACATTACAACTTTGTGTTTTAGTCTTTTTTTTGCAAAATTAAAATGCAAGTTGACTATGATCAAACTGCTAAAATTGTATAATTGTCTAAACACATGATTTTAACCTAATTACAAAAATTTAAATTTGAATTTCATTGTCTCGTCACAATGATCCATTTATCTAATTTGCTCTAAACAGATTAAATATCTCACTGAACGAGCAAATCACCCGACTCTTTATTCTATATAAATACATGTTCAGATCAAATCTCATTTGATATAAAACTCTTAACATTGATGTAACATTGTTGCGAGATGAGACAATGAGAACTAAAGAAAAGGTTAAAAGAACTCAAAATCTGAATAAAAAAACAAGAGAAGGAAAGAGGAAAGTAAAAGGAAGTTGTGCATGTGTGGGACAGATGTGTTACTATAAGGTCATTTCCTTCCTACTACTTCCATGTGAACAAAACAACGTGGGGTGGGTCTGTTGCTTCGAACTCTCACCTTTACCATGTGGAATTTGTCAGAGATGAAAAAAATAGGAATTTAAACAAGAGAAGAAATGGATCTGTGTATCATTATTCAATGGAATAAGAAAAAGTGGATAGAGATCTTCAGTTTAAAGCTGCAAGATCAAAAGCATTTCTTCAATTATTCTCATAGATGTTTCACATTTTACTAATCTGCCCTTTCATGGGTTCTTAGGTTTTCTTTTTCTTCCCATATGGGTGCCGACCATAGATCTAAATTGTGATATGGAATCGCAATTGCTATTATATATGTTTATGCAAAATCAAGATTCATATTCTAATTGAAAATATTAAAATTTTGGGTTAAATTCGTTTGAGACTG
The DNA here is from genome assembly GCA_963859935.3 of Lathyrus sativus. Lineage (NCBI taxonomy): Eukaryota > Viridiplantae > Streptophyta > Magnoliopsida > Fabales > Fabaceae > Lathyrus > Lathyrus sativus. The sequence goes on from OZ012737.1 coordinate 18,727,132, forward strand.
ACTATAGGTCCATCGGTGAAATAAAATTATTGGACCTATAGTCAGTCTCGACCCTATAATCCCATAATTTCATTTATGCGATTTCAAAATGGAACTTCTTATATTCTACAACTAGTCGGTTCATTTTGCCAACAAAAGAGGTTTATATTATTTTATTGAAGTATTTATTACATGAATGCTACATTTTACCTAAATATTTTTGTGTGGAATTGTAATTGCAAATCATAGTAATATAAATACACTTATAAAAGAAGAACAACATAAATACATGTATTGAATTCTGAGAAAGGGTCAAATTTTAAACCTTATGAAAAAGGGAATTGAATAGTACTATAAGTTATGTAATATTAATAGCGCTTTCGTATGATACCAACCTAGAAAGTTGTAGGACTTGTTCACTTCACTATTCCAAATCAATATTGTTGGTTATGTGCTTTTTGGATGATACATTTCAGCAGAAAATGTGGACCTAAATTCATATATATATATATATATATATATATATATATATATATATATATATATATATATATATATATATATATATATATATATATATATATATATATATATATATATATATATATATATAATGCCATTCTTATTATTTGTCCATCTCAGTTAATCAAAATAATTCGTTCTTAAAAAAGCAATGATTTTCAAAATAATTTGGTAGTTACGAACCAAATTTTTGCGTTTTATTATATTTTTAAACATTTGATATGAGTTTTTACTTGATTTTTAAAAATTTGATATATGTTTTAATCAATTTTTTGAAACTTTGGTAGTTCATATCTGGTAGACCTATAAAAGACAAAATTAATAGTATCGGATTTTTTGATAAATCCGGTGTATTTTATAATTTTTTGAATTCAAGAAACACAATACTTCAGTGCCACAATAGTGCTGACTTGTACACCGAATATTTCGTTCACACATATTTATTACATTTTATATTTTTATATCTTTACATCTTATAAGAAAATAAATATGATTAATTAATGAAAGTGAAATTTTACCAATTATGCATAACTTGTTGGTGTATTTCAAATGTCATAATTGAAAATGAAAAATAATAAATTGAGAGAGATGTTGATAATATAAAGTAGAAGATACAACTGAAAAAAATAATAATAATGTTGTTATGAAAACTAAAATGCAATCATTTTAAGACATTTCCTTTTATGAATGTGATACTTATTATGACACTGAGGAATATTTTCTTTGATAATAAAAGAACATGCTAGTAGTACATCAAATCTAACTTAACAACGGTTGTGTGTATAAGTGATGTTTATTACTTCTACAAACTTAAAAAATTGGCCAACTATTCAAATCAATCAAGAAATAAAGAAGAATAAATGAAAAAGAAAGTATAGCTAATAAAAATTGACCTGGTTTATTAAATCCCTTTCACATGCATATAATTAAGAAAATAAATGAGATACGTGTGCAATATATCTTATAATACACGTTGAAGTTGTCTCATGCACGGGTTATTAAGAAAAAAATGGATTATTATTATAATTCATTTTTTAAAGTAAATAAAGAATTTTATGTAGATCCACTTAATTATCCTTTAAAATCTTAATTGATAAAGAGAAATAAAGTCTATTTTGATATGCGGAAATTAAAAATTAATTTGGAAGTCAGAGGGGTTGGCGTGTAGATTGTTTCAATTTGCGAATCAATTTATTGATGAGTTGTATTTTAGATATGATAAGTAGTTGTTAAATTTCAAAAGTTATAAATATGTATTTTATTATTCTTGTGTTAAGGACTTTAAAACTTTATAGTTGAATTTCAATCATTATAAATATGTATATCCATTATTATTATCTTCAGTATCGTAAAACTTTATAGTTGAAGATAGACAAAAGAGTTTTAAAATGTCATTGATAATTTTAGAGAGAAAATTGTAAATTCCAAAGAGTATATTCTTGAAATTTGGGAAACGCATGGAGATATTTAAGAGGATTGAGAAATACTTCTAAACACTCAAGCATATGTTATTTATATATAGAATTGGAGAGATCGAGAAACATCTGGATGTAAAATAGAATTTGTTCTTGAGAATTACAGTAACTATTTTCTTTTAACTCATTTTAATATTTTGTAACGACTTTGAAATTATAATGAATTAAAGAATTATTTTCTCCTCTATGATAGATTATTTAATTGAATTGGATCAATATTTATTGTGTTTTTTTTTTCTTTCAAATTAAGTTGTTATCGTATTATATAAAGAGTCATTTTTGTTAAAAGTATTTTATTTTAATTGTTATTATTCTTTGTTTTCACATATTAAATTTTTTAGTTTAATTGAATATTTCGATTTTGCATAAAGTGACTCTCATTTTGGGGCAAAGGATTTTTCTTTTTCAAGTGAGTACCATAAACTATAAATTGTAGATTGAAATTTTTTTCAGAGCCAACAATTTTTAATTGTGGAAAATAAAGATGAAAAAAAATCTTAACTTAAAGAAAAATATATTGAAACATTGAAGGGTGATACATCGAGAAGGCTGTACGATTGACATAAATAAAGAAGACTGAGATAGTGACAATAGTATAAAGTTGGCCAAATAAATATTCAAATAATTGAATAGTGAAAGAAGAATAAATGAAAAATAAAGTTTCTTCATCATCATCATACATACGTTTTTGCCAAATAGAAATGGTAGCTAATATCATAAAGAGTTTATTACTTGAAGAAGCTATTTGGAATAGAGTTTTAAACTTTTACACATGTTCAATTTTTTTTTTCTATATCTAAAAGAATGGGTCCTACAAATTAGGTGGATTATAGCTATGTCAAGGAAATGTTAATGTATGTAATTATCCACTAATATCAAAATCTAATCTTGGTGATAGTTTCTAAAGTTAAGTCGTAAAATGAATATTTAACTCTCGGTTGTAAAATGTATATTTAATCTAAATGTATTGTGAAATTATTGATTCGAACTTTAGTTCTGTCAATAAAAATATTGTTAATAGAGATAACTTTCAGGTTTCGATATGGGATAAGTATGAAGTCGAAGATGTTTTATATGCTGATGTCGAACTGTTACATATTGTAGGTGAAGTTAGTTCTAATACGTATTGTCAAAATGTTATGTCGAATTGAGCCTTGTGATTAATGATCAAATTGTTTAGTTAACTTGTAATGTAAGTTTGCTAGTTAGTATATAAATAGGCTAGATGTCTCAGGTTGTTGAGAGAGACCAATTATGTTATTCATGTACCTTAATTAATTAAGTGAGTAGGAAACAGTTTGCCCAAAATCTTATTCTCCTTCTTTCTTCTCTCTCTCTCTCTCTCTCTCTCTCTCTCTCTCTCTCTCTCTCTCTCTCTCTCTCTCTCTCTCTCTCTCTCTCTCTCTCTCTCTCTCTCTCTCTCTCTCTCTTTGTTCTAACCGTTTCATTGTTCACCCTAAGAAACTCTGTTTCTCAATCAAAAATTTGTTAATTGGTATCGTTTGTTACAACAAACTAATGCGGTGAGTGTGAAGGAAGATGTCGTCAACAAAGTTTGAAATTGAGAAGTTCACTAGAGTTAATGATTTCGGTTTATGACATTTGAAGATGCGAGCCCTTTTTATTCAACAGGGTTTTCTAGAAGCGTTAAAGGGAGCCCACATAACAATTGTTCTGGGTTTTGATGATAAGGTTCTCAGGAAGGTTTCAAAGGAGACGACGGCAGCTCGTGTTTGACTGAAACTCAAAGGATTGTATATGACAAAATCCTTGGTGAATCATTTGTACTTGAAGCAAGCTTTGTATTCATTCAAGATGAATGAAGACAAAGCGTTGACGGAGTAGCTGGATACGTTCAGCAAGTTGATTCTTGACCTTGAAAATATTTAATTTAACATCAATGATGAAGAGCAAACATTGTTATTGCTTTGTTCTTTTCCTAAATCGCATGCTCACTTCAAAGAAACCCTCTTGTATGGAAGAGAGTCCCTGACCTTTGAAGAAGTTCAAGCAACCTTGTACTCTAAGGATTTGAACGAATGAAAGGAACAGAAACCATCACCATTTGGCGAAGGGTTATTTGTTAAAGGAAAATTCTCAAAAAGGGATAGTAAGTTCGAGAAGAAGAAAGGTAAAACTCAACAGAAGTCTTATGGTGGTGATATGTCTGGTATCAAGTGTTATCACTGTAAGAAGTAAGGTCACACAAGAATGGTGTGTCCTAAGAGTCTGAATAGTCATGGAGGTAAGGACAATGGAAATGCAACTATTGTGTAAAATGATTATGAATCATCTGATGTCCTTGTGGTGTTGATTAGCAACTCTTGCAAAGAGTGGATTATGGATTCAGGATGTACTTCACATATGACTCCAAAAAAGAATGTGTTTGAAGATTTATGTGATCAAGATGGTGGATCAGTGTTGTTGGGAAACAATAAAGCTTGCAAGTTTGTAACTATTGGATATGTGAGATTCAAGCACCATGATAAGTCAATAAGGCTATCGACTGGTGTTAGGTATGTACCTGATCTTAAGAGAAATTTAATTTCTCTTGGTGAATTCGACAAGAAAGGATATGTCTTCAAAGGAGAACAGGTATCCTAAAAGTCAAGAAGGGGTTGAAGGAAGTCTTGAGAGGCGTAAAGAAACAAGGCTTGTATACCCTTGAGGTTGGGATTGTAAGCGGTTCAGCAGATTTTGCATCCACGAAATCTGTGTCGAAGACGTAATTATGGTACATGAGATATGGCTATGTCAGCGAAAGAGGTCTGGTTGAACTGGGGAAACAAAACCTGCTAAGTGGTGACAAAGTTGAGAAGTTGGAGGTTTGTGAACCTTGTGTATTTGGAAAATCATGTAGGGTGAAGTTTAACAAAGGTAAATAAAGAACACATGGATCCCTTGATTACATTCATGATGGTCTTTTGGGGCCTGCAAGGAGTCATTCACATTCAGGTGCAAGGTATCTTCTATCCATAGTTTATGACTATTCCAGAAAGTTATGGGTATTCATTCAGAAGAGTAAGAATGAAACTTTTGAGAATTTTAAAAGTTGGAAGGTTTTGGTCGAAACTCAAACTGGCATAAAGGTCAAGAGGTTGAGAATCGACAATGGACTTGAGTTCTGCAATGAAGCTTTTGACAGTTACTGTGTCGAATCTGGGATTGCAAGGCATAAGACTGTAGCAGATACTCCTCAACAAAATGGCTTAGTTGAGAGATTCAATCGAACAATCTTTGAAGGGTTAGATGCATGTTGGTTAATGCTGGATTGAAAAAGGTGTTTTGGGCGGAGGCTATTTCGGCAGCAACTTATCTAATTAATAGATGTCCCTCGACTGCCTTGGGGATGAAGACACTTGAAGAAGTTTGGTCAGTTCAATCACCAGATCTCGACAAACTGGGACTATTTGGTTGTTTAGCATATGCTTACATTAGGCAAGACAAGGTCAAACCTAAAGCTCTGAGATGCATGTTCCTTGGATATCCTGATGGAGTAAAAGGCTATAGGTTGTGGTGCCTAGAATCAGGTCACAAAAGATGTATCATAAGTCGTGATGTAGTTTTCAATGAAGTCGAGATGACGTTCAAGAAAACTGGTGATGTTGGTCGAAGTGCAGAAATCTCTGAAGAGGAGCTGGAACAGGTAGAGATTCCTATTGAGGTGGAACATAGTGATGCTGAAGTGCATAACCCAGATGAAGTCGAAGAAGAAGAGCAAGATGCTGAAGAGACTGAGGAAATTGTCGATGACTACCTACTAGAAGGAGATACGTCAAAAAGAGCCATCAAGCCACCTCAAGGACTTGGTTATACAAATCTTATAGCTTTTGCCTTAATTTATGCAAGTGAGGTACTTGAGGAAGAACCTAGAGACTACAAGGAAGCTATGAGGAGTCGAAATAAGACTGAATGGCGAAAAGCCATGGATGAAGAGATGAAATTTCTTCATGATAATAACACTTGGGAAATGATTGAGAAACCTGCAAGAGCTAAGTTAGTTAGTTGTAAGTGGATTTCCAAGATCAAGGAAGGAATCAAATGAGTGATGTCGAAGCGTTTTAAGATAAGGTTAGTTGCTAGGGGGTTCAGTCAGAAAGAAGGTGTCGACTTTAATGATGTGTTTTCGCCTGTTGTAAAACATAGATCCATTAGAATGTTGTTAGCCATGGTGGCGAAGTTCGACATGAAACTTTAAGAAATGGATGTGAAGATAGCCTTCCTGAATGTTGATCTAGACGAAACGATCATGATGCGTCAACCTGAAGGGTATGTAGAAAAGGATAAGGAAGATTATGTGTGCAAGCTGAATAGGTCTTTGTATGGCCTGAAACAATTACCTTGACATTGGAACAGGAGATTCGACAAGTTCATGACACACATTGGTTTCACTAGGAGCTAGTTCATCATTGTGTTTACTTTAGATTTCGACCTGGAAACTCACTTGTTATTTTTTTGCTTTATGTGGATGATATTCTCATAGCTACCAACAGTATAGAGGATGTAATGAAGGTGAAGACTGAACTCAGTAAGGAGTTCGAAATGAATGACCTGAGAGCTGCCACCAGAATTCTTGGGATTGACATCTAGAGAGATAGAAAGTAGTCGAAGTTATGCTTATCTCAAGAGACATACCTACGGAAGGTTCTCGACAAGTTTGGTATGTCGAATTCAAATTATGTTGTGACTCCGACAAATCCTCAGTTTATGCTTAATACTACTCAAAGTCCGAGTACTGAACCTGAAAGAATCTATATGAGTAGTGTTCCATATGCTAGTATGGTAGGTTATTTGATGTAAGTTATGGTTTCTGTGAGGCCAACCATAGTGTATAGAGTGAGCTTTGTAAGCAGGTATATGGCCAATCTTGGAAAGGCGCATTGGCAAGCTTTGAAGTGGATTCTCAGGTACATAAATGAGTCTCTAAATAGAGCCTTGATTTATGATGGAGCCGATGGTGATGATAGTAAAGTCGAAATCAAAAGATATGTTGACTCTGATTATGCAGGTTGTATGGATTCCAGAAAATCTATTTCTGGATATGTGTTCACTATGTTCGACATAACAATTAGTTGGAAAGCGACACTTCATAAGGTTGTTGCCTCATCAACCATTGAAGCAGAATATATTGCCCTCGCTGAAGTTGTGAAAGAAGCATTGTGGCTTGAAGGTTTTGCAAAGGAGCTGAAACTTCAAGGTCGAGTTATCACTATTAAATGTGATAGTCAAAGTGCAATACACCTGTTGAAGAATTCAGCCTATCATGAGCGAACCAAACACATCAATGTAAGGCTGCACTTCGTCAAAGAAATAATCGAGCATGGGGAAGTCTAAGTGCTGATATGATCATCAAGACATTGTCGAGCTGCAAATTTTTCCACTGTATGCAGTTGATAAAGCTTCATGATGAAAGTTAGAATATTCCCTGTTATTGTAGAGTTTGTTCTAAGGATGAGATTTGTGAGATTATTGGATCGAACTCTAGTTCTGTCGACTGAGATGTTGTCGACAGGGATAACTTTTAGGTTTTGACAGGGGACAAACATGAAGTCGAAAATGGTTCACATGCTGATGTTGAAGTGTTACATATTGTAGTTGAAGTTAGTTATAATATGTATTGTTAGAATGTTATGTATGAAGGTAGGAAAACACTTAAAATGGGGGGTTGAATAAGGGGTTTCAAAAACAATTAAGAGAATAAAAATTAACAAGTTATTTTTATCCTGGTTCGCTTGAACTCAAACTACTCCAGTCCACCCAACCAAGGTGATTTCGTCTCTCTCAAACAAGGACATAATCCACTAATCAAAAACTGATTACAGCATTATCACTAAGACAAACTGTCTTAGTCTTCTCAAGAATACTGACCACAACTTGGTCTCTCAAAGATCTTTTACAAAGATATACAATAATGTGTTTAAGTGCTTCTAAGATAAGCTATTATCACAACAGTGATTTTACACAAAATAAGAACAAATGAAACTATTCCGTTTTCTAGTATGTTTGTTGTAGTTGTTCAGTGAAATTTGTTCAAGAGTTGTTAAAAATTGAAATGCTGTTGAAGACTTGTTTAAATACTCCAATATCTCAAATATCGTGCATCTACCTTTTTGTCTTCTTTCCAGAATAGGAATGTTCAGAGATATCTTTTTTGTTCTGACATTCTGTACCATACACGAAAGAGGAATAGTACTGTTGGATGTATACATTGAAATTGGCAACGACTCTTTCTAGATCAACATCTTTTTGAATAACTGAATATGGAAATATCTTCTTCATCAGATCCTCTGATGATGTTCCATTTTCTTCTTATCAGATTATCAAAGTCTGGTTGACGTTCCATTTTATTCTTATCAGAGTAACTTCAAATCAGATTTTCTTCTTATCAGAGTAACTTCAAATTAGAGTTTCTTCTTATCAAAGTAACTCTCTACCAGAGTTCTGCAGCTTAGTTCTTAGCGTGAATGTTTGAACAAACTGTTCATCCAGATGTATTACTTTTGTTGCTAACGTTTTAGAGTCTTGTTCGTTATGATTCTCAGAGCCTTGCTTGATTTGAATCTCAGAGTCTTCTGAATCTTTTGCTTTATACTTTTACGCTCAGAGCCTGCTTCACTTTTTGTTATAACGCTCAGAGTCTTCTGTAGCTTCATTCAGAGTCTTCTGTAGCTTCGCTCAGAGTCTTCTGTAGCGTAACGTCCAGAATAATATTCCATCAGAGGAATATTTTGCGTTCAGAGGAATATTTCTTATGATATCTGAAACAAAAATACTTGAACAAAATTAGAGTGTATATTTTCTTCATACAAAATTTCATTAATGTTATCATCAAAACATTGAGATATATTAAGAACCAATTTGTGTTCTAACAATCTCCCCCTTTTTGATGATGACAAAAACTATACAAAATTTTGTTCAATATTAAAAAAAAATATATCTCCCCCTGAGAATATGATTCTCCCCCTGAAATAAATACTGCTAGAAAAATTAAAACTTCCCTTTTTGCACTTGTATTCTTTCCAGAGTCAGAGCAAGCTTGTGGATTATCTCAGATCTTGCTCAGAGGTAATTCTATAAATATTTTCAGATGAGAAACTTTAACTCTGAAACACTGAATTTATGATTAGTTAGATTTTAACATGTATGAGTTTCCATTCAGTATCTGTTTATATGAACAGTCAAAATTTCCATTTTCTCCCCCTTTATGTCATATCAAAAAGAATCATTTAAGAAAAACTTTTAAGACAAAAGAATAATTGCAGAGCAAGATAAATAGAAAAGAAATAAGATAGAATCAGATGTAAGAAGAAAAAAACACAGATGTATTCATATATTCAGAAAAGTAGTAAAAACAAGAAAGTTCATAGATGTGCACAAACAAACAATTAAGTTAAACGAGAAGCTAAAATCTTAAGAAGATCTATCATCTCAGAAGTTGAAGCTTCTTGTTTGGCCATCCAAGTCTTGATCTCAGAAGTGGATTCTTCCTGTTTGACCATCCACTCCTTAATCTCTTCCATAGTCTTTTCTTGCTTGATCATCCATGATTTTATCTCATTGTCGGTGGCCTCTTGCTGAGCAAACTTGTTTTGCAGATCTTCGTTTACTTTCTTCAAATCTGTAGAATTCTGAGCAACCAAAGAAGAAGGTGCATTCTCTAATTCCATAGCAGAAGGATGACCAGATTCAGGAATTTCTTCAGCAATAGGAGCGTCTGATGGAACTTCTTCAGCTTGGGGAACTTCACCACTCTGAAGTGCAACAAATATCTCAGATGAGGAACACACAACTTCTGCAGGTGTGTTTTCCAGATGCAAAATAGGAGTTCTGCAGACACTTAGTTGAGCAAGTATCAATGCTTTAGAAATTCTCTCTTGTGCATTTGCTGAGCAAGCATCTTGAAGATTCATGGACACAGAAGCAAATCTTTTTCTGAAAGCAGTCTAGATTTCCTCAGAGTCAAGAGGATTTGTGCTATTGAGGCACTTCTCTCTAACAGCAGAAAACCACATCTGCATCTCTGTTTCAAAACCAGATAACAGATCACCAACATTTGGTCTAGGTTTGGGCTTAAGGTAGGCCTCAAAGAAAGCATCAACAAGTGAAGGTTTAACAGATGATGAAGGTGTGTTTGGAGAATAAGAGGAAATGTGAGTCAGAGAAGAAATTTCAAGAGGATGGTTTGGGGATTTATGTGGGGGTGATGTAGCATCTGATTGATTAGAGGAAGAATTAGATGAATTAGATGAGTCAGATGAATCAAATGAGCCAGATGAAATTGGGTGAACAGTAAGGAGAGGTGTGACATCAAGAATTTCATGTTCAGAGATTTCAGGTTCAGAGGGGTTTGTAGCATCTGGTTGGTTTGTAGAGGGGATGTCAGTAGAATTAGTTTTTTGATGGATGTTGAAAGAAGGTGTGGATGGTATAGAGGTGGTTTGTTCAACAGTGGCTTCTTGGTTAAGTTGAGATGAAGTGTGATCAGAGGTGGTGTGTGGATTATGTTGAGAGATTGTGTTAGGGTTGGAAGTTTGTGGTTGTGAGATAGGAGAGGCATCTGAAACATGAACATGCTCAGAAGTGATGTGAGGAGGTGGTTCAGAGGTGATGATAGGTTCAGATGTTGGTTCAGAAGATAAAGGGGGTTGAGATGTTGGTGCTACTGTTACTGTTTCCAAAACAGGAGATAAAGCAGAGGGGTTACCTGATTTCTTGGAACGTTTTAAGGACTTCTGGGAAGAGTCTTCTTCAGAAGCCTTTCTCTTAGAACTCTGAGACTGTCTCTCTGAGGGATCTTTTGCAGAGACCTTTCTCTTCTTGCTTTTCTTCCTCGTGAACAGCTCTGGGGCAGGTTCAGAAGCACGTTTCAGCAGATCAGGTGGCATAGGAGTGCCATCTGCCATACAAGAAGCAATGTAATTGAGAAGAGCTTCCCTTGGCTCCTCTGCAGTGAAGAATGGAAAATCATCCACCGGAACCCTTCTTCTGCGCATAACAGCAGAATCAATCTAAACTGGATCAGATTGAAGTTTCTCAACCAGCTTCATCCTTTGAAGACTTTTTCCATCCAAAGGCTTCCCAAGAATAGGAGCCAATTCTTTTGTCTGACCAGCCTCTTTCAGAGCAGATACCAAGCCATTCTCAGTGAGAATATCAGATATTAACCTTCCCATGGGAATCCAGTCTTTGATCTTCTGATGTTTGGTGCGAGTGACTTCCCTTGACATCTTGACATGATTCCACAGATGAACAAATAGCTGATGTGGAAGATCCACATTGATATTCTTTCCTAGACAGTACAGAATATACAGCTGCTCTGTATTAATGTAGTCTGGAGAGTTTGAAGCCTTCCTATGATGAATGCAACCCAGAAAAATCTTATCCCAGATCTTGTAGTGGGTCTTCAGATCCTTGATCTTGTTGGAAGGAGTCCATGAGGTAATTACTTCGTTGTACACTTCAATCAGCATCTCGCATCCCACAGAGGTATTCACAATACCTTATTCTCCATAGCCAATCAGTTGATGAATCATATCCCTGGTGATGATGATGGAGAGTATCCTCCCATGTATTTCCATAAACAAACAAAGGCATACCAAACTAAATAGAAATTTAAAGCTAAACATGAAAAGATGGAGAGTATGTTAATAGCCATATAGAAGAAACACGAGTAAAATTAAATAACATTAACACTTATAACTTATGTTATCAAAGTTTCAGTTATTAAAATAAATATGTTATTAAAGTTTGCTTCTAAGTATACAATAGAAAATAAAAATATAGTAAAACACACTTGAGAAACTACAAACAATCTAGAGTCATGTAATTTTTTAAAATCCATAGCCCGATCATTGGAGAATTACAGGTTTTAAATGTATAATTTATTAAACTACAGTATCATCAGATTGCAAGGTTATGTCATAATGCAAAGTTTTGAATTATTTGATGAAATTGTTTTCATTTTCGCACTAAAAAAAGTATTTTGTATTTCTTATTTTCCCATTAATTAGAATTTTAGTGTTTTCCTCATGCTTTCTATTTTAAAAAGTAAATTAAATTTTTTGTAAAGTAATACATATGTAAGTTCTTTTCATATTTTAGTTTTCAGATACTCATAATGAAATCTTTTTATGGAAATTAATCTTCAAAATTTCATAATTCATAATTGTTTTTTATTTTTATAGTTCTAAAAGGTGTAAAAAAATAATTGAGAACTTGTTCAAAAAAGCTCATAGAAATCAACATATAAAACTTTGCAGTAGACGTTTCTATTTTCAATAGCATTAAACAACCTTGAGATTCAATTTTAAAATAACAATTTTGAATTAAATTAAATGGAATGCATGCAAGAAATCATCTGTTGTGAGTTCTCTCTATAAATAGTCGTCAATGATTTTGTTTAAGAGACTGCATAATATTTTAGACAACACATCTCTTATACAATTATCTATTATCTACAAAGGGATCTGTGTCATATTCATCATTTTTTTTTCAATTTTGATGTTACCTTTCTATATTAGTTTTGTTCATATTTTTCTCATCCTATTCAAGTTTTTCTATATTCAAGATATGTAAATATATTTTAATAGTGTATTAAATTCTTGTAAACTTTCAATCAAATTCTCTTATTCTTTGAAACTTTCTTGCTTTTGTAAGTTACAAACTACGATTTTAATTTTTTTTGCGTTTAATTCAATTTTAATTTTCAAAATTTATAAAAATATATATTTTAGTTTATCATCAAAGGGGTGGTGGCGCAGTTGGCTAGCGCGTAGGTCTCATAGCTTCCGAGTAATCCTGAGGTCGAGAGTTCGAGCCTCTCTCACCCGAACATTTTAATTTTGAAAAATATAATTGTTCTGGCCTGGGCCCCAGCATGGCCAGGCAGACCTAGCCCAATAATATTCTGCCAAGCCCAGTCCAGCTTGGGCCGCAGCCGTCAAGCACAAGGTCTCCGACGGACAGGTAATGCCCCTCCACGGGCAGAACCTGCCTCATCTGTGTCGAGCACAAGACTCTCCCAGCGACCAGACACTGCCCTCTCCGCGGGCAGAACTTGCTCCCTTATCGGGCAGGACAACGCGTCCTTCACACGTTCTCCACGTGCTCCCCTCCGCGGGGACACATCACCGACCAACTACCCACCTCCGAAAGAGCAGGTCAAACCCACTTTCCGGAGATCCCGAGACAGTTGGACTATGGCAAAGTCCACGTCCTGGTCTTCACTACGCCACGTAAGCCCTAACAGTCACTTGGGTTGGGCCTGGCAATCCAGCCCAACACAAGTGACCGTTGGCCCAGCGCTGGGGTCTCTCTATAAATACCCTCTTTCACAAGAGGGTCAGATAATTCACTTCTTACCCCTTTTCTGTACTTGTGATCACTCTGCCCACACGCTCACTTTAGCGTCGGAGTTTCTTGCAGATACACCCCCTACTCTTCTTCAATTCCGGTGAGCAGGCAGCAAGTCGAAGACGCGTGGCAACTAGCGATCCCTTTCTGATCAGGTCAGATCAATAATTAATTAATCCGTTGAAATTACTCTAAGTGATATATAATTTTATTCGTATTTTTACTTTCTTGTGTGCAGGTTTATTTCTTGAATGATATGTGTCTTGTATGTCTAACTCCTTTATCATTAATTTTTATTATTTATATAGAAAATTCCTTTTCAAAATGTCAAAACCATACAAAAAATATTTATTTGAAGATGTTTAAAACATATTCTTAATAAAACTTAAAAACAATGTTAAAAAATATGCATTTATCATCAAAGGGGTGGTGGCGCAGTTGGCTAGCGGGTAGGTCTCATAGCTTTCAAGTAATCCTGAGGTTGAGAGTTCGAGCCTCTCTCACCCCAACATTTTAATTTTGAACAAGATAATTAATTAATGCGTTGAAATTACTCTAAGTGACATATAATTTTATTCATATTTTTACTTTTTTGTGTGCAGGTTTATTTCATAAATGATATGAGTCTTGTATGTCTAACTGCTTTATCATTAATTTTCATTATTTATACAGATAAATACTTTTTAAATTTTCAAGACAATACATAAAATATTTAGTTGAAGATGTTTAAAACATAAAAACAATGTTAAAAAATTTGGCATTTCTAATCAAAGTTTTTTAAGAATTTCTTACATTTCAAAATTTATAATATTCAAAGATTACAAGAATCAATTACATGCAATTAAAGAGTGGTATTTCAATTTAAAATAATAAAACACTTAAAAAAATACCATAAACATAGTTCCCAGAAAATTCTATGTTTTAGATGCGGTTATACTTGTAACTAAAACTATAAAATGAGACTATCCTCCCATGTATTTCCATAAACAAACAAAGGCATACCAAACTAAATAGAAATTTAAAGCTAAACATGAAAAGATGGAGAGTATGTTAGTAGCCCTATAGAAGAAACACGAGTAAAATTAAATAACATTAACACTTATAACTTATGTTATCAAAGTTTCAGTTATTAAAATATGTTATCAAAGTTTGCTTCTAAGTATAGAATTGAAAATGAAAATATAGTAAAACACACTTGAGAAACTACGAACAATCTAGAGTCATGTAATTTTTTAAAATCCATAGCCCGATCATTGGAGAGTGACAGGTTTTAAATGTATAATTTATTAAACTACAATATCATCGGATTGCAAGGTTATGTCATAATGCAATGTTTTGAATTATTTGATGAAAGTGTTTTCATTTTCGCACTAAAAAAAGTATTTTGTATTTCTTATTTTCCCATTAATTAGAATTTTAGTGTTTTCCTCATGCTTTCTATTTTAACAAGTAAATTAAATTTTTTGTAAAGTAATACATAGTTAAGTTCTTTTCATATTTTAGTTTTCAGATACTCATAATGAAATTTTCTTATGGAAATTAATCTTCAAAATTTCATAATTCATAATTGTTTTTTATTTTTATAGTTCTAAAAGGTATAAAAATTAATTGAGAACTTGTTCAAAAAAGCTCATAGAAATCAACATATAAAACTTTGCAGTAGACGTTTGTATTTTCAATAGCATTAAACAACCTTGAGATTCAATTTTAAAATAACATTTTAGAACTAAATTAAATGGAATGCATGCAAGAAATCATCTTTTGTGAGTTCTCCCTATTAATAGTCGTCAATGATTTTGTTTAAGAGACTGCATAATATTTTAGACAACACATCTCTTATACAATTATCTATTATCTACAAAGGGATCTGTGTCATATTCATCATTTTTTTCTATTTTGATGTTACCTTTCTATATTAGTTTTGTTCGTATTTTTCTCATCCTATTCAAGTTTTTCTTTACTCAAGATATGTAAATATATTTTAATAGTGTATTAAATTCTTGTAAACTTTCAATCAAATTCTCTTATTCTTTGAAACTTTCTTGCTTTTGTAAGTTACAAACTACGATTTTAATTTTTTTTTGCGTTTAATTCAATTTTAATTTTCAAAATTTATAAAAATATATATTTTAGTTTATCAACAAAGGGGTGATGGCGCAGTTGGCTAGCGCGTAGGTCTCATAGCTTCCGAGTAATCCTGAGGTCGAGAGTTCGAGCCTCTCTCACCCCAACATTTTAATTTTGAAAAAGATAATTGTTCTGGCCTGGGCCCCGGCATGGCCAGGCAGGCCCAGCCCAATAATATTCTGCCAAGCCCAGTCCAGCTTGGGCCGCAACCGTCAAGCACAAAGTCCCCGGCGGATAGGTAATGCCCCTCCACGGACAGAACCCGCCTCATCTGTGTCGAGCACAAGACTCTCCCAGCGACCAGACACTGCCCTCTCCGCGGGCAGGACCTGCCCTCTCCGCGGGCAGGACCTGCCCCTCCGCGGGCAGAACCTGGTTCCCTGTCGGGCAGGACAACGTGTCCTTCACACGTTCTCAACGTGCTCCCCTCTGCATGGACACATCACCGACTAACTACCCACCTCTGAAAGAGTAGGTCAAACCCACTTTCCGGAGATCACGGGACAGTTGGACAATGGCAAAGACCACGTCCTGGTCTTCACTACGCCATGTAAGCCCTGGTAGTCACTTGGGTTGGGCCTGGCAATCCAGCCCAACACAAGTGACCGTTGGCCCAGCGCTGGGGTCTCTTTATAAATACCCTCTTTCACAAGAGGGTCAGGTAATTCACTTCTTACCCCTTTTCTATACTTGTGATCACTCTGCCCATACGCTCACTTTAGCGTCAGAGTGTCTTGCAGGTACACCCCCTACTCTTCTTCAATACCGGTGAGCAGGCAGCAAGTTAAAAGACGCGTGGCAACTAGTGATCCCTTTCTGATCAGGTTAGACCAATAATTAATTAATCCGTTGAAATTACTCTAAGTGACATATAATTTTATTCGTATTTTTACTTTCTTGTGTGCAGGTTTATTTCTTAAATGATATGAGTCTTGTATGTCTAACTCCTTTATCATTAATTTTTATTATTTATATAGAAAAGTCCTTTTTAAAATGTCAAAACCATACATAAAATATTTAGTTGAAGATGTTTAAAACATATTCTTAATAAAACTTAAAAACATTGTTAAAAAATTTGCATTTATCATCAAAGGGGTGGTGGCGCAGTTGGCTAGCGCGTAGGTCGCATAGCTTTCGAGTAATCCTGAGGTCGAGAGTTCGAGCCTCTCTCACCCCAACATTGTAATTTTGAACAAGATAATTAATAATCCGTTGGAATTACTCTAAGTGACATATAATTTTATTCATATTTTTACTTTTTTGTTTGCAGGTTTATTTCATAAATGATATGAGTCTTGTGTGTCTAACTGCTTTATTATTAATTTTCATTATTTATATAGAAAAATCCTTTTTAAATTGTCAAGACCATACATAAAATATTTAGTTGAAGATGTTTAAAATATAAAAACAATGTTAAAAAAGTTTGGCGTTTCTAATGAAAGTTTTTTAATAATTTTGTAAATTTCAAAATTTATAATATTGAAAGACTACAAGAATCCATTACATGCAATTAAAGAGTGGTATTTCAATTTAAAATAATGACACACTTAAACAAAATACCATAAACGACGTTCCAAGAAAATGCTATGTTTAAGATGCGGTTATACTTGTAACTAAAACTATAAAATGAGACTATCCTCCCATGTATTTCCATAAACAAACAAAGGCATACCAAACTAAATAGAAATTTAAAGCTAAACATGAAAAGATGGAGAATATGTTAGTAGCCCTATAGATGAAACACGAATAAAATTATATAACATTAACACTTATAACTTATGTTATCAAAGTTTCAGTTATTAAAATAAATACGTTATTAAAGTTTGCTTCTAAGTATACAATAGAAAATAAAAATATAGTAAAACACACTTGAGAAACTACGAACAATCTAGAGTCATGTAATTTTTTAAAATCCATAGCCCGATCATTGGAGAATTACAGGTTTTAAATGTATAATTTATTAAACTACAGTATCATCGGATTGCAAGGTTATGTCATAATGCAATGTTTTGAATTATTTGATGAAAGTGTTTTCATTTTCGCACTAAAAAAAGTATTTTGTATTTCTTATTTTCCCATTAATTAGAATTTTAGTGTTTTCCTCATGCTTTCTATTTTAAAAAGTAAATTAAATTTTTTGTAAAGTAATACATATTTAAGTTCTTTTCATATTTTAGTTTTCAGATACTCATAATGAAATTTTCTTATGGAAATTAATCTTCAAAATTTCATAATTCATAATTGTTTTTTATTTTTATAGTTCTAAAAGGTGTAAAAAATAATTGAGAACTTGTTCAAAAAAGCTCATAGAAATCAACATATAAAACTTTGCAGTAGACGTTTGTATTTTAAATAGCATTAAACAACCTTGAGATTCAATTTTAAAATAACATTTTAGAATTAAATTAAATGGAATGCATGCAAGAAATCATCTTTTGTGAGTTCTCCCTATTAATAGTCGTCAATGATTTTGTTTAAGAGATTGCATAATATTTTAGACAACACATCTCTTATACAATTATCTATTATCTACAAAGGGATCTGTGTCATATTCATCATTTTTTTTCTTTCTATTTTGATGTTACCTTTCTATATTAGTTTTGTTCATATTTTTCTCATCCTATTCAAGTTTTTCTTTACTCAAGATATGTAAATATATTTTAATAGTGTATTAAATTCTTGTAAACTTTCAATCAAATTCTCTTATTCTTTGAAACTTTCTTGCTTTTGTAAGTTACAAACTACGATTTTAATTTTCTTTGCGTTTAATTCAATTTTAATTTTCAAAATTTATAAAAATATATATTTTAGTTTATCATCAAAGGGGTGGTGGTGCAGTTGGCTAGCGCGTAGGTCTCATAGCTTCCGAGTAATCCTGAGGTCGAGAGTTCGAGCCTCTCTCACCCCAACATTTTAATTTTGAAAAAGATAATTGTTCTGGCCTGGGCCCCGGCATGGCCAGGCAGGCACAACCCAATAATATTCTGCCAAGCTCAGTCCAGCTTGGGCCGCAACCGTCAAGCACAAGGTCCCCGGCGGATAGGTAATGCCCCTCCACGGGCAGAACCCGCCTCATCTGTGTCGAGCACAATACTCTCCCAGCGACCAGACACTGCCCTCTCCGCGGGCAGAACCTGGTCCCCTGTCGGGCAGGACAACGTGTCCTTCACACGTTTTCAACGTGCTCCCCTCTGCAGGGACACGTCACCGACTAACTACCCACCTCCGAAAGAGCAGGTCAAACCCACTTTCCGGAGATCACGGGACAGTTGGACAATGGCAAAGACCACGTCCTGGTCTTCACCACGCCACGTAAGACCTAGTAGTCACTTGGGTTGGGCCTGGCAATCCATCCCAACACAAGTGACCGTTGGCCCAGCGCTGAGGTCTCTCTATAAATACCCTCTTTCACAAGAGGGTCAGGTAATTCACTTCTTACCCCTTTTCTGTACCTGTGATCACTCTGACCATACGCTCACTTTAGCGTCGGAGTGTCTTGCAGGTACACCCCCTACCCTTCTTCAATACCGGTGAGCAGGCAGCAAGTTGAAGACGCGTGGCAACTAGTGATCCCTTTCTGATCAGGTCAGATCAATAATTAATTAATCCGTTGAAATTTCTCTAAGTGACATATAATTTTATTCGTATTTTTACTTTCTTGTGTGCAGGTTTATTTCTTAAATGATATGAGTCTTGTATGTCTAACTCCTTTATCATTAATTTTTATTATTTATATAGAAAATTCCTTTTTAAAATGTCAAAACCATACATAAAATATTTAGTTGAAGATGTTTAAAACATATTCTTAATAAAACTTAAAAACAATGTTAAAAAATTTGCATTTATCATCAAAGGGGTGGTGGCGCAGTTGGCTAGCGCGTAGGTCTCATAGCTTTCAAGTAATCCTGAGGTCGAGAGTTCGAGCCTCTCTCACCCCAACATTGTAATTTTGAACAAGATAATTAATAATCCGTTGGAATTACTCTAAGTGACATATAATTTTATTCATATTTTTACTTTTTTGTTTGCAGGTTTATTTCATAAATGATATGAGTCTTGTAGGTCTAACTGCTTTATCATTATTTTTCATTATTTATATAGAAAAATCCTTTTTAAATTGTCAAGACCATACATAAAATATTTAGTTGAAGATGTTTAAAATATAAAAACAATGTTAAAAAAGTTTGGCGTTTCTAATGAAAGTTTTTAAATAATTTTGTAAATTTCAAAATTTACAATATTGAAAGACTACAACAATCAATTACATGCAATTAAAGAGTGGTATTTCAATTTAAAATAATGAAACACTTAAAAAAAATACCATAAACATCGTTCCAAGAAAATGCTATGTTTAATATGCGGTTATACTTGTAACTTAAACTATAAAATGAGACTATCCTCCCATGTATTTCCATAAACAAACAAAGGCATACCAAACTAAATAGAAATTTAAAGCTAAACATGAAAAGATGGAGAGTATGTTAGTAGCCCTATAGAAGAAACACGAATAAAATTAAATAACATTAACACTTATAACTTATGTTATCAAAGTTTCAGTTATTAAAATAAATATGTTATTAAAGTTTGCTTCTAAGTATACAATAGAAAATAAAAATATAGTGAAACACACTTGAGAAACTACGAACAATCTAGAGTCATGTAATTTTTTAAAATCCAGAGCCCGATCATTGGAGAATTACAGGTTTTAAATGTATAAGTTATTAAACTACAATATCATCGAATTGCAAGGTTATGTCATAATGCAATGTTTTGGATTATTTGATGAAAGTGTTTTCATTTTCCCACTAAAAAAAGTATTTTGTATTTCTTATTTTCCCATTAATTAGAACTTTAGTGTTTTCCTCATGCTTTCTATTTTAACAAGTAAATTAAATTTTTTTGTAAAGTAATACATATTTAAGTTCTTTTCATATTTTAGTTTTCAGATACTCATAATGAAATTTTCTTATGGAAATTAATCATCAAAATTTCATAATTCATAATTGTTTTTTATTTTTATAGTTCTAAAAGGTATAAAAAATAATTGAGAACTTGTTCAAAAAAGCTCATAGAAATCAACATTTAAAACTTTACAGTAGACGTTTGTATTTTCAATAGCATTAAACAACCTTGAGATTCAATTTTAAAATAACATTTTAGAATTAAATTAAATGGAATGCATGCAAGAAATCATCTTTTGTGAGTTCTCCCTATTAATAGTCGTCAATGATTTTGTTTAAGAGACTGCATAATATTTTAGACAACACATCTCTTATACAATTATCTATTATCTATAAAGGGATCTGTGTCATATTCATCATTTTTTTCTATTTTGATGTTACCTTTCTATATTAGTTTTGTTCATATTTTTCTCATCCTATTCAAGTTTTTCTTTACTCAAGATATGTAAATATATTTTAATAGTGTATTAAATTCTTGTAAACTTTCAATCAAATTCTCTTATTCTTCGAAACATTCTTGCTTTTGTAAGTTACAAACTACGATTTTAATTTTTTTTGCGTTTAATTCAATTTTAATTTTCAAAGTTTATAAAAATATATATTTTAGTTTATCAACAAAGGGGTGGTGGCGCAGTTGGCTAGCGCGTAGGTCTCATAGCTTCCGAGTAATCCTGAGGTCGAGAGTTCGAGCCTCTCTCACCCCAACATTTTAATTTTGAAAAAGATAATTGTTCTGGTCTGGGCCCCGGCATGGCCAGGCAGGCCCAACCCAATAATATTCTGCCAAGCCCAGTCCAGCTTGGGCCGCAACCGTCAAGCACAAGGTCCCCGGCGGATAGGTAATGCCCCTCCACGGGCAGAACCCGCCTCATCTATGTCGAACACAAGACTCTCCCAGCGACCAGACACTGCCCTCTCAGCGGGCAGGACCTGCCCCTCCACGGGCAGGACAACGTGTCCTTCACACGTTCTCAACGTGCTCCCCTCTGCAGGGACACGTCACCGACTAACTACCCACCTCCGAAAGAGCAGGTCAAACCCACTTTCCGGAGATCACGGGACAGTTGGAGAATGGGAAAGACCACGTCCTGGTCTTCACTACGCCACGTAAGCCCTAGTAGTCACTTGGGTTGGGCCTGGCAATCCAGCCCAACACAAGTGACCGTTGGCCCAGCGCTGGGGTCTCTCTATAAATACCCTCTTTCACAAGAGGGTCAGGTAATTCACTTCTTACCCCTTTTCTGTACCTGTGATCACTTTGCCCATACGCCCACTTTAGCGTCAGAGTGTCTTGCAGGTACACCCCCTACTCTTCTTCAATACCGGTGAGCAGGCAGCAAGTTGAAGACGCGTGACAACTAGTGATCCCTTTCTGATCAGGTCAGATCAATAATTAATTAATCCGTTGAAATTACTCTAAGTGACATATAATTTTATTCGTATTTTTACTTTCTTGTGTGCAGGTTTATTTCTTAAATGATATGAGTCTTGTATGTCTAACTCCTTTATCATTAATTTTTATTATTTATATAGAAAATTCCTTTTTAAAATATGAAAACCATATATAAAATATTTAGTTGAAGATGTTTAAAACATATTCTTAATAAAACTTAAAAACAATGTTAAAAAATTTGCATTTATCATCAAAGGGGTGGTGGCGCAGTTGGCTAGCGCGTAGGTCTCATAGCTTTCGAGTAATCCTGAGGTCGAGAGTTCGAGCCTCTCTCACCCCAACATTGTAATTTTGAACAAGATAATTAATAATCCGTTGGAATTACTCTAAGTGACATATAATTTTATTCATATTTTTACTTTTTTGTTTGCAGGTTTATTTCATAAATGATATGAGTCTTGTAGGTCTAACTGCTTTATCATTAATTTTCATTATTTATATAGAAAAATCCTTTTTAAATTGTCAAGACCATACATAAAATATTTAGTTGAAGATGTTTAAAATATAAAAACAATGTTAAAAAAGTTTGGCGTTTCTAATGAAAGTTTTTTAATAATTTTGTAAATTTCAAAATTTACAATATTGAAAGACTACAACAATCAATTACATGCAATTAAAGAGTGGTATTTCAATTTAAAATAATGAAACACTTAAAAAAAATACCATAAACATCGTTCCAAGAAAATGCTATGTTTAAGATGCGGTTATACTTGTAACTTAAACTATAAAATGAGACTATCCTCCCATGTATTTCCATAAACAAACAAAGGCATACCAAACTAAATAGAAATTTAAAGCTAAACATGAAAAGATGGAGAGTATGTTAGTAGCCCTATAGAAGAAACACGAATAAAATTAAATAA
Organism: Lathyrus sativus; assembly: GCA_963859935.3. Taxonomy (NCBI): domain Eukaryota; kingdom Viridiplantae; phylum Streptophyta; class Magnoliopsida; order Fabales; family Fabaceae; genus Lathyrus; species Lathyrus sativus. The sequence goes on from OZ012737.1 coordinate 18,749,864, forward strand.
CATTAACACTTATAACTTATGTTATCAAAGTTTCAGTTATTAAAATAAATATGTTATTAAAGTTTGCTTCTAAGTATACAATAGAAAATAAAAATATAGTAAAACACACTTGAGAAACTACGAACAATCTAGAGTCATGTAATTTTTTAAAATCCAGAGCCCGATCATTGGAGAACTACAGGTTTTAAATGTATAATTTATTAAACTACAATATCATTGGATTGCAAGGTTATGTCATAATGCAATGTTTTGGATTATTTGATGAAAGTGTTTTCATTTTAGCACTAAAAAAAGTATTTTTGTATTTCTTATTTTCCCATTAATTAGAATTTTAGTGTTTTCCTCATGCTTTCTTTTTTAACAAGTAAATTAAATTTTTTGTAAAGTAATACATTTTTAAGTTCTTTTCATATTTTAGTTTTCAGATACTCATAATGAAATTTTCTTATGGAAATTAATCTTCAAAATTTCATAATTCATAATTGTTTTTTATTTTTATAGTTCTAAAAATTATAAAAAATAATTGAGAACTTGTTCAAAAAAGCTCATAGAAATCAACATATAAAACTTTGCAGTAGACGTTTGTATTTTCAATAGCATTAAACAACCTTGAGATTCAATTTTAAAATAACATTTTAGAATTAAATTAAATGGAATGCATGCAAGAAGTCATCTTTTGTGAGTTCTCCCTATTAATAGTCGTCAATGATTTTGTTTAAGAGACTGCATAATATTTTAGACAACACATCTCTTATACAATTATCTATTATCTACAAAGGGATCTGTGTCATATTCATCATTTTTTTTCTTTTTTGATGTTACCTTTCTATATTAGTTTTGTTCATATTTTTCTCATCCTATTCAAGTTTTTCTTTACTCAAGATATGTAAATATATTTTAATAGTGTATTAAATTCTTGTAAACTTTCAATCAAATTCTCTTATTCTTCGAAAATTTCTTGCTTTTGTAAGTTACAAACTACGATTTTAATTTTTTTTGCGTTTAATTCAATTTTAATTTTCAAAATTTATAAAAATATATATTTTAGTTTATCAACAAAGGGGTGGTGGCGCAGTTGGCTTGCGCGTAGGTCTCATAGCTTCCGAGTAATCCTGAGGTCGAGAGTTCGAGCCTCTCTCACCCCAACATTTTAATTTTGAAAAAGATAATTGTTCTGGCCTGGGCCCCGACATGGCCAGGCAGGCCCAGCCCAATAATATTCTGCCAAGCCCAGTCCAGCTTGGGCCGCAACCGTCAAGCACAAGGTCCCCGGCGGATAGGTAATGCCCCTCCGCGGGCAGAACCTGGTCCCCTGTAGGGCAGGACAACGTCTCCTTCACACGTTCTCAACGTGCTCCCCTCTGTAGGGACACATCACCGACTAACTACCCACCTCCGAAAGAGCAGGTCAAACCCACTTTCCGGAGATCAAGGGACAGTTAGAGAATGGCAAAGACCACGTCCTGGTCTTCACTACGCCATGTAAGCCCTAGTAGTCACTTGGGTTGGGCCTGGCAATCCAGCCTAACACAAGTGACCGTTGGCCCAACGCTGGGGTCTCTCTATAAATACCCTCTTTCACAAGAGGGTCAGGTAATTCACTTCTTACCCCTTTTCTGTACTTGTGATCACTCTGCCCATACGCTCACTTTAGCGTCGGAGTGTCTTGCAGGTACACCCCCTACTCTTCTTCAATACCGGTGAGCAGGCAACAAGTTGAAAACGCGTGGCAACTAGTGATCCCTTTCTGATCAGGTCAGATCAATAATTAATTAATCCGTTGAAATTACTCTAAGTGACATATAATTTTATTCGTATTTTTACTTTCTTGTATGCAGATTTATTACTTAAATGATATGAGTCTTGTATGTCTAACTCCTTTATCATTAATTTTTATTATTTATATAGAAAATTCCTTTTTAAAATGTCAAAACCATACATAAAATATTTAGTTGAAGATTTTTAAAACATATTCTTAATAAAACTTAAAAACAATGTTAAAAAATTTGCATTTATCATCAAAGGGGTGGTGGCGCAGTTGGCTAGCGCGTAGGTCTCATAACTTTCGAGTAATTCTGAGGTCGAGAGTTCGAGCCTCTCTCACCCCAACATTGTAATTTTGAACAAGATAATTAATAATCCGTTGGAATTACTCTAAGTGACATATAATTTTATTCATATTTTTACTTTTTTGTTTGCAGGTTTATTTCATAAATGATATGAGTCTTGTATGTCTAACTGCTTTATCATTAATTTTCATTATTTATATAGAAAAATTCTTTTTAAATTGTCAAGACCATACATAAAATATTTAGTTGAAGATGTTTAAAATATAAAAACAATGTTAAAAAAGTTTGGCGTTTCTAATGAAATTTTTTAATAATTTTGTAAATTTCAAAATTTATAATATTGAAAGACTACAAGAATCCATTACATGCAATTAAAGAGTGGTATTTCAATTTAAAATAATGACACACTTAAACAAAATACCATAAACGACGTTCCAAGAAAATGCTATGTTTAAGATGGGGTTATACTTGTAACTAAAACTATAAAATGAGACTATCCTCCCATGTATTTCCATAAACAAACAAAGGCATAGCAAACTAAATAGAAATTTAAAGCTAAACATGAAAAGATGGAGAGTATGTTAGTAGCCCTATAGATGAAACACGAATAAAATTATATAACATTAACACTTATAACTTATGTTATCAAAGTTTAAGTTATTAAAATAAATATGTTATTAAAGTTTGCTTCTAAGTATACAATAGAAAATAAAAATATAGTAAAACACACTTGAGAAACTACGAACAATCTAGAGTCATGTAATTTTTTAAAATCCATAGCCCGATCATTGGAGAATTACAGGTTTTAAATGTATAATTTATTAAACTACAGTATCATCGGATTCCAAGGTTATGTCGTAATGCAATGTTTTTTATTATTTGATGAAAGTGTTTTCATTTTCGCACTAAAAAAAGTATTTTGTATTTCTTATTTTCCCATTAATTAGAATTTTAGTGTTTTCCTCATGCTTTCTATTTTAAAAAGTAAATTAAATTTTTTGTAAAGTAATACATATTTAAGTTCTTTTCATATTTTAGTTTTCAGATACTCATAATGAAATTTTCTTATGGAAATTAATCTTCAAAATTTCATAATTCATAATTGTTTTTTATTTTTATAGTTCTAAAAGGTGTAAAAAATAATTGAGAACTTGTTCAAAAAAGCTCATAGAAATCAACATATAAAACTTTGTAGTAGACGTTTGTATTTTAAATAGCATTAAACAACCTTGAGATTCATATTTTAAAATAACATTTTAGAATTAAATTAAATGGAATGCATGCAAGAAATCATCTTTTGTGAGTTCTCCCTATTAATAGTCGTCAATGATTTTGTTTAAGGGACTGCATAATATTTTAGACAACACATCTCTTATACAATTATCTATTATCTACAAAGGGATCTGTGTCATATTCATCATTTTTTTTCTATTTTGATGTTACCTTTCTATATTAGTTTGGTTCATATTTTTCTCATCCTATTCAAGTTTTTCTTTACTCAAGATATGTAAATATATTTTAATAGTGTATTAAATTCTTGTAAACTTTCAATCAAATTCTCTTATTCTTTGAAACTTTCTTGCTTTTGTAAGTTACAAACTATAATTTTAATTTTTTTGCGTTTAATTCAATTTTAATTTTCAAAGTTTATAAAAATATATATTTTAGTTTATCATCAAAGGGGTGGTGGCGCAGTTGGCTAGCGCGTAGGTCTCATAGCTTCCGAGTAATCCTGAGGTCGAGAGTTCGAGCCTCTCTCACCCCAACATTTTAATTTTGAAAAAGATAATTGTTCTGGCTTGGGCCCCGGCATGGCCAGGCAGGCCCAGCCCAATAATATTTTGCCAAGCTCAGTCCAGCTTGGGCCGCAACCGTCAAGCACAAGGTCCCCGACGGATAGGTAATGCCCCTCCACGGGCAGAACCCGCCTCATCTGTGTCGAGCACAATACTCTCCCAGCGACCAGACACTGCCCTCTCCGCGGGCAGGACCTGCCCCTCCGCGGGCAGAACCTGGTCCCTTGTCGGGCAGGACAACGTGTCCTTCACACGTTCTCAACGTGCTCCCCTCTGCAGGGACACGTCACTGACTAACTACCCACCTCCGAAAGAGCTGGTCAAACCCACTTTCCGGAGATCACGGGACAGTTGGACAATGGCAAAGACCACGTCCTGGTCTTCACTACGCCACGTAAGCCCTAGTAGTCACTTGGGTTGAACCTGGCAATCCAGCCCAACACAAGTGACCGTTGGCCCAGCGCTGGGGTCTCTCTATAAATACCCTCTTTCACAAGAGGGTCAGGTAATTCACTTCTTACCCCTTTTCTGTACTTGTGATCACTCTGCCCATACGCTCACTTTAGCGTCAGAGTGTCTTGTAGGTACACCCCCTACTCTTCTTCAATACCGGTGAGCAGGCAGCAAGTTGAAGACGCGTGGCAACTAGTGATCCCTTTCTGATCAGGTCAAATCAATAATTAATTAATCCGTTGAAATTACTCTAAGTGACATATAATTTTATTCGTATTTTTACTTTCTTGTGTGCTGGTTTATTTCTTAAATGATATGAGTCTTGTATGTCTAACTCCTTTATCATTAATTTTTATTATTTATATAGAAAATTCCTTTTTAAAATGTCAAAACCATACATAAAATATTTAGTTGAAGATGTTTAAAACATATTCTTAATAAAACTTAAAAACAATGTTAAAAAATTTGCATTTATCATCAAAGGGGTGGTGGCGCAGTTGGCTAGTGCGTAGGTCTCATAGCTTTCGAGTAATCCTGAGGTTGAGAGTTCGAGCCTCTCTCACCCCAACATTGTAATTTTGAACAAGATAATTAATAATCCGTTGGAATTACTCTAAGTGACATATAATTTTATTCATATTTTTACTTTTTTGTTTGCAGGTTTATTTCATAAATGATATGAGTCTTGTATGTCTAACTGCTTTATCATTAATTTTCATTATTTATATAGAAAAATCATTTTTAAATTGTCAAGTCCATACATAAAATATTTAGTTGAAGATGTTTAAAATATAAAAACAATGTTAAAAAATTTGGCATTTCTAATGAAAGTTTTTTAATAATTTTGTAAATTTCAAAATTTATAATATTGAAAGAATACAAGAATCAATTACATGCAATTAAAGAATGGTATTTCAATTTAAAAGACACACTTAAACAAAATACCATAAACGACATTCCAAGAAAATGCTATGTTTAAGATGCGGTTATACTTGTAACTAAAACTAAAAAAATGAGACTATCCTCCCATGTATTTCCATAAACAAACAAAGGCATACCAAACTAAATAAACATTTAAAGCTAAACATGAAAAGATGGAGAGTATGTTAGTAGCCCTATAGATGAAACACGAATAAAATTATATAACATTAACACTTATAACTTATGTTATCAAAGTTTCAGTTATTAAAGTAAATATGTTATTAAAGTTTGCTTCTAAGTATACAATAGAAAATAAAAATATAGTAAAACACACTTGAGAAACTACGAACAATCTAGAGTCATGTAATTTTTTAAAATCCATAGCCCGATCATTGGAGAATTACAGGTTTTAAATGTATAATTTATTAAACTACAGTATAATCGGATTGCAAGGTTATGTCATAATGCAATGTTTTGAATTATTTGATGAAAGTGTTTTCATTTTCGCACTAAAAAAAGTATTTTGTATTTCTTATTTTCCCATTAATTAGAATTTTAGTGTTTTCCTCATGCTTTCTATTTTAAAAAGTAAATTAAATTTTTTGTAAAGTAATACATATTTAAGTTCTTTTCATATTTTAGTTTTCAGATACTCATAATGAAATTTTCTTATGGAAATTAATCTTCAAAATTTCATAATTCATAATTGTTTTTTATTTTTATAGTTCTAAAAGGTGTAAAAAATAATTGAGAACTTGTTCAAAAAAGCTCATAGAAATCAACATATAAAACTTTGCAGTAGACGTTTGTATTTTAAATAGCATTAAACAACCTTGAGATTCAATTTTAAAATAACATTTTAGAATTAAATTAAATGGAATGCATGCAAGAAATCATCTTTTGTGAGTTCTCCCTATTAACAGTCGTCAATGATTTTGTTTAAGAGACTGCATAATATTTTAGACAACACATCTCTTATACAATTATCTATAATCTACAAAGGGATCGGTGTCATATTCATCATTTTTTTCTATTTTGATGTTACCTTTCTATATTAGTTTTGTTCATATTTTTATCATCCTATTCAAGTTTTTCTTTACTCAAGATATGTAAATATATTTTAATAGTGTATTAAATTCTTGTAAACTTTCAATCAAATTCCCTTATTCTTTGAAACTTTCTTGCTTTTGTAAGTTACAAACTACGATTTTAATTTTTTTTGCGTTTAATTCAATTTTAATTTTCAAAATTTATAAAAATATATATTTTAGTTTATCATCAAAGAGGTGGTGGCGCAGTTGGCTAGTGCATAGGTCTCATAGCTTCCGAGTAATCCTGATGTCGAGAGTTCGAGCCTCTCTCACCCCAACATTTTAATTTTGAAAAAGATAATTGTTCTGGCCTGGGCCCCGGCATGGCCAGGATGGCCCAGCCCAACAATATTCTACCAAGCTAAGTCCAGCTTGGGCCGCAACCGTCAAGCACAAGGTCCCCGGCGAATAAGTAATGCCCCTCCACGGGCAGAACCCACCTCATCTTTGTCGAGCACAATACTCTCCCAGCGACCAGACACTGCCCTCTCTGCGGGTAGGACCTGCCCCTCCGCGGGCAGAACCTGGTCCCCTGTCGGGCAGGACAACATGTCCTTCACACGTTCTCAACGTGCTCCCCTCTGCAGGGACACGTCACCGACTAACTACCCACCTCCAAAAGAGCAGATCAAACCCACATGGTCCCCTGTCGGGCAGGACAACGTGTCCTTCACACGTTCTCAACGTGCTCCCCTCTACAGGGACACGTCACCGACTAACTATCCACCTCCGAAAGAGCAGGTCAAACCCACTTTCCAGAGATCACGGGACCATTGGATAATGGCAAAGACCACGTCCTGGTCTTCACTACGCCACGTAAGCCCTAGTAGTCACTTGGGTTGAGCCTGGCAATCCAGCCCAACACAAGTGACCGTTGGCCCAGCGCTTGGGTCTCTCTATAAATACCTTCTTTCACAAGAGGGTCAGGTAATTCACTTCTTACCCCTTTTCTGTACTTGTGATCACTCTGCCCATACGCTCACTTTAGCGTCGGAGTGTATTGCAGGTACACCCCCTACTCTTCTTCAATACCGGTGAGCAGGCAGCAAGTTGAAGACGCGTGGCAACTAGTGATCCCTTTCTGATCAGGTCAAATCAATAATTAATTAATCCGTTGAAATTACTCTAAGTGACATATAATTTTATTCGTATTTTTACTTTCTTGTGTGCAGGTTTATTTCTTAAATGATATGAGTCTTGTACGTCTAACTCCTTTATCATTAATTTTTATTATTTATATAGAAAATTCCTTTTTAAAATGTCAAAACCATACATAAAATATTTAGTTGAAGATTTTTAAAACATATTCTTAATAAAACTTAAAAACAATGTTAAAAAATTTGCATTTATCATCAAAGGGGTGGTGACGCAGTTGGCTAGCTCGTAGGTCTCATAGCTTTCGAGTAATCCTGAGGTTGAGAGTTCGAGCCTCTCTCACCCCAACATTGTAATTTTGAACAAGATAATTAATAATTCGTTGGAATTACTCTAAGTGACATATAATTTTATTCATATTTTTACTTTTTTGTTTGCAGGTTTATTTCATAAATGATATGAGTCTTGTATGTCTAACTGCTTTATCATTAATTTTCATTATTTATATAGTAAAATCATTTTTAAATTGTCAAGTCCATACATAAAATATTTAGTTGAAGATGTTTAAAATATAAAAAAAAAATGTTAAAAAATTTGGCATTTCTAATGAAAGTTTTTTAATAATTTTGTAAATTTCAAAATTTATAATATTGAAAGAATACAAGAATCAATTACATGCAATTAAAGAGTTGTATTTCAATTTAAAATAATGACACACTTAAACAAAATACCATAAACGACATTCCAAGAAAATGCTATGTTTAAGATGCGGTTATACTTGTAACTTAAACTATAAAATGAGACTATCCTCCCATGTATTTCCATAAACAAACAAAGGCATACCAAACTAAATAGAAATTTAAAGCTAAACATGAAGAGATGGAGAGTATGTTAGTAGCCCTATAGATGAAACACGAATAAAATTATATAACATTAACACTTAAAACTTATGTTATCAAAGTTTCAGTTATTAAAATAAGTATGGTATTAAAGTTTGCTTCTAAGTATACAATAGAAAATAAAAATATAGTAAAACACACTTGAGAAACTACGAACAATCTAGAGTCATGTAATTTTTTAAAATCCATAGCCCGATCATTGGAGAATTAAAGGTTTTAAATGTATAATTTATTAAACTACAGTATCATCGGATTGCAAGGTTATGTCATAATGCAATGTTTTGAATTAGTTGATGAAAGTGTTTTCATTTTCGCACTAAAAAAAGTATTTTGTATTTCTTATTTTCCCATTAATTAGAATTTTAGTGTTTTCCTCATGCTTTCTATTTTAAAAAGTAAATTAAATTTTTTGTAAAGTAATACATATTTAAGTTCTTTTCATATTTTAGTTTTCAGATACTCATAATGAAATTTTCTTATGGAAATTAATCTTCAAAATTTCATAATTCATAATTGTTTTTTATTTTTATAGTTCTAAAAGGTGTAAAAAATAATTGAGAACTTGTTCAAAAAAGCTCATAGAAATCAACATATAAAACTTTGCAGTACACGTTTGTATTTTAAATAGCATTAAACAACCTTGAGATTCAATTTTAAAATAACATTTTAGAATTAAATTAAATGGAATGCATGCAAGAAATCATCTTTTGTGAGTTCTCCCTATTAATAGTCGTCAATGATTTTGTTTAAGAGACTGCATAATATTTTAGACAACACATCTCTTATACAATTATCTATTATCTACAAAGGGATCTGTGTCATATTCATCATTTTTTTCTATTTTGATGTTACCTTTCTATATTAGTTTTGTTCATATTTTTCTCATCCTATTAAAGTTTTTCTTTACTCAAGATACGTAAATATATTTTAATAGTGTATTAAATTCTTGTAAACTTTCAATCAAATTCTCTTATTCTTTGAAACTTTCTTGCTTTTGTAAGTTACAAACTACGATTTTAATTTTTTTTGCGTTTAATTCAATTTTAATTTTCAAAATTTATAAAAATATATATTTTAGTTTATCATCAAAGGGGTGGTGGCGCAGTTGGCTAGCGCGTAGGTCTCATAGCTTCCGAGTAATCCTGAGGTCGAGAGTTCGAGCCTCTCTCACCCCAACATTTTAATTTTGAAAAAGGTAATTGTTCTGGCCTGGCCCCGGCAATGCCAGGCAGACCCAGCCCAATAATATTCTGCCAAGCCCAGTCCAGCTTGGGCCGCAACCGTCAAGCACAAGGTCCCCGGCGGATAGGTAATACCCCTCCGCGGGCAGAACCTGCTCCCCTATCCGGCTGGACAACGTGCACTTCACACGTTCTCCACGTGCTCCCCTTTGCAGGGACACGTCACCGACTAACTACCCACCTCTGAAAGAGCAGGTCAAACCCACATTCCGGAACAGTTGGACAATGGCAAAGACCACGTCCTGGTCTTAACTACGCCACGTAAGCCCTAGTAGTCACTTGGGTAGGGTCTGGCAATCCAGCCCAACACAAGTGACCGTTGGCCCAGCGCTGGGGTCTCTCTATAAATACCCTCTTTTACAAGAGGGTCAGGTAATTCACTTCTTACCCCTTTTCTATACTTGTGATCACTCTACCCATACGCTCACTTTAGCGTCAGAGTGTCTTGCAGGTACACCCCCTACTCTTCTTCAATACCGGTGAGCAGGCAGCTAGTTGAAGACGCGTGGTAACTAGTGATCCCTTTCTGATCAGGTCAGATCAATAATAAATTAATCCGTTGAAATTAATCTAAGTGACATATAATTTTATTCGTATTTTTACTTTCTTGTGTGCAGGTTTATTTCTTAAATGATATGAGTCTTGTATGTCTAACTCCTTTATCATTAATTTTTATTATTTATATAGAAAATTCCTTTTTAAAATGTCAAAACCATACATAAAATATTTAGTTGAAGATGTTTAAAACATATTCTTAATAAAACTTAAAAACAATGTTAAAAAATTTGCATTTATCATCAAAGGGGTGGTGGCGCAGTTGGCTAGCGCGTAGGTCTCATAGCTTTCGAGTAATCCTTAGGTCGAGAGTTCGAGCCTCTCTCACCCCAACATTGTAATTTTGAACAAGATAATTAATAATCCGTTGGAATTACTCTAAGTGACGTATAATTTTATTCATATTTTTACTTTTTTGTTTGCAGGTTTATTTCATAAATGATATGAGTCTTGTATGTCTAACTGCTTTATCATTAATTTTCATTATTTATATAGAAAAATCCTTTTTAAATTGTCAAGACCATACATAAAATATTTAGTTGAAGATGTTTAAAATATAAAAACAATGTTAAAAAAGTTTGGCGTTTCTAATGAAAGTTTTTTAATAATTTTGTAAATTTCAAAATTTACAATATTGAAAGAATACAAGAATCAATTACATGCAATTAAAGAGTGGTATTTCAATTTAAAATAATGACACACTTAAACAAAATACCATAAACGACATTCCAAGAAAATGCTATGTTTAAGATGCGGTTATACTTGTAACTAAAACTATAAAATGAGACTATCCTCCCATGTATTTCCATAAACAAACAAAGGCATACCAAACTAAATAGAAATTTAAAGCTAAACATGAAAAGATGGAGAGTATGTTAGTAGCCCTATAGATGAAACACGAATAAAATTATATAACATTAACACTTATAACTTATGTTATCAAAGTTTCAGTTATTAAAATAAATATGTTATTAAAGTTTGCTTCTAAGTATACAATAGAAAATAAAAATATAGTAAAACACACTTGAGAAACTACGAACAATCTAGAGTCATGTAATTTTTTAAAATCCATAGCCCGATCATTGGAGAATTACAGGTTTTAAATGTATAATTTATTAAACTACAGTATCATCGGATTGCAAGGTTATGTCATAATGCAATGTTTTGAATTATTTGATGAAAGTGTTTTCATTTTCGCACTAAAAAAAGTATTTTGTATTTCTTATTTTCCCATTAATTAGAATTTTAGTGTTTTCCTCATGCTTTCTATTTTAAAAAGTAAATTAAATTTTTTGTAAAGTAATACATATTTAAGTTCTTTTCATATTTTAGTTTTCAAATACTCATAATGAAATTTTCTTATGGAAATTAATCTTCAAAATTTCATAATTCATAATTGTTTTTTATTTTTATAGTTTTAAAAGGTGTAAAAAATAATTGAGAACTTGTTCAAAAAAGCTCATAGAAATCAACATATAAAACTTTGCAGTAGACGTTTGTATTTTAAATAGCATTAAACAACCTTGAGATTCAATTTTAAAATAACATTTTAGAATTAAATTAAATGGAATGCATGCAAGAAATCATCTTTTGTGAGTTCTCCCTATTAATAGTCGTCAATGATTTTGTTTAAGAGACTGCATAATATTTTAGACAACACATCTCTTATACAATTATCTATTATCTACAAAGGGATCTGTGTCATATTCATCATTTTTTTTTTCTATTTTGATGTTACCTTTCTATATTAGTTTTGTTCATATTTTTCTCATCCTATTCAAGTTTTTCTTTACTCAAGATATGTAAATATATTTTAATAGTGTATTAAATTCTTGTAAACTTTCAATCAAATTCTCTTATTCTTTGAAACTTTCTTGCTTTTGTAAGTTACAAACTACGATTTTAATTTTTTTTGCGTTTAATTCAATTTTAATTTTAAAAATTTATAAAAATATATATTTTAGTTTATCATCAAAGGGGTGGTGGCGCAGTTGGCTAGCGCGTAGGTCTCATAGCTTCTGAGTAATCCAGAGGTCGAGAGTTCGAGCCTCTCTAACCCCAACATTTTAATTTTGAAAAAGATAATTGTTATGGCCTGGGCCCAGGCATGGCCAGGCAGGCCCAGCCCAATAATATTCTGCCAAGCCCAGTCCAGCTTGGGCCGCAACCGTCAAGCACAAGGTCCCCGGCGGATAGGTAATGCCCCTCCACGGGCAGAACCCGCCTCATCTGTGTCGAGCACAAGACTCTCCCAGCGACCAGACACTGCCCTCTCCGCGGGCAGGACCTGCCCCTCCGCGGGCAGAACCTGGTCCCCTGTCGGGCAGGACAACGTGTCCTTCCCACGTTCTCAACGTGCTCCCCTCTGCAGGGACACGTCACCGACTAACTACCCACCTCCGAAAGAGAAGGTCAAACCCACTTTCCGGAGATCACATGACAGTTGGACAATGGCAAAGACCACGTCCTGGTCTTCACTACGCCACGTAAGCCCTAGTAGTCACTTGGGTTGGGCCTGGCAATCCAGCCCAACACAAGTGACCGTTGGCCCAGCGCTTGGGTCTCTCTATAAATACCCTCTTTCACAAGAGGGTCAGGTAATTCACTTCTTACCCCTTTTCTGTACTTGTGATCACTCTGCCCATACGCTCACTTTAGCGTCGGAGTGTCTTGCAGGTACACCCCCTATTCTTCTTCAATACCGGTGAGCAGGCAGCAAGTTGAAGACGCGTGGCAACTAGTGATCCCTTTCTGATCAGGTCAAATCAATAATTAATTAATCCGTTGAAATTACTCTAAGTGACATATAATTTTATTCGTATTTTTACTTTCTTGTGTGCAGGTTTATTTCTTAAATGATATGAGTCTTGTATGTCTAACTCCTTTATCATTAATTTTTATTATTTATATAGAAAATTCCTTTTTAAAATGTCAAAACCATACATAAAATATTTAGTTGAAGATGTTTAAAACATATTCTTAATAAAACTTCAAAACATTGTTAAAAAATTTGCATTTATCATCAAAGGGGTGGTGGCGCAGTTGGCTAGCGCGTAGGTCTCATAGCTTTCGAGTAATCCTGAGGTCGAGAGTTCGAGCCTCTCTCACCCCAACATTGTAATTTTGAACAAGATAATTAATAATCCGTTGGAATTTCTCTAATTGACATATAATTTTATTCATATTTTTACTTTTTTGTTTGCAGGTTTATTTCATAAATGATATGAGTCATGTATGTCTAACTGCTCTATCATTAATTTTGATTATTTATATAGAAAAATCCTTTTTAAATTGTCAAGACCATACATAAAATATTTAGTTGAAGATGTTTAAAATATAAAAACAATGTTAAAAAAGTTTGGCGTTTCTAATGAAAGTTTTTTAATAATTTTGTAAATTTCAAAATTTATAATATTGAAAGACTACAAGAATCCATTACATGCAATTAAAGAGTGGTATTTCAATTTAAAATAATGACACACTTAAACAAAATACCATAAACGACGTTCCAAGAAAATGCTATGTTTAAGATGCGGTTATACTTGTAACTAAAACTATAAAATGAAACCATCCTCCCATGTATTTCCATAAACAAACAAAGGCATACCAAACTAAATAGAAATTTAAAGCTAAACATGAAAAGATGGAGAGTATGTTAGTAGCCCTATAGATGAAACACGAATAAAATTATATAACATTAACACTTATAACTTATGTTATCAAAGTTTCAGTTATTAAAATAAATATGTTATTAAAGTTTGCTTCTAAGTATACAATAGAAAATAAAAATATAGTAAAACACACTTGAGAAACTACGAACAATCTAGAGTCATGTAATTTTTTAAAATCCATAGCCCGATCATTGGAGAATTACAGGTTTTAAATGTATAATTTATTAAACTACAGTATCATCGGATTGCAAGGTTATGTCATAATGCAATGTTTTGAATTATTTGATGAAAGTGTTTTCATTTTCGCACTAAAAAAAGTATTTTGTATTTCTTATTTTCCCATTAATTAGAATTTTAGTGTTTTCCTCATGCTTTCTATTTTAAAAAGTAAATTAAATTTTTTGTAAAGTAATACATATTTAAGTTCTTTTCATATTTTAGTTTTCAGATACTCATAATGAAATTTTCTTATGGAAATTAATCTTCAAAATTTCATAATTCATAATTGTTTTTTATTTTTATAGTTCTAAAAGGTGTAAAAAATAATTGAGAACTTGTTCAAAAAAGATCATAGAAATCAACATATAAAACTTTGCAGTAGACGTTTGTATTTTAAATAGCATTAAACAACCTTGAGATTCAATTTTAAAATAACATTTTAGAATTAAATTAAATGGAATGCATGCAAGAAATCATCTTTTGTGAGTTCTCCCTATTAATAGTCGTCAATGATTTTGTTTAAGAGACTGCATAATATTTTAGACAACACATCTCTTATACAATTATCTATTATCTACAAAGGGATCTGTGACATATTCATCATTTTTTCTATTTTGATGTTACCTTTCTATATTAGTTTTTTTCATATTTTTCTCATCCTATTCAAGTTTTTCTTTACTCAAGATATGTAAATATATTTTAATAGTGTATTAAATTCTTGTAAACTTTCAATCAAATTCTCTTATTCTTTGAAACTTTCTTGCTTTTGTAAGTTACAAACTACGATTTTAATTTTTTTTGCGTTTAATTCAATTTTAATTTTCAAAATTTATAAAAATATATATTTTAGTTTATCATCAAAGGGGTGGTGGCGCAGTTGGCTAGCGCGTAGGTCTCATAGCTTCTGAGTAATCCAGAGGTCGAGAGTTCGAGCCTCTCTAACCCCATCATTTTAATTTTGAAAAAGATAATTGTTCTGGCCTGGGCCCCGGCATGGCCAGGCAGGCCCAGCCCAATAATATTCTGCCAAGCCCAGTCCAGCTTGGGCCGCAACCGTCAAGCACAAGGTCCCCGGCGGATAGGTAATGCCCCTCCAGGGGCAGAACCCGCCTCATCTGTGTCGAGCACAAGACTCTCCCAGCGACCAGACACTGCCCTCTCCGCGGGCAGGACCTGCCCCTCCGCGGGCAGAACCTGGTCCCCTGTCGGGCAGGACAACGTGTCCTTCCCACGTTCTCAACGTGCTCCCCTCTGCAGGGACACGTCACCGACTAACTACCCACCTCCGAAAGAGAAGGTCAAACCCACTTTCCGGAGATCACATGACAGTTGGACAATGGCAAAGACCACGTCCTGGTCTTCACTACGCCACGTAAGCCCTAGTAGTCACTTGGGTTGGGCCTGGCAATCCAGCCCAACACAAGTGACCGTTGGCCCAGCGCTTGGGTCTCTCTATAAATACCCTCTTTCACAAGAGGGTCAGGTAATTCACTTCTTACCCCTTTTCTGTACTTGTGATCACTCTGCCCATACGCTCACTTTAGCGTCAGAGTGTCTTGCAGGTACACCCCCTATTCTTCTTCAATACCGGTGAGCAGGCAGCAAGTTGAAGACGCGTGGCAACTAGTGATCCCTTTCTGATCAGGTCAAATCAATAATTAATTAATCCGTTGAAATTACTCTAAGTGACATATAATTTTATTCGTATTTTTACTTTCTTGTGTGCAGGTTTATTTCTTAAATGATATGAGTCTTGTATGTCTAACTCCTTTATCATTAATTTTTATTATTTATATAGAAAATTCCTTTTTAAAATGTCAAAACCATACATAAAATATTTAGTTGAAGATGTTTAAAACATATTCTTAATAAAACTTCAAAACATTGTTAAAAAATTTGCATTTATCATCAAAGGGGTGGTGGCGCAGTTGGCTAGCGCGTAGGTCTCATAGCTTTCGAGTAATCCTGAGGTCGAGAGTTCGAGCCTCTCTCACCCCAACATTGTAATTTTGAACAAGATAATTAATAATCCGTTGGAATTTCTCTAATTGACATATAATTTTATTCATATTTTTACTTTTTTGTTTGCAGGTTTATTTCATAAATGATATGAGTCATGTATGTCTAACTGCTTTATCATTAATTTTCATTATTTATATAGAAAAATCCTTTTTAAATTGTCAAGACCATACATAAAATATTTAGTTGAAGATGTTTAAAATATAAAAACAATGTTAAAAAAGTTTGGCGTTTCTAATGAAAGTTTTTTAATAATTTTGTAAATTTCAAAATTTATAATATTAAAAGACTACAAGAATCCATTACATGCAATTAAAGAGTGGTATTTCAATTTAAAATAATGACACACTTAAACAAAATACCATAAACGACGTTCCAAGAAAATGCTATGTTTAAGATGCGGTTATACTTGTAACTAAAACTATAAAATGAAACCATCCTCCCATGTATTTCCATAAACAAACAAAGGCATACCAAACTAAATAGAAATTTAAAGCTAAACATGAAAAGATGGAGAGTATGTTAGTAGCCCTATAGATGAAACACGAATAAAATTATATAACATTAACACTTATAACTTATGTTATCAAAGTTTCAGTTATTAAAATAAATATGTTATTAAAGTTTGCTTCTAAGTATACAATAGAAAATAAAAATATAGTAAAACACACTTGAGAAACTACGAACAATCTAGAGTCATGTAATTTTTTAAAATCCATAGCCCGATCATTGGAGAATTACAGGTTTTAAATGTATAATTTATTAAACTACAGTATCATCGGATTGCAAGGTTATGTCATAATGCAATGTTTTGAATTATTTGATGAAAGTGTTTTCATTTTCGCACTAAAAAAAGTATTTTGTATTTCTTATTTTCCCATTAATTAGAATTTTAGTGTTTTCCTCATGCTTTCTATTTTAAAAAGTAAATTAAATTTTTTGTAAAGTAATACATATTTAAGTTCTTTTCATATTTTAGTTTTCAGATACTCATAATGAAATTTTCTTATGGAAATTAATCTTCAAAATTTCATAATTCATAATTGTTTTTTATTTTTATAGTTCTAAAAGGTGTAAAAAATAATTGAGAACTTGTTCAAAAAAGATCATAGAAATCAACATATAAAACTTTGCAGTAGACGTTTGTATTTTAAATAGCATTAAACAACCTTGAGATTCAATTTTAAAATAACATTTTAGAATTAAATTAAATGGAATGCATGCAAGAAATCATCTTTTGTGAGTTCTCCCTATTAATAGTCGTCAATGATATTGTTTAAGAGACTGCATAATATTTTAGACAACACATCTCTTATACAATTATCTATTATCTACAAAGGGATCTGTGTCATATTCATCATTTTTTCTATTTTGATGTTACCTTTCTATATTAGTTTTGTTCATATTTTTCTCATCCTATTCAAGTTTTTCTTTACTCAAGATATGTAAATATATTTTAATAGTGTATTAAATTCTTGTAAACTTTCAATCAAATTCTCTTATTCTTTGAAACTTTCTTGCTTTTGTAAGTTACAAACTACGATTTTAATTTTTTTTTGCGTTTAATTCAATTTTAATTTTCAAAATTTATAAAAATATATATTTTAGTTTATCATCAAAAGGGTGGTGGCGCAGTTGGCTAGCGCGTAGGTCTCATAGCTTCCGAGTAATCCTAAGGTCGAGAGTTCGAGCCTCTCTAACCCCAACATTTTAATTTTGAAAAAGATAATTGTTCTGGCCTGGGCCCCGGCATGGCCAGGCAGGCCCAGCCCAATAATATTCTGCCAAGCCCAGTCCAGCTTGGGCCGCAACCGTCAAGCACAAGGTCCCCGGCGGATAGGTAATGCCCCTCCACGGGCAGAACCCGCCTCATCTGTGTCGAGCACAAGACTCTCCCAGCGACCAGACACTGCCCTCTCCGCGGGCAGGACCTGCCCCTCCGCGGGCAGAACCTGGTCCCCTGTCGGGCAGGACAACGTGTCCTTCACACGTTCTCAACGTGCTCCCCTCTGCAGGGACACGTCACCGACTAACTACCCACCTCCAAAAGAGCAGGTCAAACCCACCTGGTCCCCTGTCGGGCAGGACAACGTGTCCTTCACACGTTCTCAACGTGCTCCCCTCTGCAGGGACACGTCACCGACTAACTATCCACCTCCGAAAGAGCAGATCAAACCCACTTTCCAGAGATCACAGGACCATTGGATAATAGCAAAGACCACGTCCTGGTCTTCACTACGCCACGTAAGCCCTAGTAGTCACTTGGGTTGAGCCTGGCAATCCAGCCCAACACAAGTGACCGTTGGCCCAGCGCTTGGGTCTCTCTATAAATACCCTCTTTCACAAGAGGGTCAGGTAATTCACTTCTTACCCCTTTACTGTACTTGTGATCACTCTGCCCATAAGCTCACTTTAGTGTCGGAGTGTCTTGCAGGTACACCCCCTACTCTTCTTCAATACCGGTGAGCAGGCTGCAAGTTGAAGACGCGTGGCAACTAGTGATCCCTTTCTGATCAGGTCAAATCAATAATTAATTAATCCGTTGTAATTACTCTAAGTGACATATAATTTTATTTGTATTTTTACTTTCTTGTGTGCAGGTTTATTTCTTAAATGATATGAGTCTTGTATGTCTAACTCCTTTATCATTAATTTTTATTATTTATATAGAAAATTCCTTTTTAAAATGTCAAAACCATACATAAAATATTTAGTTGAAGATGTTTAAAACATATTCTTAATAAAACTTAAAAACAATGTTAAAAAATTTGCATTTATCATCAAAGGGGTGGTGGCGCAGTTGGCTAGCGCGTAGGTCTCATAGCTTTCGAGTAATCCTGAGGTCGAGAGTTCGAGCCTCTCTCACCCCAACATTGTAATTTTGAACAAGATAATTAATAATCCGTTGGAATTACTCTAAGTGACATATAATTTTATTCATATTTTTACTTTTTTGTTTGCAGGTTTATTTCATAAATGATATGAGTCTTGTATGCCTAACTGCTTTATCATTAATTTTCATTATTTATATAGAAAAATCATTTTTAAATTGTCAATTCCATACATAAAATATTTAGTTGAAGATGTTTAAAATATAAAAACAATGTTAAAAATTTTGGCATTTCTAATGAAAGTTTTTTATTAATTTTGTAAATTTCAAAATTTATAATATTGAAAGAATACAAGAATCAATTACATGCAATTAAAGAGTGGTATTTCAATTTAAAATAATGACACACTTAAACAAAATACCATAAACGACATTCCAAGAAAATGCTATGTTTAAGATGCGGTTATACTTGTAACTAAAACTATAAAATGAGACTATCCTCCCATGTATTTCCATAAACAAACAAAGGCATACCAAACTAAATAGAAATTTAAAGCTAAACATGAAAAGATGGAGAGTATGTTAGTAGCCCTATAGATGAAACACGAATAAAATTATATAACATTAACACTTATAACTTATGTTATCAAAGTTTCAGTTATTAAAATAAATATGTTATTAAAGTTTGCTTCTAAGTATACAATAGAAAATAAAAATATAGTAAAACACACTTGAGAAACTACGAACAATCTAGAGTCATGTAATTTTTTAAAATCCACAGCCCGATCATTGGAGAATTACAGGTTTTAAATGTATAATTTATTAAACTACAGTATCATCGGATTGCAAGGTTATGTCATAATGCAATGTTTTGAATTATTTGATGAAAGTGTTTTCATTTTCGCACTAAAAAAAGTATTTTGTATTTCTTATTTTTCCATTAATTAGAATTTTAGTGTTTTCCTCATGCTTTCTATTTTAAAAAGTAAATTAAATTTTTTGTAAAGTAATACATATTTAAGTTTTTTCATATTTTAGTTTTCAGATACTCATAATGAAATTTTCTTATGAAAAATAATCTTCAAAATTTCATAATTCATAATTGTTTTTTATTTTTATAGTTCTAAAAGGTGTAAAAAATAATTGAGAACTTGTTCAAAAAAGCTCATAGAAATCAACACATAAAACTTTGCAGTAGACGTTTGTATTTTAAATAGCATTAAACAACCTTGAGATTCAATTTTAAAATAACATTTTAGAATTAAATTAAATGGAATGCATGCAAGAAATCACCTTTTGTGAGTTCTCCCTATTAATAGTCGTCAATGATTTTGTTTAAGAGACTGCATAATATTTTAGACAACACATCTCTTATACAATTATCTATTATCTACAAAGGGATCTGTGTCATATTCATCATTTTTTTTCTATTTTGATGTTACCTTTCTATATTAGTTTTGTTCATATTTTTCTCATCCTATTCAAGTTTTTCTTTACTCAAGATATGTAAATATATTTTAATAGTGTATTAAATTCTTGTAAACTTTCAATCAAATTCTCTTATTCTTTGAAACTTTCTTGCTTTTGTAAGTTACAAACTACGATTTTAATTTTTTTTGCGTTTAATTCAATTTTAATTTTCAAAATTTATAAAAATATATATTGTAGTTTATCATCAAAGGGGTGGTGGCGCAGTTGGCTAGCGCGTAGGTCTCATAGCTTCCGAGTAATCCTGAGGTCGAGAGTTCGAGCCTCTCTCACCCCAACATTTTAATTTTGAAAACTATAATTGTTCTGGCCTGGGCCCCGGCATGGCCAGGCAGGCCCAGCCCAATAATATTCTGCCAAGCTCAGTCCAGCTTGGGCCGCAACCGTCAAGCACAAGGTCCCCGGCGGATAGGTAATGCCCCTCCACGGGCAGAACCCGCCTCACCTGTGTCGAGCACAATACTCTCCCAGCGACCAGACACTGCCCTCTCTGCGGGCAGGACCTGCCCCTCCGCGGGCAGAACCTGGTCCCCTGTCGGGCAGGACAATGTGTCCTTCACACGTTCTCAACGTGCTCCCCTCTGCAGGGACACGTCACTGACTAACTACCCACCTCCGAAAGAGCAGGTCAAACCCACTTTTCGGAGATCATGGGACAGTTGGACAATGGCAAAGACCACGTCCTGGTCTTCACTATGCCACGTAAGCCCTAGTAGTCACTTGGGTTGGGCCTGGCAATCCAGCCCAACACAAGTGACCGTTGGCCCAGCGCTGGGGTCTCTCTATAAATACCCTCTTTTACAAGAGGGTCAGGTAATTCACTTCTTACCCCTTTTCTGTACTTGTGATCACTCTGCCCATACGCTCACTTTAGCGTCGGAGTGTCTTGCAGGTACACCCCCTACTCTTCTTCAATACCGGTGAGCAGGCAGTAAGTTGAAGACGCGTGGCAACTAGTGATCCCTTTCTGATCAGATCAAATCAATAATTAATTAATCCGTTGAAATTACTCTAAGTGACATATAATTTTATTCGTATTTTTACTTTCTTGTGTGCAGGTTTATTTCTTAAATGATATGAGTCTTGTATGTCTAACTCCTTTATCATTAATTTTTATTATTTATAAGAAAATTCATTTTTAAAATGTCAAAACCATACATAAAATATTTAGTTGAAGATGTTTAAAACATATTCTTAATAAAACTTATAAACAATGTTAAAAAATTTGCATTTATCATCAAATGGGTTGTGGCGCAGTTGGCTAGCGCGTAGGTCTCATAGCTTTCGAGTAATCCTGAGGTCGAGAGTTCGAGCCTCTCTCACCCCAACATTGTAATTTTGAACAAGATAATTAATAATTCGTTGGAATTACTCTAAGTGACATATAATTTTATTCTTATTTTTACTTTTTTGTTTGCAGGCTTATTTCATAAATGATATGAGTCTTGTATGTCTAACTGCTTTATCATTAATTTTCATTATTTATATAGAAAAATCATTTTTAAATTGTCAAGTACATACATTAAATATTTAGTTGAAGATGTTTAAAATATAAAAACAATGTTAAAAAATTTGGCATTTTTAATGAAAGTTTTTTAATAATTTTGTAAATTTCTAAATTTATAATATTGAAAGAATACAAGAATCAATTACATGCAATTAAAGAGTGGTATTTCAATTTAAAATAATGACACACTTAAACAAAATACCATAAACGACATTCCAAGAAAATGCTATGTTTAAGATGCGGTTATACTTGTAACTAAAACTATAAAATGAGACTATCCTCCCATGTATTTCCTTAAACAAACAAAGGCATACCAAACTAAATAGAAATTTAAAGCTAAACATGAAAAGATGGAGAGTATGTTAGTAGCCCTATAGATGAAACACGAATAAAATTATATAACATTAACACTTATAACTTATGTTATCAAAGTTTAAGTTATTAAAATAAATATGTTATTAAAGTTTGCTTCTAAGTATACAATAGAAAATAAAAATATAGTAAAACACACTTGAGAAACTACGAACAATCTAGAGTCATGTAATTTTTTAAAATCCATAGCCCGATCATTGGAGAATTACAGGTTTTAAATGTATAATTTATTAAACTACAGTATCATCGGATTGCAAGGTTATGTCATAATGCAATGTTTTGAATTATTTGATGAAAGTGTTTTCATTTTCGCACTAAAAAAAGTATTTTGTATTTCTTATTTTCCCATTAATTAGAATTTTAGTGTTTTCCTCATGCTTTCTATTTTAAAAAGTAAATTAAATTTTTTGTAAAGTAATACATATTTAAAGTCTTTTCATATTTTAGTTTTCAGATATTCATAATGAAATTTTCTTATGAAAATTAATCTTCAAAATTTCATAATTCATAATTGTTTTTTATTTTTATAGTTCTAAAAGGTGTAAAAAATAATTGAGAACTTGTTCAAAAAAGCTCATAGAAATCAACATATAAAACTTTGCAGTAGACGTTTGTATTTTAAATAGCATTAAACAACCTTGAGATTCAATTTTAAAATAACATTTTAGAATTAAATTAAATGGAATGCATGCAAGAAATCATCTTTTGTGAGTTCTCCCTATTAATAGTCGTCAATGATTTTGTTTAAGAGACTGCATAATATTTTAGACAACACATCTCTTATACAATTATCTATTATCTACAAAGGGATCTGTGTCATATTCATCATTTTTTTTTTCTATTTTGATGTTACCTTTCTATATTAGTTTTGTTCATATTTTTCTCATCCTATTCAAGTTTTTCTTTACTCAAGATATGTAAATATATTTTAATAGTGTATTAAATTCTTGTAAACTTTCAATCAAATTCTCTTATTCTTTGAAACTTTCTTGCTTTTGTAAGTTACAAACTACGATTTTAATTTTTTTTGCGTTTAATTCAATTTTAATTTTCAAAATTTATAAAAATATATATTTTAGTTTATCATCAAAGGGGTGGTGGCGCAGTTGGCTAACACATAGGTCTCATAGCTTCCGAGTAATCCTGAGGTCGAGAGTTCGAGCCTCTCTCACCCCAACATTTTAATTTTGAAAAAGATAATTGTTCTGGCCTGGGCCCCGGCATGGCCAGGCAGGCCCAGCCCAATAATATTCTGCCAAGCTCAGTCTAGCTTGGGCCGCAACCGTCAAGCACAAGGTCCCCGGCGGATAGGTAACGCCCTTCCACGGGCAGAACCCGCCTCATATGTGTCGAGCACAATACTCTCCCAGCGACCAGACACTGCCCTCTCTGCGGGTAGGACCTGCCCCTCCGCGGGCAGAACCTGGTCCCCTGTCGGGCAGGACAACGTGTCCTTCACACGTTCTACACGTGCTCCCCTATGCAGGGACACGTCACCGACTAACTACCCACCTCCGAAAGAGCAGGTCAAACCCACTTTTCGGAGATCACGGGACAGTTGGACAATGGCAAAGACCACGTCCTGGTCTTCACTACGCCACGTAAGCCCTAGTAGTCACTTGGGTTGGGCCTGGCAATCCAGCCCAACACAAGTGACCGTTGGCCCAGCGCTGGGGTCTCTCTATAAATACCCTCTTTTACAAGAGGGTCAGGTAATTCACTTCTTACCCCTTTTCTGTACTTGTGATCACTCTGCCCATACGCTCACTTTAGCGTCGGAGTGTCTTGCAGGTACACCCCCTACTCTTCTTCAATACCGGTGAGCAGGCAGTAAGTTGAAGACGCGTGGCAACTAGTGATCCCTTTCTGATCAGGTCAAATCAATAATTAATTAATCCGTTGAAATTACTCTAAGTGACATATAATTTAATTCGTATTTTTACTTTCTTGTGTGCAGGTTTATTTCTTAAATGATATGAGTCTTGTATGTCTAACTCCTTTATCATTAATTTTTATTATTTATATAGAAAATTCCTTTTTAAAATGTCAAAACCATACATAAAATATTTAGTTGAAGATGTTTAAAACATATTCTTAATAAAACTTAAAAACAATGTTAAAAAATTTGCATTTATCATCAAAGGGGTGGTGGCGTAGTTGGCTAGTGCGTAGGTCTCATAGCTTTCGAGTAATCCTGAGGTCGAGAGTTCAAGCCTCTCTCACCCAAACATTGTAATTTTGAACAAGATAATTAATAATCCGTTGGAATTACTCTAAGTGACATATAATTTTATTCATATTTTTACTTTTTTGTTTGCAGGTTTATTTCATAAATGATATGAGTCTTGTATGTCTAACTGCTTTATCATTAATTTTCATTATTTATATAGAAAAATCATTTTTAAATTGTCAATTCCATACATAAAATATTTAGTTGAAGATGTTTAAAATATAAAAACAATGTTAAAAATTTTGGCATTTCTAATGAAAGTTTTTTTATTAATTTTGTAAATTTCAAAATTTATAATATTGAAAGAATACAAGAATCAATTACATGCAATTAAAGAGTGGTATTTCAATTTAAAATAATGACACACTTAAACAAAATACCATAAACGACATTCCAAGAAAATGCTATGTTTAAGATGCGGTTATACTTGTAACTAAAACTATAAAATGAGACTATCCTCCCATGTATTTCCATAAACAAACAAAGGCATACCAAACTAAATAGAAATTTAAAGCTAAACATGAAAAGATGGAGAGTATGTTAGTAGCCCTATAGATGAAACACGAATAAAATTATATAACATTAACACTTATAACTTATGTTATCAAAGTTTCAGTTATTAAAATAAATATGTTATTAAAGTTTGCTTCTAAGTATACAATAGAAAATAAAAATATAGTAAAACACACTTGAGAAACTACGAACAATCTAGAGTCATGTAATTTTTTAAAATCCACAGCCCGATCATTGGAGAATTACAGGTTTTAAATGTATAATTTATTAAACTACAGTATCATCGGATTGCAAGGTTATGTCATAATGCAATGTTTTGAATTATTTGATGAAAGTGTTTTCATTTTCGCACTAAAAAAAGTATTTTGTATTTCTTATTTTTCCATTAATTAGAATTTTAGTGTTTTCCTCATGCTTTCTATTTTAAAAAGTAAATTAAATTTTTTGTAAAGTAATACATATTTAAGTTCTTTTCATATTTTAGTTTTCAGATACTCATAATGAAATTTTCTTATGAAAAATAATCTTCAAAATTTCATAATTCATAATTGTTTTTTATTTTTATAGTTCTAAAAGGTGTAAAAAATAATTGAGAACTTGTTCAAAAAAGCTCATAGAAATCAACACATAAAACTTTGCAGTAGACGTTTGTATTTTAAATAGCATTAAACAACCTTGAGATTCAATTTTAAAATAACATTTTAGAATTAAATTAAATGGAATGCATGCAAGAAATCACCTTTTGTGAGTTCTCCCTATTAATAGTCGTCAATGATTTTGTTTAAGAGACTGCATAATATTTTAGACAACACATCTCTTATACAATTATCTATTATCTACAAAGGGATCTGTGTCATATTCATCATTTTTTTTCTATTTTGATGTTACCTTTCTATATTAGTTTTGTTCATATTTTTCTCATCCTATTCAAGTTTTTCTTTACTCAAGATATGTAAATATATTTTAATAGTGTATTAAATTCTTGTAAACTTTCAATCAAATTCTCTTATTCTTTGAAACTTTCTTGCTTTTGTAAGTTACAAACTACGATTTTAATTTTTTTTGCGTTTAATTCAATTTTAATTTTCAAAATTTATAAAAATATATATTGTAGTTTATCATCAAAGGGGTGGTGGCGCAGTTGGCTAGCGCGTAGGTCTCATAGCTTCCGAGTAATCCTGAGGTCGAGAGTTCGAGCCTCTCTCACCCCAACATTTTAATTTTGAAAACTATAATTGTTCTGGCCTGGGCCCCGGCATGGCCAGGCAGGCCCAGCCCAATAATATTCTGCCAAGCTCAGTCCAGCTTGGGCCGCAACCGTCAAGCACAAGGTCCCCGGCGGATAGGTAATGCCCCTCCACGGGCA
Organism: Lathyrus sativus; assembly: GCA_963859935.3. Classification (NCBI taxonomy): domain Eukaryota; kingdom Viridiplantae; phylum Streptophyta; class Magnoliopsida; order Fabales; family Fabaceae; genus Lathyrus; species Lathyrus sativus. The sequence goes on from OZ012737.1 coordinate 18,776,199, forward strand.
GAACCCGCCTCACCTGTGTCGAGCACAATACTCTCCCAGCGACCAGACACTGCCCTCTCTGCGGGCAGGACCTGCCCCTCCGCGGGCAGAACCTGGTCCCCTGTCGGGCAGGACAATGTGTCCTTCACACGTTCTCAACGTGCTCCCCTCTGCAGGGACACGTCACTGACTAACTACCCACCTCCGAAAGAGCAGGTCAAACCCACTTTTCGGAGATCATGGGACAGTTGGACAATGGCAAAGACCACGTCCTGGTCTTCACTATGCCACGTAAGCCCTAGTAGTCACTTGGGTTGGGCCTGGCAATCCAGCCCAACACAAGTGACCGTTGGCCCAGCGCTGGGGTCTCTCTATAAATACCCTCTTTTAAAAGAGGGTCAGGTAATTCACTTCTTACCCCTTTTCTGTACTTGTGATCACTCTGCCCATACGCTCACTTTAGCGTCGGAGTGTCTTGCAGGTACACCCCCTACTCTTCTTCAATACCGGTGAGCAGGCAGTAAGTTGAAGACGCGTGGCAATTAGTGATCCCTTTCTGATCAGATCAAATCAATAATTAATTAATCCGTTGAAATTACTCTAAGTGACATATAATTTTATTCGTATTTTTACTTTCTTGTGTGCAGGTTTATTTCTTAAATGATATGAGTCTTGTATGTCTAACTCCTTTATCATTAATTTTTATTATTTATAAGAAAATTCATTTTTAAAATGTCAAAACCATACATAAAATATTTAGTTGAAGATGTTTAAAACATATTCTTAATAAAACTTATAAACAATGTTAAAAAATTTGCATTTATCATCAAATGGGTTGTGGCGCAGTTGGCTAGCGCGTAGGTCTCATAGCTTTCGAGTAATCCTGAGGTCGAGAGTTCGAGCCTCTCTCACCCCAACATTGTAATTTTGAACAAGATAATTAATAATTCGTCGGAATTACTCTAAGTGACATATAATTTTATTCTTATTTTTACTTTTTTGTTTGCAGGCTTATTTCATAAATGATATGAGTCTTGTATGTCTAACTGCTTTATCATTAATTTTCATTATTTATATAGAAAAATCATTTTTAAATTGTCAAGTACATACATAAAATATTTAGTTGAAGATGTTTAAAATATAAAAACAATGTTAAAAAATTTGGCATTTTTAATGAAAGTTTTTTAATAATTTTGTAAATTTCTAAATTTATAATATTGAAAGAATACAAGAATCAATTACATGCAATTAAAGAGTGGTATTTCAATTTAAAATAATGACACACTTAAACAAAATACCATAAACGACATTCCAAGAAAATGCTATGTTTAAGATGCGGTTATACTTGTAACTAAAACTATAAAATGAGACTATCCTCCCATGTATTTCCTTAAACAAACAAAGGCATACCAAACTAAATAGAAATTTAAAGCTAAACATGAAAAGATGGAGAGTATGTTAGTAGCCCTATAGATGAAACACGAATAAAATTATATAACATTAACACTTATAACTTATGTTATCAAAGTTTAAGTTATTAAAATAAATATGTTATTAAAGTTTGCTTCTAAGTATACAATAGAAAATAAAAATATAGTAAAACACACTTGAGAAACTACGAACAATCTAGAGTCATGTAATTTTTTAAAATCCATAGCCCGATCATTGGAGAATTACAGGTTTTAAATGTATAATTTATTAAACTACAGTATCATCGGATTGCAAGGTTATGTCATAATGCAATGTTTTGAATTATTTGATGAAAGTGTTTTCATTTTCGCACTAAAAAAAGTATTTTGTATTTCTTATTTTCCCATTAATTAGAATTTTAGTGTTTTCCTCATGCTTTCTATTTTAAAAAGTAAATTAAATTTTTTGTAAAGTAATACATATTTAAGTTCTTTTCATATTTTAGTTTTCAGATATTCATAATGAAATTTTCTTATGAAAATTAATCTATAAAATTTCATAATTCATAATTGTTTTTTATTTTTATAGTTCTAAAAGGTGTAAAAAATAATTGAGAACTTGTTCAAAAAAGCTCATAGAAATCAACATATAAAACTTTGCAGTAGACGTTTGTATTTTAAATAGCATTAAACAACCTTGAGATTCAATTTTAAAATAACATTTTAGAATTAAATTAAATGGAATGCATGCAAGAAATCATCTTTTGTGAGTTCTCCCTATTAATAGTCGTCAATGATTTTGTTTAAGAGACTGCATAATATTTTAGACAACACATCTCTTATACAATTATCTATTATCTACAAAGGGATCTGTGTCATATTCATCATTTTTTTTTCTATTTTGATGTTACCTTTCTATATTAGTTTTGTTCATATTTTTCTCATCCTATTCAAGTTTTTCTTTACTCAAGATATGTAAATATATTTTAATAGTGTATTAAATTCTTGTAAACTTTCAATCAAATTCTCTTATTCTTTGAAACTTTCTTGCTTTTGTAAGTTACAAACTACGATTTTAATTTTTTTTGCGTTTAATTCAATTTTAATTTTCAAAATTTATAAAAATATATATTTTAGTTTATCATCAAAGGGGTGGTGGCGCAGTTGGCTAACACATAGGTCTCATAGCTTCCGAGTAATCCTGAGGTCGAGAGTTCGAGCCTCTCTCACCCCAACATTTTAATTTTGAAAAAGATAATTGTTCTGGCCTGGGCCCCGGCATGGCCAGGCAGGCCCAGCCCAATAATATTCTGCCAAGCTCAGTCTAGCTTGGGCCGCAACCGTCAAGCACAAGGTCCCCGGCGGATAGGTAACGCCCTTCCACGGGCAGAACCCGCCTCATATGTGTCGAGCACAATACTCTCCCAGCGACCAGACACTGCCCTCTCTGCGGGTAGGACCTGCCCCTCCGCGGGCAGAACCTGGTCCCCTGTCGGGCAGGACAACGTGTCCTTCACACGTTCTACACGTGCTCCCTTATGCAGGGACACGTCACCGACTAACTACCCACCTCCGAAAGAGCAGGTCAAACCCACTTTTCGGAGATCACGGGACAGTTGGACAATGGCAAAGACCACGTCCTGGTCTTCACTACGCCACGTAAGCCCTAGTAGTCACTTGGGTTGGGCCTGGCAATCCAGCCCAACACAAGTGACCGTTGGCCCAGCGCTGGGGTCTCTCTATAAATACCCTCTTTTACAAGAGGGTCAGGTAATTCACTTCTTACCCCTTTTCTGTACTTGTGATCACTCTGCCCATACGCTCACTTTAGCGTCGGAGTGTCTTGCAGGTACACCCCCTACTCTTCTTCAATACCGGTGAGCAGGCAGTAAGTTGAAGACGCGTGGCAACTAGTGATCCCTTTCTGATCAGGTCAAATCAATAATTAATTAATCCGTTGAAATTACTCTAAGTGACATATAATTTAATTCGTATTTTTACTTTCTTGTGTGCAGGTTTATTTCTTAAATGATATGAGTCTTGTATGTCTAACTCCTTTATCATTAATTTTTATTATTTATATAGAAAATTCCTTTTTAAAATGTCAAAACCATACATAAAATATTTAGTTGAAGATGTTTAAAACATATTCTTAATAAAACTTAAAAACAATGTTAAAAAATTTGCATTTATCATCAAAGGGGTGGTGGCGTAGTTGGCTAGTGCGTAGGTCTCATAGCTTTCGAGTAATCCTGAGGTCGAGAGTTCAAGCCTCTCTCACCCAAACATTGTAATTTTGAACAAGATAATTAATAATCCGTTGGAATTACTCTAAGTGACATATAATTTTATTCATATTTTTACTTTTTTGTTTGCAGGTTTATTTCATAAATGATATGAGTCTTGTATGTCTAACTGCTTTATCATTAATTTTCATTATTTATATAGAAAAATAATTTTTAAATTGTCAAGTCCATACATAAAATATTTAGTTGAAGATGTTTAAAATATAAAAACAATGTTAAAAAATTTGGCATTTCTAATGAAAGTTTTTTAATAATTTTGTAAATTTCAAAATTTATAATATTGAAAGAATACAAGAATCAATTACATGCAATTAAAGAGCCCTATAGATGAAACACGAATAAAATTATATAACATTAACACTTATAACTTATGTTATCAAAGTTTCAGTTATTAAAGTAAATATGTTATTAAAGTTTGCTTCTAAGTATACAATAGAAAATAAAAATATAGTAAAACACACTTGAGAAACTACGAACAATCTAGAGTCATGTAATTTTTTAAAATCCATAGCCCGATCATTGGAGAATTACAGGTTTTAAATGTATAATTTATTAAACTACAGTATCATCGGATTGCAAGGTTATGTCATAATGCAATGTTTTGAATTATTTGATGAAAGTGTTTTCATTTTCGCACTAAAAAACGTATTTTGTATTTCTTATTTTCCCATTAATTAGAATTTTAGTGTTTTCCTCATGCTTTCTATTTTAAAAAGTAAATTAAATTTTTTGTAAAGTAATACATATTTAAGTTCTTTTCATATTTTAGTTTTCAGATACTCATAATGAAATTTTCTTATGAAAATTAATCTTCAAAATTTCATAATTCATAATTGTTTTTTATTTTTATAGTTCTAAAAGGTGTAAAAAATAATTGAGAACTTGTTCAAAAAAGCTCATAGAAATCAACATATAAAACTTTGCAGTAGACGTTTGTATTTTAAATAGCATTAAACAACCTTGAGATTCAATTTTAAAATAACATTTTAGAATTAAATTAAATGGAATGCATGCAAGAAATCATCTTTTGTGAGTTCTCCCTATTAATAGTCGTCAATGATTTTGTTTAAGAGACTGCATAATATTTTAGACAACACATCTCTTATACAATTATCTATTATCTACAAAGGGATCTGTGTCATATTCATCATTTTTTTTTCTATTTTGATGTTTCCTTTCTATATTAGTTTTGTTCATATTTTTCTCATCCTATTCAAGTTTTTCTTTACTCAAGATATGTAAATATATTTTAATAGTGTATTAAATTCTTGTAAACTTTCAATCAAATTCTCTTATTCTTTGAAACTTTCTTGCTTTTGTAAGTTACAAACTACGATTTTAATTTTTTTTGCGTTTAATTCAATTTTAATTTTCAAAATTTATAAAAATATATATTTTAGTTTATCATCAAAGGGGTGGTGGCGCAGTTGGCTAGCGCGTAGGTCTCATAGCTTCCGAGTAATCCTGAGGTCGAGAGTTCGAGCCTCTCTCACCCCAACATTTTAATTTTGAAAAAGATAATTGTTCTGGCCTGGGCCCCGACATGGCCAGGCAGGCCCAACCCAATAATATTCTGCCAAGCTCAGTCCAGCTTGGGCCGCAACCGTCAAGCACAAGGTCCCAGGCGGATAGGTAATGCCCCTCCACGGGCAGAACCCGCCTCATCTGTGTCGAGCACAATACTCTCCCAGCGACCAAACATTGCCCTCTCCGCGGGCAGAACCTGGTCCCCTGTCGGGCAGGACAACGTGTCCTTCACACGTTCTCAACGTGCTCCCCTCTGCAGGGACACGTCACCGACTAACTACCCACCTCCGAAAGAGCAGGTCAAACCCACTTTTCGGAGATCACGAGACAGTTGGACAATGGCAAAGACCACGTCCTGGTCTTCACTACGCTACGTAAGCCCTAGTAGTCACTTGGGTTGGGCCTGGCAATCCAGCCCAACACAAGTGACCGTTGGCCCAACGCTGGGGTCTCTCTATAAATACCCTCTTTCACAAGAGGGTCAGGTAATTCACTTCTTACCCTTTTTCTGTACTTGTGATCACTCTGCCCATACGCTCACTTTAGCGTCGGAGTGTCTTGCAGGTACACCCCCTACTCTTCTTCAATACCGGTGAGCAGGCAGCAAGTTGAAGACGCGTGGCAACTAGTGATCCCTTTCTGATCAGGTCAAATCAATAATTAATTAATCCGTTGAAATTACTCTAAGTGACATATAATTTTATTCGTATTTTTACTTTCTTGTGTGCAGGTTTATTTCTTAAATGATATGAGTCTTGTATGTCTAACTCCTTTATCATTAATTTTTATTATTTATATAGAAAATTCCTTTTTAAAATGTCAAAACCATACATAAAATATTTAGTTGAAGATGTTTAAAACATATTCTTAATAAAACTTAAAAACAATGTTAAAAAATTTGCATTTATCATCAAAGGGGTGGTGGCGCAGTTGGCTAGCGCGTAGGTCTCATAGCTTTCGAGTAATCCTGAGGTCGAGAGTTCGAGCCTCTCTCACCCCAACATTGTAATTTTGAACAAGATAATTAATAATCCGTTGGAATTACTCTAAGTGACATATAATTTTATTCATATTTTTACTTTTTTGTTTGCAGGTTTATTTCATAAATGATATGAGTCTTGTATGTCTAACTGCTTTATCATTAATTTTCATTATTTATATAGAAAAATCATTTTTAAATTGTTAAGTCCATACATAAAATATTTAGTTGAAGATGTTTAAAATATAAAAACAATGTTAAAAAATTTGGCGTTTCTAATGAAAGTTTTTTAATAATTTTGTAAATTTCAAAATTTATAATATTGAAAGAATACAAGAATCAATTACATGCAATTAAAGAGTGGTATTTCAATTTAAAATAACGACACACTTAAACAAAATACCATAAACGACATTCCAAGAAAATGCTATGTTTAAGATGCGGTTATACTTGTAACTAAAACTATAAAATGAGACTATCCTCCCATGTATTTCCATAAACAAACAAAGGCATACCAAACTAAATAGAAATTTAAAGCTAAACATGAAAAGATGGAGAGTATGTTAGTAGCCCTATAGATGAAACACGAATAAAATTATATAACATTAACACTTATAACTTACGTTATCAAAGTTTCAGTTATTAAAATAAATATGTTATTGAAGTTTGCTTCTAAGTATACAATAGAAAATAAAAATATAGTAAAACACACTTGAGAAACTACGAACAATCTAGAGTCATGTAATTTTTTAAAATCCATAGCCCGATCATTGGAGAATTACAGGTTTTAAATGTATAATTTATTAAACTACAGTATCATCGGATTGCAAGGTTATGTCATAATGCAATGTTTTGAATTATTTGATGAAAGTGTTTTCATTTTCGCACTAAAAAAAGTATTTTGTATTTCTTATTTTCCCATTAATTAGAATTTTAGTGTTTTCCTCATGCTTTCTATTTTAAAAAGTAAATTAAATTTTTTGTAAAGTAATACATATTTAAGTTCTTTTCATATTTTAGTTTTCAGATACTCATAATGAAATTTTCTTATGAAAATTAATCTTCAAAATTTCATAATTCATAATTGTTTTTTATTTTTATAGTTCTAAAAGGTGTAAAAAATAATTGAGAACTTGTTCAAAAAAGCTCATAGAAATCAACATATAAAACTTTGCAGTAGACGTTTGTATTTTAAATAGCATTAAACAACCTTGAGATTCAATTTTAAAATAACATTTTAGAATTAAATTAAATGGAATGCATGCAAGAAATCATCTTTTGTGAGTTCTCCCTATTAATAGTCGTCAAAGATTTTGTTTAAGAAACTGCATAATATTTTAGACAACACATCTCTTATACAATTATCAATTATCTACAAAGGGATCTGTGTCATATTCATCATTTTTTTTCTATTTTGATGTTTCCTTTCTATATTAGTTTTGTTCATATTTTTCTCATCCTATTCAAGTTTTTCTTTACTCAAGATATGTAAATATATTTTAATAGTGTATTAAATTCTTGTAAACTTTCAATCAAATTCTCTTATTCTTTGAAACTTTCTTGCTTTTGTAAGTTACAAACAACGATTTTAATTTTTTTTGCATTTAATTCAATTTTAATTTTCAAAATTTATAAAAATATGTATTTTAGTTTATCATCAAAGGGGTGGTGGCGCAGTTGGCTAGCGCGTAGGTCTCATAGCTTCCGAGTAATCCTGAGGTCTAGAGTTCGAGCCTCTCTCACCCCAACATTTTAATTTTGAAAAAGATAATTGTTCTGGCCTGGGCCCCGGCATGGCCAGGCAGGCCCAGCCCAATAATATTCTGCCAAGCTCTGTCCAGCTTGGGCCACAACCGTCAAGCACAAGGTCCCAGGCGGATAGGTAATGCCCCTCCACGGGCAGAACCCGCCTCATCTGTGTCGAGCACAATACTCTCCCAGCGACCAGACATTGCCCTCTCCGCGGGCAGAACCTGGTCCCCTGTCGGGCAGGACAACGTGTCCTTCACACATTCTCAACGTGCTCCCCTCTGCAGGGACACGTCACCGACTAACTACCCACCTCCGAAAGAGCAGGTCAAACCCACTTTTCGGAGATCACGAGACAGTTGGACAATGGCAAAGACCACGTCCTGGTCTTCACTACGCTACGTAAGCCCTAGTAGTCACTTGGGTTGGGCCTGGCAATCCAGCCCAACACAAGTGACCGTTGGCCCAGCGCTGGGGTCTCTCTATAAATACCCTCTTTCACAAGAGGGTCAGGTAATTCACTTCTTACCCCTTTTCTGTACTTGTGATCACTCTGCCCATACGCTCACTTTAGCGTCGGAGTGTCTTGCAGGTACACCCCCTACTCTTCTTCAATACCGGTGAGCAGGCAGTAAGTTGAAGACGCGTGGCAACTAGTGATCCCTTTCTGATCAGGTCAAATCAATAATTAATTAATCCGTTGAAATTACTCTAAGTGACATATAATTTTATTCGTATTTTTACTTTCTTGTGTGCAGGTTTATTTCTTAAATGATATGAGTCTTGTATGTCTAACTCCTTTATCATTAATTTTTATTATTTATATAGAAAATTCCTTTTTAAAATGTCAAAACCATACATAAAATATTTAGTTGAAGATGTTTAAAACATATTCTTAATAAAACTTAAAAACAATGTTAAAAAATTTGCATTTATCATCAAAGGGGTGGTGGCGCAGTTGGCTAGCGCGTAGGTCTCATAGCTTTCGAGTAATCCTGAGGTCGAGAGTTCGAGCCTCTCTCACCCCAACATTGTAATTTTGAACAAGATAATTAATAATCCGTTGGAATTACTCTAAGTGACATATAATTTTATTCATATTTTTACTTTTTTGTTTGCAGGTTTATTTCATAAATGATATGAGTCTTGTATGTCTAACTGCTTTATCATTAATTTTCATTATTTATATAGAAAAATCATTTTTAAATTGTCAAGTCCATACATAAAATATTTAGTTGAAGATGTTTAAAATATAAAAACAATGTTAAAAAATTTGGCATTTCTAATGAAAGTTTTTTAATAATTTTGTAAATTTCAAAATTTATAATATTGAAAGAATACAAGAATCAATTACATGCAATTAAAGAGTGGTATTTCAATTTAAAATAATGACACACTTAAACAAAATACCATAAACGACATTCCAAGAAAATGCTATGTTTAAGATGCGGTTATACTTGTAACTAAAACTATAAAATGAGACTATCCTCCCATGTATTTCCATAAACAAACAAAGGCATACCAAACTAAATAGAAATTTAAAGCTAAACATGAAAAGATGGAGAGTATGTTAGTAGCCCTATAGATGAAACACGAATAAAATTATATAACATTAACACTTATAACTTACGTTATCAAAGTTTCAGTTATTAAAATAAATATGTTATTGAAGTTTGCTTCTAAGTATACAATAGAAAATAAAAATATAGTAAAACACACTTGAGAAACTACGAACAATCTAGAGTCATGTAATTTTTTAAAATCCATAGCCCGATCATTGGAGAATTACAGGTTTTAAATGTATAATTTATTAAACTACAGTATCATCGGATTGCAAGTTTATGTCATAATGCAATGTTTTGAATTATTTGATGAAAGTGTTTTCATTTTCGCACTAAAAAAAGTATTTTGTATTTCTTATTTTCCCATTAATTAGAATTTTAGTGTTTTCCTCATGCTTTCTATTTTAAAAAGTAAATTAAATTTTTTGTAAAGTAATACATATTTAAGTTCTTTTATTATTTTAGTTTTCAGATACTCATAATGAAATTTTCTTATGAAAATTAATCTTCAAAATTTCATAATTCATAATTGTTTTTTATTTTTATAGTTCTAAAAGGTGTAAAAAATAATTGAGAACTTGTTCAAAAAAGCTCATAGAAATCAACATATAAAACTTTGCAGTAGACGTTTGTATTTTAAATAGCATTAAACAACCTTGAGATTCAATTTTAAAATAACATTTTAGAATTAAATTAAATGGAATGCATGCAAGAAATCATCTTTTGTGAGTTCTCCCTATTAATAGTCGTCAATGATTTTGTTTAAGAGACTGCATAATATTTTAGACAACACATCTCTTATACAATTATCTATTATCTACAAAGGGATCTGTGTCATATTCATCATTTTTTTTTTCTATTTTGATGTTACCTTTCTATATTAGTTTTGTTCATATTTTTCTCATCCTATTCAAGTTTTTCTTTACTCAAGATATGTAAATATATTTTAATAGTGTATTAAATTCTTGTAAACTTTCAATCAAATTCTCTTATTCTTTGAAACTTTCTTGCTTTTGTAAGTTACAAACTACGATTTTAATTTTTTTTGCGTTTAATTCAATTTTAATTTTAAAAATTTATAAAAATATATATTTTAGTTTATCATCAAAGGGGTGGTGGCGCAGTTGGCTAACGCATAGGTCTCATAGCTTCCGAGTAATCCTGAGGTCGAGAGTTCGAGCCTCTCTCACCCCAACATTTTAATTTTGAAAAAGATAATTGTTCTGGCCTGGGCCCCGGCATGGCCAGGCAGGCCCAGCCCAATAATATTCTGCCAAGCTCTGTCCAGCTTGGGCCGCAACCGTCAAGCGCAAGGTCCCCGGCGGATAGGTAACGCCCTTCCACGGGCAGAACCCGCCTCATATGTGTCGAGCACAATACTCTCCCAGCGACCAGACACTGCCCTCTCTGCGGGTAGGACCTGCCCCTCCGCGGGCAGAACCTGGTCCCCTGTCGGGCAGGACAACGTGTCCTTCACATGTTTTCAACGTGCTCCCCTCTGCAGGGACACGTCACTGACTAACTACCCACCTCCGAAAGAGCAGGTCAAACCCATTTTCCGGAGATCACGGGACAGTTGGAACATGGCAAAGACCACGTCCTGGTCTTCACTACGCCACGTAAGCCCTAGTAGTCACTTGGGTTGGGCCTGGCAATCCAGCCCAACACAAGTGACCGTTGGCCCAGCGCTGGGGTCTCTCTATAAATACCCTCTTTTACAAGAGGGTCAGGTAATTCACTTCTTACCCCTTTTCTGTACTTGTGATCACTCTGCCCATACGCTCACTTTAGCGTCGGAGTGTCTTGCAGGTACACCCCCTACTCTTCTTCAATACCGGTGAGCAGGCAGCAAGTTGAAGACGCGTGGCAACTAGTGATCCCTTTCTGATCAGGTCAAATCAATAATTAATTAATCTGTTGAAATTACTCTAAGTGACATATAATTTTATTCGTATTTTTACTTTCTTGTGTGCAGGTTTATTTCTTAAATGATATGAGTCTTGTATGTCTAACTCCTTTATCATTAATTTTTATTATTTATATAGAAAATTCCTTTTTAAAATGTCAAAACCATACATAAAATATTTAGTTGAAGATGTTTAAAACATATTCTTAATAAAACTTAAAAACAATGTTAAAGAATTTGCATTTATCATCAAAGGGGTGGTGGCGCAGTTGGCTAGCGCGTAGGTCTCATAGCTTTCGAGTAATCCTGAGGTCGAGAGTTTGAGCCTCTCTCACCCCAACATTGTAATTTTGAACAAGATAATTAATAATCCATTGGAATTACTCTAAGTGACATATAATATTTTTCATATTTTTACTTTTTTGTTTGCAGGTTTATTTCATAAATGATATGAGTCTTGTATGTCTAACTGCTTTATCATTAATTTTCATTATTTATATAGAAAAATCATTTTTAAATTGTCAAGTCCATACATAAAATATTTAGTTGAAGATGTTTAAAATATAAAAACAATGTTAAAAAATTTGGCATTTCTAATGAAAGTTTTTTAATAATTTTGTAAATTTCAAAATTTATAATATTGAAAGAATACAAGAATCAATTACATGCAATTAAAGAGTGGTATTTCAATTTAAAATAATGACACACTTAAACAAAATACCATAAACGACATTCCAAGAAAATGCTATGTTTAAGATGCGGTTATACTTGTAACTAAAACTATAAAATGAGACTATCCTCCCATGTATTTCCATAAACAAACAAAGGCATACCAAACTAAATAGAAATATAAAGCTAAACATGAAAAGATGGAGAGTATGTTAGTAGCCCTATAGATGAAACACGAATAAAATTATATAACATTAACACTTATAACTTACGTTATCAAAGTTTCAGTTATTAAAATAAATATGTTATTGAAGTTTGCTTCTAAGTATACAATAGAAAATAAAAATATAGTAAAACACACTTGAGAAACTACGAACAATCTAGAGTCATGTAATTTTTTAAAATCCATAGCCCGATCATTGGAGAATTACAGGTTTTAAATGTATAATTTATTAAACTACAGTATCATCGGATTGCAAGTTTATGTCATAATACAATGTTTTGAATTATTTGATGAAAGTGTTTTCATTTTCGCACTAAAAAAAGTATTTTGTATTTCTTATTTTCCCATTAATTAGAATTTTAGTGTTTTCCTCATGCTTTCTATTTTAAAAAGTAAATTAAATTTTTTGTAAAGTAATACATATTTAAGTTCTTTTCATATTTTAGTTTTCAGATACTCATAATGAAATTTTCTTATGAAAATTAATCTTCAAAATTTCATAATTCATAATTGTTTTTTATTTTTATAGTTCTAAAAGGTGTAAAAAATAATTGAGAACTTGTTCAAAAAAGCTCATAGAAATCAACATATAAAACTTTGCAGTAGACGTTTGTATTTTAAATAGCATTAAACAACCTTGAGATTCAATTTTAAAATAACATTTTAGAATTAAATTAAATGGAATGCATGCAAGAAATCATCTTTTGTGAGTTCTCCCTATTAATAGTCGTCAATGATTTTGTTTAAGAGACTGCATAATATTTTAGACAACACATCTCTTATACAATTATCTATTATCTACAAAGGGATCTGTGTCATATTCATCATTTTTTTTTCTATTTTGATGTTACCTTTCTATATTAGTTTTGTTCATATTTTTCTCATCCTATTCAAGTTTTTCTTTACTCAAGATATGTAAATATATTTTAATAGTGTATTAAATTCTTGTAAACTTTCAATCAAATTCTCTTATTCTTTGAAACTTTCTTGCTTTTGTAAGTTACAAACTACGATTTTAATTTTTTTTGCGTTTAATTCAATTTTAATTTTAAAAATTTATAAAAATATATATTTTAGTTTATCATCAAAGGGGTGGTGGCGCAGTTGGCTAACGCATAGGTCTCATAGCTTCCGAGTAATCCTGAGGTCGAGAGTTCGAGCCTCTCTCACCCCAACATTTTAATTTTGAAAAAGATAATTGTTCTGGCCTGGGCCCCGGCATGGCCAGGCAGGCCCAGCCCAATAATATTCTGCCAAGCTCTGTCCAGCTTGGGCCGCAACCGTCAAGCACAAGGTCCCCGGCGGATAGGTAACGCCCTTCCACGGGCAGAACCCGCCTCATATGTGTCGAGCACAATACTCTCCCAGCGACCAGACACTGCCCTCTCTGCGGGTAGGACCTGCCCCTCCGCGGGCAGAACCTGGTCCCCTGTCGGGCAGGACAACGTGTCCTTCACATGTTCTCAACGTGCTCCCCTCTGCAGGGACACGTCACTGACTAACTACCCACCTCCGAAAGAGCAGGTCAAACCCACTTTCCGGAGATCACGGGACAGTTGGAACATGGCAAAGACCACGTCCTGGTCTTCACTACGCCACGTAAGCCCTAGTAGTCACTTGGGTTGGGCCTGGCAATCCAGCCCAACACAAGTGACCGTTGGCCCAGCGCTGGGGTCTCTCTATAAATACCCTCTTTTACAAGAGGGTCAGGTAACTCACTTCTTACCCCTTTTCTGTACTTGTGATCACTCTGCCCATACGCTCACTTTAGCGTCGGAGTGTCTTGCAGGTACACCCCCTACTCTTCTTCAATACCGGTGAGCAGGCAGCAAGTTGAAGACGCGTGGCAACTAGTGATCCCTTTCTGATCAGGTCAAATCAATAATTAATTAATCTGTTGAAATTACTCTAAGTGACATATAATTTTATTCGTATTTTTACTTTCTTGTGTGCAGGTTTATTTCTTAAATGATATGAGTCTTGTATGTCTAACTCCTTTATCATTAATTTTTATTATTTATATAGAAAATTCCTTTTTAAAATGTCAAAACCATACATAAAATATTTAGTTGAAGATGTTTAAAACATATTCTTAATAAAACTTAAAAACAATGTTAAAGAATTTGCATTTATCATCAAAGGGGTGGTGGCGCAGTTGGCTAGCGCGTAGGTCTCATAGCTTTCGAGTAATCCTGAGGTCGAGAGTTCGAGCCTCTCTCACCCCAACATTGTAATTTTGAACAAGATAATTAATAATCCATTGGAATTACTCTAAGTGACATATAATATTTTTCATATTTTTACTTTTTTGTTTGCAGGTTTATTTCATAAATGATATGAGTCTTGTATGTCTAACTGCTTTATCATTAATTTTCATTATTTATATAGAAAAATCATTTTTAAATTGTCAAGTCCATACATAAAATATTTAGTTGAAGATGTTTAAAATATAAAAACAATGTTAAAAAATTTGGCATTTCTAATGAAAGTTTTTTAATAATTTTGTAAATTTCAAAATTTATAATATTGAAAGAATACAAGAATCAATTACATGCAATTAAAGAGTGGTATTTCAATTTAAAATAATGACACACTTAAACAAAATACCATAAACGACATTCCAAGAAAATGCTATGTTTAAGATGCGGTTATACTTGTAACTAAAACTATAAAATGAGACTATCCTCCCATGTATTTCCATAAACAAACAAAGGCATACCAAACTAAATAGAAATTTAAAGCTAAACATGAAAAGATGGAGAGTATGTTAGTAGCCCTATAGATGAAACACGAATAAAATTATATAACATTAACACTTATAACTTACGTTATCAAAGTTTCAGTTATTAAAATAAATATGTTATTGAAGTTTGCTTCTAAGTATACAATAGAAAATAAAAATATAGTAAAACACACTTGAGAAACTACGAACAATCTAGAGTCATGTAATTTTTTAAAATCCATAGCCCGATCATTGGAGAATTACAGGTTTTAAATGTATAATTTATTAAACTACAGTATCATCGGATTGCAAGTTTATGTCATAATGCAATGTTTTGAATTATTTGATGAAAGTGTTTTCATTTTCGCACTAAAAAAAGTATTTTGTATTTCTTATTTTCCCATTAATTAGAATTTTAGTGTTTTCCTCATGCTTTCTATTTTAAAAAGTAAATTAAATTTTTTGTAAAGTAATACATATTTAAGTTCTTTTCATATTTTAGTTTTCAGATACTCATAATGAAATTTTCTTATGAAAATTAATCTTCAAAATTTCATAATTCATAATTGTTTTTTATTTTTATAGTTCTAAAAGGTGTAAAAAATAATTGAGAACTTGTTCAAAAAAGCTCATAGAAATCAACATATAAAACTTTGCAGTAGACGTTTGTATTTTAAATAGCATTAAACAACCTTGAGATTCAATTTTAAAATAACATTTTAGAATTAAATTAAATGGAATGCATGCAAGAAATCATCTTTTGTGAGTTCTCCCTATTAATAGTCGTCAATGATTTTGTTTAAGAGACTGCATAATATTTTAGACAACACATCTCTTATACAATTATCTATTATCTACAAAGGGATCTGTGTCATATTCATCATTTTTTTTTCTATTTTGATGTTACCTTTCTATATTAGTTTTGTTCATATTTTTCTCATCCTATTCAAGTTTTTCTTTACTCAAGATATGTAAATATATTTTAATAGTGTATTAAATTCTTGTAAACTTTCAATCAAATTCTCTTATTCTTTGAAACTTTCTTGCTTTTGTAAGTTACAAACTACGATTTTAATTTTTTTTGCGTTTAATTCAATTTTAATTTTAAAAATTTATAAAAATATATATTTTAGTTTATCATCAAAGGGGTGGTGGCGCAGTTGGCTAACGCATAGGTCTCATAGCTTCCGAGTAATCCTGAGGTCGAGAGTTCGAGCCTCTCTCACCCCAACATTTTAATTTTGAAAAAGATAATTGTTCTGGCCTGGGCCCCGGCATGGCCAGGCAGGCCCAGCCCAATAATATTCTGCCAAGCTCTGTCCAGCTTGGGCCGCAACCGTCAAGCACAAGGTCCCCGGCGGATAGGTAACGCCCTTCCACGGGCAGAACCCGCCTCATATGTGTCGAGCACAATACTCTCCCAGCGACCAGACACTGCCCTCTCTGCGGGTAGGACCTGCCCCTCCGCGGGCAGAACCTGGTCCCCTGTCGGGCAGGACAACGTGTCCTTCACATGTTCTCAACGTGCTCCCCTCTGCAGGGACACGTCACTGACTAACTACCCACCTCCGAAAGAGCAGGTCAAACCCACTTTCCGGAGATCACGGGACAGTTGGAACATGGCAAAGACCACGTCCTGGTCTTCACTACGCCACGTAAGCCCTAGTAGTCACTTGGGTTGGGCCTGGCAATCCAGCCCAACACAAGTGACCGTTGGCCCAGCGCTGGGGTCTCTCTATAAATACCCTCTTTTACAAGAGGGTCAGGTAACTCACTTCTTACCCCTTTTCTGTACTTGTGATCACTCTGCCCATACGCTCACTTTAGCGTCGGAGTGTCTTGCAGGTACACCCCCTACTCTTCTTCAATACCGGTGAGCAGGCAGCAAGTTGAAGACGCGTGGCAACTAGTGATCCCTTTCTGATCAGGTCAAATCAATAATTAATTAATCTGTTGAAATTACTCTAAGTGACATATAATTTTATTCGTATTTTTACTTTCTTGTGTGCAGGTTTATTTCTTAAATGATATGAGTCTTGTATGTCTAACTCCTTTATCATTAATTTTTATTATTTATATAGAAAATTCCTTTTTAAAATGTCAAAACCATACATAAAATATTTAGTTGAAGATGTTTAAAACATATTCTTAATAAAACTTAAAAACAATGTTAAAGAATTTGCATTTATCATCAAAGGGGTGGTGGCGCAGTTGGCTAGCGCGTAGGTCTCATAGCTTTCGAGTAATCCTGAGGTCGAGAGTTCGAGCCTCTCTCACCCCAACATTGTAATTTTGAACAAGATAATTAATAATCCATTGGAATTACTCTAAGTGACATATAATATTTTTCATATTTTTACTTTTTTGTTTGCAGGTTTATTTCATAAATGATATGAGTCTTGTATGTCTAACTGCTTTATCATTAATTTTCATTATTTATATAGAAAAATCATTTTTAAATTGTCAAGTCCATACATAAAATATTTAGTTGAAGATGTTTAAAATATAAAAACAATGTTAAAAAATTTGGCATTTCTAATGAAAGTTTTTTAATAATTTTGTAAATTTCAAAATTTATAATATTGAAAGAATACAAGAATCAATTACATGCAATTAAAGAGTGGTATTTCAATTTAAAATAATGACACACTTAAACAAAATACCATAAACGACATTCCAAGAAAATGCTATGTTTAAGATGCGGTTATACTTGTAACTAAAACTATAAAATGAGACTATCCTCCCATGTATTTCCATAAACAAACAAAGGCATACCAAACTAAATAGAAATTTAAAGCTAAACATGAAAAGATGGAGAGTATGTTAGTAGCCCTATAGATGAAACACGAATAAAATTATATAACATTAACACTTATAACTTACGTTATCAAAGTTTCAGTTATTAAAATAAATATGTTATTGAAGTTTGCTTCTAAGTATACAATAGAAAATAAAAATATAGTAAAACACACTTGAGAAACTACGAACAATCTAGAGTCATGTAATTTTTTAAAATCCATAGCCCGATCATTGGAGAATTACAGGTTTTAAATGTATAATTTATTAAACTACAGTATCATCGGATTGCAAGTTTATGTCATAATGCAATGTTTTGAATTATTTGATGAAAGTGTTTTCATTTTCGCACTAAAAAAAGTATTTTGTATTTCTTATTTTCCCATTAATTAGAATTTTAGTGTTTTCCTCATGCTTTCTATTTTAAAAAGTAAATTAAATTTTTTGTAAAGTAATACATATTTAAGTTCTTTTCATATTTTAGTTTTCAGATACTCATAATGAAATTTTCTTATGAAAATTAATCTTCAAAATTTCATAATTCATAATTGTTTTTTATTTTTATAGTTCTAAAAGGTGTAAAAAATAATTGAGAACTTGTTCAAAAAAGCTCATAGAAATCAACATATAAAACTTTGCAGTAGACGTTTGTATTTTAAATAGCATTAAACAACCTTGAGATTCAATTTTAAAATAACATTTTAGAATTAAATTAAATGGAATGCATGCAAGAAATCATCTTTTGTGAGTTCTCCCTATTAATAGTCGTCAATGATTTTGTTTAAGAGACTGCATAATATTTTAGACAACACATCTCTTATACAATTATCTATTATCTACAAAGGGATCTGTGTCATATTCATCATTTTTTTTTCTATTTTGATGTTACCTTTCTATATTAGTTTTGTTCATATTTTTCTCATCCTATTCAAGTTTTTCTTTACTCAAGATATGTAAATATATTTTAATAGTGTATTAAATTCTTGTAAACTTTCAATCAAATTCTCTTATTCTTTGAAACTTTCTTGCTTTTGTAAGTTACAAACTACGATTTTAATTTTTTTTGCGTTTAATTCAATTTTAATTTTAAAAATTTATAAAAATATATATTTTAGTTTATCATCAAAGGGGTGGTGGCGCAGTTGGCTAACGCATAGGTCTCATAGCTTCCGAGTAATCCTGAGGTCGAGAGTTCGAGCCTCTCTCACCCCAACATTTTAATTTTGAAAAAGATAATTGTTCTGGCCTGGGCCCCGGCATGGCCAGGCAGGCCCAGCCCAATAATATTCTGCCAAGCTCTGTCCAGCTTGGGCCGCAACCGTCAAGCACAAGGTCCCCGGCGGATAGGTAACGCCCTTCCACGGGCAGAACCCGCCTCATATGTGTCGAGCACAATACTCTCCCAGCGACCAGACACTGCCCTCTCTGCGGGTAGGACCTGCCCCTCCGCGGGCAGAACCTGGTCCCCTGTCGGGCAGGACAACGTGTCCTTCACATGTTCTCAACGTGCTCCCCTCTGCAGGGACACGTCACTGACTAACTACCCACCTCCGAAAGAGCAGGTCAAACCCACTTTCCGGAGATCACGGGACAGTTGGAACATGGCAAAGACCACGTCCTGGTCTTCACTACGCCACGTAAGCCCTAGTAGTCACTTGGGTTGGGCCTGGCAATCCAGCCCAACACAAGTGACCGTTGGCCCAGCGCTGGGGTCTCTCTATAAATACCCTCTTTTACAAGAGGGTCAGGTAACTCACTTCTTACCCCTTTTCTGTACTTGTGATCACTCTGCCCATACGCTCACTTTAGCGTCGGAGTGTCTTGCAGGTACACCCCCTACTCTTCTTCAATACCGGTGAGCAGGCAGCAAGTTGAAGACGCGTGGCAACTAGTGATCCCTTTCTGATCAGGTCAAATCAATAATTAATTAATCTGTTGAAATTACTCTAAGTGACATATAATTTTATTCGTATTTTTACTTTCTTGTGTGCAGGTTTATTTCTTAAATGATATGAGTCTTGTATGTCTAACTCCTTTATCATTAATTTTTATTATTTATATAGAAAATTCCTTTTTAAAATGTCAAAACCATACATAAAATATTTAGTTGAAGATGTTTAAAACATATTCTTAATAAAACTTAAAAACAATGTTAAAGAATTTGCATTTATCATCAAAGGGGTGGTGGCGCAGTTGGCTAGCGCGTAGGTCTCATAGCTTTCGAGTAATCCTGAGGTCGAGAGTTCGAGCCTCTCTCACCCCAACATTGTAATTTTGAACAAGATAATTAATAATCCATTGGAATTACTCTAAGTGACATATAATATTTTTCATATTTTTACTTTTTTGTTTGCAGGTTTATTTCATAAATGATATGAGTCTTGTATGTCTAACTGCTTTATCATTAATTTTCATTATTTATATAGAAAAATCATTTTTAAATTGTCAAGTCCATACATAAAATATTTAGTTGAAGATGTTTAAAATATAAAAACAATGTTAAAAAATTTGGCATTTCTAATGAAAGTTTTTTAATAATTTTGTAAATTTCAAAATTTATAATATTGAAAGAATACAAGAATCAATTACATGCAATTAAAGAGTGGTATTTCAATTTAAAATAATGACACACTTAAACAAAATACCATAAACGACATTCCAAGAAAATGCTATGTTTAAGATGCGGTTATACTTGTAACTAAAACTATAAAATGAGACTATCCTCCCATGTATTTCCATAAACAAACAAAGGCATACCAAACTAAATAGAAATTTAAAGCTAAACATGAAAAGATGGAGAGTATGTTAGTAGCCCTATAGATGAAACACGAATAAAATTATATAACATTAACACTTATAACTTACGTTATCAAAGTTTCAGTTATTAAAATAAATATGTTATTGAAGTTTGCTTCTAAGTATACAATAGAAAATAAAAATATAGTAAAACACACTTGAGAAACTACGAACAATCTAGAGTCATGTAATTTTTTAAAATCCATAGCCCGATCATTGGAGAATTACAGGTTTTAAATGTATAATTTATTAAACTACAGTATCATCGGATTGCAAGTTTATGTCATAATGCAATGTTTTGAATTATTTGATGAAAGTGTTTTCATTTTCGCACTAAAAAAAGTATTTTGTATTTCTTATTTTCCCATTAATTAGAATTTTAGTGTTTTCCTCATGCTTTCTATTTTAAAAAGTAAATTAAATTTTTTGTAAAGTAATACATATTTAAGTTCTTTTCATATTTTAGTTTTCAGATACTCATAATGAAATTTTCTTATGAAAATTAATCTTCAAAATTTCATAATTCATAATTGTTTTTTATTTTTATAGTTCTAAAAGGTGTAAAAAATAATTGAGAACTTGTTCAAAAAAGCTCATAGAAATCAACATATAAAACTTTGCAGTAGACGTTTGTATTTTAAATAGCATTAAACAACCTTGAGATTCAATTTTAAAATAACATTTTAGAATTAAATTAAATGGAATGCATGCAAGAAATCATCTTTTGTGAGTTCTCCCTATTAATAGTCGTCAATGATTTTGTTTAAGAGACTGCATAATATTTTAGACAACACATCTCTTATACAATTATCTATTATCTACAAAGGGATCTGTGTCATATTCATCATTTTTTTTTCTATTTTGATGTTACCTTTCTATATTAGTTTTGTTCATATTTTTCTCATCCTATTCAAGTTTTTCTTTACTCAAGATATGTAAATATATTTTAATAGTGTATTAAATTCTTGTAAACTTTCAATCAAATTCTCTTATTCTTTGAAACTTTCTTGCTTTTGTAAGTTACAAACTACGATTTTAATTTTTTTTGCGTTTAATTCAATTTTAATTTTAAAAATTTATAAAAATATATATTTTAGTTTATCATCAAAGGGGTGGTGGCGCAGTTGGCTAACGCATAGGTCTCATAGCTTCCGAGTAATCCTGAGGTCGAGAGTTCGAGCCTCTCTCACCCCAACATTTTAATTTTGAAAAAGATAATTGTTCTGGCCTGGGCCCCGGCATGGCCAGGCAGGCCCAGCCCAATAATATTCTGCCAAGCTCTGTCCAGCTTGGGCCGCAACCGTCAAGCACAAGGTCCCCGGCGGATAGGTAACGCCCTTCCACGGGCAGAACCCGCCTCATATGTGTCGAGCACAATACTCTCCCAGCGACCAGACACTGCCCTCTCTGCGGGTAGGACCTGCCCCTCCGCGGGCAGAACCTGGTCCCCTGTCGGGCAGGACAACGTGTCCTTCACATGTTCTCAACGTGCTCCCCTCTGCAGGGACACGTCACTGACTAACTACCCACCTCCGAAAGAGCAGGTCAAACCCACTTTCCGGAGATCACGGGACAGTTGGAACATGGCAAAGACCACGTCCTGGTCTTCACTACGCCACGTAAGCCCTAGTAGTCACTTGGGTTGGGCCTGGCAATCCAGCCCAACACAAGTGACCGTTGGCCCAGCGCTGGGGTCTCTCTATAAATACCCTCTTTTACAAGAGGGTCAGGTAACTCACTTCTTACCCCTTTTCTGTACTTGTGATCACTCTGCCCATACGCTCACTTTAGCGTCGGAGTGTCTTGCAGGTACACCCCCTACTCTTCTTCAATACCGGTGAGCAGGCAGCAAGTTGAAGACGCGTGGCAACTAGTGATCCCTTTCTGATCAGGTCAAATCAATAATTAATTAATCTGTTGAAATTACTCTAAGTGACATATAATTTTATTCGTATTTTTACTTTCTTGTGTGCAGGTTTATTTCTTAAATGATATGAGTCTTGTATGTCTAACTCCTTTATCATTAATTTTTATTATTTATATAGAAAATTCCTTTTTAAAATGTCAAAACCATACATAAAATATTTAGTTGAAGATGTTTAAAACATATTCTTAATAAAACTTAAAAACAATGTTAAAGAATTTGCATTTATCATCAAAGGGGTGGTGGCGCAGTTGGCTAGCGCGTAGGTCTCATAGCTTTCGAGTAATCCTGAGGTCGAGAGTTCGAGCCTCTCTCACCCCAACATTGTAATTTTGAACAAGATAATTAATAATCCATTGGAATTACTCTAAGTGACATATAATATTTTTCATATTTTTACTTTTTTGTTTGCAGGTTTATTTCATAAATGATATGAGTCTTGTATGTCTAACTGCTTTATCATTAATTTTCATTATTTATATAGAAAAATCATTTTTAAATTGTCAAGTCCATACATAAAATATTTAGTTGAAGATGTTTAAAATATAAAAACAATGTTAAAAAATTTGGCATTTCTAATGAAAGTTTTTTAATAATTTTGTAAATTTCAAAATTTATAATATTGAAAGAATACAAGAATCAATTACATGCAATTAAAGAGTGGTATTTCAATTTAAAATAATGACACACTTAAACAAAATACCATAAACGACATTCCAAGAAAATGCTATGTTTAAGATGCGGTTATACTTGTAACTAAAACTATAAAATGAGACTATCCTCCCATGTATTTCCATAAACAAACAAAGGCATACCAAACTAAATAGAAATTTAAAGCTAAACATGAAAAGATGGAGAGTATGTTAGTAGCCCTATAGATGAAACACGAATAAAATTATATAACATTAACACTTATAACTTACGTTATCAAAGTTTCAGTTATTAAAATAAATATGTTATTGAAGTTTGCTTCTAAGTATACAATAGAAAATAAAAATATAGTAAAACACACTTGAGAAACTACGAACAATCTAGAGTCATGTAATTTTTTAAAATCCATAGCCCGATCATTGGAGAATTACAGGTTTTAAATGTATAATTTATTAAACTACAGTATCATCGGATTGCAAGTTTATGTCATAATGCAATGTTTTGAATTATTTGATGAAAGTGTTTTCATTTTCGCACTAAAAAAAGTATTTTGTATTTCTTATTTTCCCATTAATTAGAATTTTAGTGTTTTCCTCATGCTTTCTATTTTAAAAAGTAAATTAAATTTTTTGTAAAGTAATACATATTTAAGTTCTTTTCATATTTTAGTTTTCAGATACTCATAATGAAATTTTCTTATGAAAATTAATCTTCAAAATTTCATAATTCATAATTGTTTTTTATTTTTATAGTTCTAAAAGGTGTAAAAAATAATTGAGAACTTGTTCAAAAAAGCTCATAGAAATCAACATATAAAACTTTGCAGTAGACGTTTGTATTTTAAATAGCATTAAACAACCTTGAGATTCAATTTTAAAATAACATTTTAGAATTAAATTAAATGGAATGCATGCAAGAAATCATCTTTTGTGAGTTCTCCCTATTAATAGTCGTCAATGATTTTGTTTAAGAGACTGCATAATATTTTAGACAACACATCTCTTATACAATTATCTATTATCTACAAAGGGATCTGTGTCATATTCATCATTTTTTTTTCTATTTTGATGTTACCTTTCTATATTAGTTTTGTTCATATTTTTCTCATCCTATTCAAGTTTTTCTTTACTCAAGATATGTAAATATATTTTAATAGTGTATTAAATTCTTGTAAACTTTCAATCAAATTCTCTTATTCTTTGAAACTTTCTTGCTTTTGTAAGTTACAAACTACGATTTTAATTTTTTTTGCGTTTAATTCAATTTTAATTTTCAAAATTTATAAAAATATATATTTTAGTTTATCATCAAAGGGGTGGTGGCGCAGTTGGCTAGCGCGTAGGTCTCATAGCTTCCGAGTAATCCTGAGGTCGAGAGTTCGAGCCTCTCTCACCCCAACATTTTAATTTTGAAAAAGATAATTGTTCTGGCCTGGGCCCCGGCATGGCCAGGCAGGCCCAGCCCAATAATATTCTGCCAAGCTCTGTCCAGCTTGGGCCGCAACCGTCAAGCACAAGGTCCCAGGCGGATAGGTAATGCCCCTCCACGGGCATAACCCGCCTCATCTGTGTCGAGCACAATACTCTCCCAGCGACCAGACACTACCCTCTCTGCGGGTAGGACATGCCCCTCCGCGGGCAGAACCTGGTCCCGTGTCGGGCAGGACAACGTGTCCTTCACATGTTCTCAACGTGCTCCCCTCTGCAGGGACACGTCACTGACTAACTACCCACCTCCGAAAGAGCAGGTCAAACCCACTTTCCGGAGATCACGGGACAGTTGGAACATGGCAAAGACCACGTCCTGGTCTTCACTACGCCACGTAAGCCCTAGTAGTCACTTGGGTTGGGCCTGGCAATCCAGCCCAACACAAGTGACCGTTGGCCCAGCGCTGGGGTCTCTCTATAAATACCCTCTTTTACAAGAGGGTCAGGTAATTCACTTCTTACCCCTTTTCTGTACTTGTGATCACTCTGCCCATACGCTCACTTTAGCGTCGGAGTGTCTTGCAGGTACACCCCCTACTCTTCTTCAATACCGGTGAGCAGGCAGCAAGTTGAAGACGCGTGGCAACTAGTGATCCCTTTCTGATCAGGTCAAATCAATAATTAATTAATCTGTTGAAATTACTCTAAGTGACATATAATTTTATTCGTATTTTTACTTTCTTGTGTGCAGGTTTATTTCTTAAATGATGTGAGTCTTGTATGTCTAACTCCTTTATCATTAATTTTTATTATTTATATAGAAAATTCCTTTTTAAAATGTCAAAACCATACATAAAATATTTAGTTGAAGATGTTTAAAACATATTCTTAATAAAACTTAAAAACAATGTTAAAGAATTTGCATTTATCATCAAAGGGGTGGTGGCGCAGTTGGCTAGCGCGTAGGTCTCATAGCTTTCGAGTAATCCTGAGGTCGAGAGTTCGAGCCTCTCTCACCCCAACATTGTAATTTTGAACAAGATAATTAATAATCCGTTGGAATTACTCTAAGTGACATATAATATTTTTCATATTTTTACTTTTTTGTTTGCAGGTTTATTTCATAAATGATATGAGTCTTGTATGTCTAACTGCTTTATCATTAATTTTCATTATTTATATAGAAAAATCATTTTTAAATTGTCAAGTCCATACATAAAATATTTAGTTGAAGATGTTTAAAATATAAAAACAATGTTAAAAAATTTGGCTTTTCTAATGAAAGTTTTTTAATAATTTTGTAAATTTCAAAATTTATAATATTGAAAGAATACAAGAATCAATTACATGCAATTAAAGAGTGGTATTTCAATTTAAAATAATGACACACTTAAACAAAATACCATAAACGACATTCCAAGAAAATGCTATGTTTAAGATGCGGTTATACTTGTAACTAAAACTATAAAATGAGACTATCCTCCCATGTATTTCCATAAACAAACAAAGGCATACCAAACTAAATAGAAATTTAAAGCTAAACATGAAAAGATGGAGAGTATGCTAGTAGCCCTATAGATGAAACACGAATAAAATTATATAACATTAACACTTATAACTTACGTTATCAAAGTTTCAGTTATTAAAATAAATATGTTCTTGAAGTTTGCTTCTAAGTATACAATAGAAAATAAAAATATAGTAAAACACACTTGAGAAACTACGAACAATCTAGAGTCATGTAATTTTTTAAAATCCATAGCCCGATCATTGGAGAATTACAGGTTTTAAATGTATAATTTATTAAACTACAGTATCATCGGATTGCAAGGTTATGTCATAATGCAATGTTTTGAATTATTTGATGAAAGTGTTTTCATTTTCGCACTAAAAAAAGTATTTTGTATTTCTTATTTTCCCATTAATTAGAATTTTAGTGTTTTCCTCATGCTTTCTATCTTAAAAAGTAAATTAAATTTTTTGTAAAGTAATACATATTTAAGTTCTTTTCATATTTTAGTTTTCTGATACTCATAATGAAATTTTCTTATGGAAATTAATCTTTAAAATTTCATAATTCATAATTGTTTTTTATTTTTATAGTTCTAAAAGGTGTAAAAAATAATTGAGAACTTGTTCAAAAAAGCTCATAGAAATCAACATATAAAACTTTGCAGTAGACGTTTGTATTTTAAATAACATTAAACAACCTTGAGATTCAATTTTAAAATAACATTTTAGAATTAAATTAAATGGAATGCATGCAAGAAATCATCTTTTGTGAGTTCTCCCTATTAATAGTCGTCAATGATTTTGTTTAAGAGACTGCATAATATTTTAAACAACACATCTCTTATACAATTATCTATTATCTACAAAGGGATCTGTGTCATATTCATCATTTTTTTTCTATTTTGATGTTACCTTTCTATATTAGTTTTGTTCATATTTTTCTCATCCTATTCAAGTTTTTCTTTACTCAAGATATGTAAATATAATTTAATAGTGTATTAAATTCTTGTAAACTTTCAATCAAATTCTCTTATTCTTTGAAACTTTCTTGCTTTTGTAAGTTACAAACTACGATTTTAATTTTTTTTGCGTTTAATTCAATTTTAATTTTCAAGATTTATAAAAATATATATTTTAGTTTATCATCAAAGGGGTGGTGGCGCAGTTGGCTAGCGCGTAGGTCTCATAGCTTCCGAGTAATCCTGAGGTCGAGAGTTCGAGCCTCTCTCACCCCAACATTTTAATTTTGAAAAAGATAATTGTTCTGGCCTGGGCCCCGGCATGGTCAGGCAGGCCCAGCCTAATAATATTCTGCCAAGCTCAGTCCAGCTTGGGACGCAACCGTCAAGCACAAGGTCCCCGGCGGATAGGTAATGCCCCTCCACGGGCAGAACCCGCCTCATCTGTGTCGAGCACAATACTCTCCCAGCGACCAAACACTGCTCTCTCCGCGGGCAGGACCTGCCCCTCCGCGGGCAGAACCTGGTCTCCTTTCGGGCAGGACAACGTGTCCTTCACACGTTCTCAACGTGCTCCCCTCTGCAGGGACACGTCACCGACTAACTACCCACCTCCGAAAGAGCAGGTCAAACCCACTTTCCAGAGATCACGGGACAGTTGGACAATGGCAAAGACCACGTCCTGGTCTTCACTACGCCACGTAAGCCCTAGTAGTCACTTGGGTTGGGCCTGGCAATCCAGCCCAACACAAGTGACCGTTGGCCCAGCGCTGGGGTCTCTCTATAAATACCCTCTTTCACAAGAGGGTCAGGTAATTCACATCTTACCCCTTTTCTGTACTTGTGATCACTCTGCCCATACGCTCACTTTAGCGTCGGAGTGTCTTGCAGGTACACCCCCTACTCTTCTTCAATACCGGTGAGCAGGCAGCAAGTTGAAGACGCGTGGCATCTAGTGATCCCTTTCTGATCAGTTCAAATCAATAATTAATTAATCCGTTGAAATTACTCTAAGTGACATATAATTTTATTCGTATTTTTACTTTCTTGTGTGCAGGTTTATTTCTTAAATGATATGAGTCTTGTATGTCTAACTCCTTTATCATTAATTTTTATTATTTATATAGAAAATTCCTTTTTAAAATGTCAAAACCATACATAAAATATTTAGTTGAAGATGTTTAAAACATATTCTTAATAAAACTTAAAAACAATGTTAAAAAATTTGCATTTATCATCAAAGGGGTGGTGGTGTAGTTGGCTAGCGCGTAGGTCTCATAGCTCTAGAGTAATCCTGAGGTCGAGAGTTCGAGCCTCTCTCACCCCAACATTGTAATTTTGAACAAGATAATTAATAATCCGTTGGAATTACTCTAAGTGACATATAATTTTATTCAAAATTTATAATATTGAAAGAATACAAGAATCAATTACATGCAATTAAAGAGTGGTATTTCAATTTAAAATAATGACACACTTAAACAAAATACCATAAACGACATTCCAAGAAAATGCTATGTTTAAGATGCGGTTATACTTGTAACTAAAACTATAAAATGAGACTATCCTCCCATGTATTTCCATAAACAAACAAAGGCATACCAAACTAAATAGAAATTTAAAGCTAAACATGAAAAGATGGAGAGTGTGCTAGTAGCCCTATAGATGAAACACGAATAAAATTATATAACATTAACACTTATAACTTATGTTATCAAAGTTTCAGTTATTAAAATAAATATGTTATTAAAGTTTGCTTCTAAGTATACAATAGAAAATAAAAATATAGTAAAACACACTTGAGAAACTACGAACAATCTAGAGTCATGTAATTTTTTAAAATTCATAGCCCGATCATTGGAGAATTACAGGTTTTAAATGTATAATTTATTAAACTACAGTATCATCGGATTGCAAGGTTATGTCAAAATGCAATGTTTTGAATTATTTGATGAAAGTGTTTTCATTTTCGCACTAAAAAAAGTATTTTGTATTTCTTATTTTCCCATTAATTAGAATTTTAGTGTTTTCCTCATGCTTTCTATTTTAAAAAGTAAATTAAATTTTTTGTAAAGTAATACATATTTAAGTTCTTTTCATATTTTAGTTTTCAGATACTCATAATGAAATTTTCTTATGGAAATTAATCTTCAAAATTTCATAATTCATAATTGTTTTTTATTTTTATAGTTCTAAAAGGTGTAAAAAATAATTGAGAACTTGTTCAAAAAAGCTCATAGAAATCAACATATAAAACTTTGCAGTAGACGTTTGTATTTTAAATAGCATTAAACAACCTTGAGATTCAATTTTAAAATAACATTTTAGAATTAAATTAAATGGAATGCATTCAAGAAATCTTCTTTTGTGAGTTCTCCCTATTAATAGTCGTCAATGATTTTGTTTAAGAGACTGCATAATATTTTAGACAACACATCTCTTATACAATTATCTATTATCTACAAAGGGATCTGTGTCATATTCATCATTTTTTTTTCTATTTTGATGTTACCTTTCTATATTAGTTTTGTTCATATTTTTCTCATCCTATTCAAGTTTTTCTTTACTCAAGATATGTAAATATATTTTAATAGTGTATTAAATTCTTGTAAACTTTCAATCAAATTCTCTTATTCTTTGAAACTTTCTTGCTTTTGTAAGTTACAAACTACGATTTTAATTTTTTTTGCGTTTAATTCAATTTTAATTTTAAAAATTTATAAAAATATATATTTTAGTTTATCATCAAAGGGGTGGTGGCGCAGTTGGCTAACGCATAGGTCTCATAGCTTCCGAGTAATCCTGAGGTCGAGAGTTCGAGCCTCTCTCACCCCAACATTTTAATTTTGAAAAAGATAATTGTTCTGGCCTGGGCCCCGGCATGGCCAGGCAGGCCCAGCCCAATAATATTCTGCCAAGCTCTGTCCAGCTTGGGCCGCAACCGTCAAGCACAAGGTCCCCGGCGGATAGGTAACGCCCTTCCACGGGCAGAACCCGCCTCATATGTGTCGAGCACAATACTCTCCCAGCGACCAGACACTGCCCTCTCTGCGGGTAGGACCTGCCCCTCCGCGGGCAGAACCTGGTCCCCTGTTGGGCAGGACAACGTGTCCTTCACATGTTCTCAACGTGCTCCCCTCTGCAGGGACACGTCACTGACTAACTACCCACCTCCGAAAGAGCAGGTCAAACCCACTTTCCGGAGATCACGGGACAGTTGGAACATGGCAAAGACCACGTCCTGGTCTTCACTACGCCACGTAAGCCCTAGTAGTCACTTGGGTTGGGCCTGGCAATCCAGCCCAACACAAGTGGCCGTTGGCCCAGCGCTGGGGTCTCTCTATAAATACCCTCTTTTACAAGAGGGTCAGGTAATTCACTTCTTACCCCTTTTCTGTACTTGTGATCACTCTGCCCATACGCTCACTTTAGCGTCGGAGTGTCTTGCAGGTACACCCCCTACTCTTCTTCAATACCGGTGAGCAGGCAGCAAGTTGAAGACGCGTGGCAACTAGTGATCCCTTTCTGATCAGGTCAAATCAATAATTAATTAATCTGTTGAAATTACTCTAAGTGACATATAATTTTATTCGTATTTTTACTTTCTTGTGTGCAGGTTTATTTCTTAAATGATATGAGTCTTGTATGTCTAACTCCTTTATCATTAATTTTTATTATTTATATAGAAAATTCCTTTTTAAAATGTCAAAACCATACATAAAATATTTAGTTGAAGATGTTTAAAACATATTCTTAATAAAACTTAAAAACAATGTTAAAGAATTTGCATTTATCATCAAAGGGGTGGTGGCGCAGTTGGCTAGCGCGTAGGTCTCATAGCTTTCGAGTAATCCTGAGGTCGAGAGTTCGAGCCTCTCTCACCCCAACATTGTAATTTTGAACAAGATAATTAATAATCCATTGGAATTACTCTAAGTGACATATAATATTTTTCATATTTTTACTTTTTTGTTTGCAGGTTTATTTCATAAATGATATGAGTCTTGTATGTCTAACTGCTTTATCATTAATTTTCATTATTTATATAGAAAAATCATTTTTAAATTGTCAAGTCCATACATAAAATATTTAGTTGAAGATGTTTAAAATATAAAAACAATGTTAAAAAATTTGGCATTTCTAATGAAAGTTTTTTAATAATTTTGTAAATTTCAAAATTTATAATATTGAAAGAATACAAGAATCAATTACATGCAATTAAAGAGTGGTATTTCAATTTAAAATAATGACACACTTAAACAAAATACCATAAACGACATTCCAAGAAAATGCTATGTTTAAGATGCGGTTATACTTGTAACTAAAACTATAAAATGAGACTATCCTCCCATGTATTTCCATAAACAAACAAAGGCATACCAAACTAAATAGAAATATAAAGCTAAACATGAAAAGATGGAGAGTATGTTAGTAGCCCTATAGATGAAACACGAATAAAATTATATAACATTAACACTTATAACTTACGTTATCAAAGTTTCAGTTATTAAAATAAATATGTTATTGAAGTTTGCTTCTAAGTATACAATAGAAAATAAAAATATAGTAAAACACACTTGAGAAACTACGAACAATCTAGAGTCATGTAATTTTTTAAAATCCATAGCCCGATCATTGGAGAATTACAGGTTTTAAATGTATAATTTATTAAACTACAGTATCATCGGATTGCAAGTTTATGTCATAATGCAATGTTTTGAATTATTTGATGAAAGTGTTTTCATTTTCGCACTAAAAAAAGTATTTTGTATTTCTTATTTTCCCATTAATTAGAATTTTAGTGTTTTCCTCATGCTTTCTATTTTAAAAAGTAAATTAAATTTTTTGTAAAGTAATACATATTTAAGTTCTTTTCATATTTTAGTTTTCAGATACTCATAATGAAATTTTCTTATGAAAATTAATCTTCAAAATTTCATAATTCATAATTGTTTTTTATTTTTATAGTTCTAAAAGGTGTAAAAAATAATTGAGAACTTGTTCAAAAAAGCTCATAGAAATCAACATATAAAACTTTGCAGTAGACGTTTGTATTTTAAATAGCATTAAACAACCTTGAGATTCAATTTTAAAATAACATTTTAGAATTAAATTAAATGGAATGCATGCAAGAAATCATCTTTTGTGAGTTCTCCCTATTAATAGTCGTCAATGATTTTGTTTAAGAGACTGCATAATATTTTAGACAACACATCTCTTATACAATTATCTATTATCTACAAAGGGATCTGTGTCATATTCATCATTTTTTTTTCTATTTTGATGTTACCTTTCTATATTAGTTTTGTTCATATTTTTCTCATCCTATTCAAGTTTTTCTTTACTCAAGATATGTAAATATATTTTAATAGTGTATTAAATTCTTGTAAACTTTCAATCAAATTCTCTTATTCTTTGAAACTTTCTTGCTTTTGTAAGTTACAAACTACGATTTTAATTTTTTTTGCGTTTAATTCAATTTTAATTTTAAAAATTTAAAAAAATATATATTTTAGTTTATCATCAAAGGGGTGGTGGCGCAGTTGGCTAACGCATAGGTCTCATAGCTTCCGAGTAATCCTGAGGTCGAGAGTTCGAGCCTCTCTCACCCCAACATTTTAATTTTGAAAAAGATAATTGTTCTGGCCTGGGCCCCGGGATGGCCAGGCAGGCCCAGCCCAATAATATTCTGCCAAGCTCTGTCCAGCTTGGGCCGCAACCGTCAAGCACAAGGTCCCCGGCGGATAGGTAACGCCCTTCCACGGGCAGAACCCGCCTCATATGTGTCGAGCACAATACTCTCCCAGCGACCAGACACTGCCCTCTCTGCGGGTAGGACCTGCCCCTCCGCGGGCAGAACCTGGTCCCCTGTCGGGCAGGACAACGTGTCCTTCACATGTTCTCAACGTGCTCCCCTCTGCAGGGACACGTCACTGACTAACTACCCACCTCCGAAAGAGCAGGTCAAACCCACTTTCCGGAGATCACGGGACAGTTGGAACATGGCAAAGACCACGTCCTGGTCTTCACTACGCCACGTAAGCCCTAGTAGTCACTTGGGTTGGGCCTGGCAATCCAGCCCAACACAAGTGACCGTTGGCCCAGCGCTGGGGTCTCTCTATAAATACCCTCTTTTACAAGAGGGTCAGGTAACTCACTTCTTACCCCTTTTCTGTACTTGTGATCACTCTGCCCATACGCTCACTTTAGCGTCGGAGTGTCTTGCAGGTACACCCCCTACTCTTCTTCAATACCGGTGAGCAGGCAGCAAGTTGAAGACGCGTGGCAACTAGTGATCCCTTTCTGATCAGGTCAAATCAATAATTAATTAATCTGTTGAAATTACTCTAAGTGACATATAATTTTATTCGTATTTTTACTTTCTTGTGTGCAGGTTTATTTCTTAAATGATATGAGTCTTGTATGTCTAACTCCTTTATCATTAATTTTTATTATTTATATAGAAAATTCCTTTTTAAAATGTCAAAACCATACATAAAATATTTAGTTGAAGATGTTTAAAACATATTCTTAATAAAACTTAAAAACAATGTTAAAGAATTTGCATTTATCATCAAAGGGGTGGTGGCGCAGTTGGCTAGCGCGTAGGTCTCATAGCTTTCGAGTAATCCTGAGGTCGAGAGTTCGAGCCTCTCTCACCCCAACATTGTAATTTGAACAAGATAATTAATAATCCATTGGAATTACTCTAAGTGACATATAATATTTTTCATATTTTTACTTTTTTGTTTGCAGGTTTATTTCATAAATGATATGAGTCTTGTATGTCTAACTGCTTTATCATTAATTTTCATTATTTATATAGAAAAATCATTTTTAAATTGTCAAGTCCATACATAAAATATTTAGTTGAAGATGTTTAAAATATAAAAACAATGTTAAAAAATTTGGCATTTCTAATGAAAGTTTTTTAATAATTTTGTAAATTTCAAAATTTATAATATTGAAAGAATACAAGAATCAATTACATGCAATTAAAGAGTGGTATTTCAATTTAAAATAATGACACACTTAAACAAAATACCATAAACGACATTCCAAGAAAATGCTATGTTTAAGATGCGGTTATACTTGTAACTAAAACTATAAAATGAGACTATCCTCCCATGTATTTCCATAAACAAACAAAGGCATACCAAACTAAATAGAAATTTAAAGCTAAACATGAAAAGATGGAGAGTATGTTAGTAGCCCTATAGATGAAACACGAATAAAATTATATAACATTAACACTTATAACTTACGTTATCAAAGTTTCAGTTATTAAAATAAATATGTTATTGAAGTTTGCTTCTAAGTATACAATAGAAAATAAAAATATAGTAAAACACACTTGAGAAACTACGAACAATCTAGAGTCATGTAATTTTTTAAAATCCATAGCCCGATCATTGGAGAATTACAGGTTTTAAATGTATAATTTATTAAACTACAGTATCATCGGATTGCAAGTTTATGTCATAATGCAATGTTTTGAATTATTTGATGAAAGTGTTTTCATTTTCGCACTAAAAAAAGTATTTTGTATTTCTTATTTTCCCATTAATTAGAATTTTAGTGTTTTCCTCATGCTTTCTATTTTAAAAAGTAAATTAAATTTTTTGTAAAGTAATACATATTTAAGTTCTTTTCATATTTTAGTTTTCAGATACTCATAATGAAATTTTCTTATGAAAATTAATCTTCAAAATTTCATAATTCATAATTGTTTTTTATTTTTATAGTTCTAAAAGGTGTAAAAAATAATTGAGAACTTGTTCAAAAAAGCTCATAGAAATCAACATATAAAACTTTGCAGTAGACGTTTGTATTTTAAATAGCATTAAACAACCTTGAGATTCAATTTTAAAATAACATTTTAGAATTAAATTAAATGGAATGCATGCAAGAAATCATCTTTTGTGAGTTCTCCCTATTAATAGTCGTCAATGATTTTGTTTAAGAGACTGCATAATATTTTAGACAACACATCTCTTATACAATTATCTATTATCTACAAAGGGATCTGTGTCATATTCATCATTTTTTTTTCTATTTTGATGTTACCTTTCTATATTAGTTTTGTTCATATTTTTCTCATCCTATTCAAGTTTTTCTTTACTCAAGATATGTAAATATATTTTAATAGTGTATTAAATTCTTGTAAACTTTCAATCAAATTCTCTTATTCTTTGAAACTTTCTTGCTTTTGTAAGTTACAAACTACGATTTTAATTTTTTTTGCGTTTAATTCAATTTTAATTTTAAAAATTTATAAAAATATATATTTTAGTTTATCATCAAAGGGGTGGTGGCGCAGTTGGCTAACGCATAGGTCTCATAGCTTCCGAGTAATCCTGAGGTCGAGAGTTCGAGCCTCTCTCACCCCAACATTTTAATTTTGAAAAAGATAATTGTTCTGGCCTGGGCCCCGGCATGGCCAGGCAGGCCCAGCCCAATAATATTCTGCCAAGCTCTGTCCAGCTTGGGCCGCAACCGTCAAGCACAAGGTCCCCGGCGGATAGGTAACGCCCTTCCACGGGCAGAACCCGCCTCATATGTGTCGAGCACAATACTCTCCCAGCGACCAGACACTGCCCTCTCTGCGGGTAGGACCTGCCCCTCCGCGGGCAGAACCTGGTCCCCTGTCGGGCAGGACAACGTGTCCTTCACATGTTCTCAACGTGCTCCCCTCTGCAGGGACACGTCACTGACTAACTACCCACCTCCGAAAGAGCAGGTCAAACCCACTTTCCGGAGATCACGGGACAGTTGGAACATGGCAAAGACCACGTCCTGGTCTTCACTACGCCACGTAAGCCCTAGTAGTCACTTGGGTTGGGCCTGGCAATCCAGCCCAACACAAGTGACCGTTGGCCCAGCGCTGGGGTCTCTCTATAAATGCCCTCTTTTACAAGAGGGTCAGGTAACTCACTTCTTACCCCTTTTCTGTACTTGTGATCACTCTGCCCATACGCTCACTTTAGCGTCGGAGTGTCTTGCAGGTACACCCCCTACTCTTCTTCAATACCGGTGAGCAGGCAGCAAGTTGAAGACGCGTGGCAACTAGTGATCCCTTTCTGATCAGGTCAAATCAATAATTAATTAATCTGTTGAAATTACTCTAAGTGACATATAATTTTATTCGTATTTTTACTTTCTTGTGTGCAGGTTTATTTCTTAAATGATATGAGTCTTGTATGTCTAACTCCTTTATCATTAA
The DNA here is from genome assembly GCA_963859935.3 of Lathyrus sativus. NCBI lineage: Eukaryota > Viridiplantae > Streptophyta > Magnoliopsida > Fabales > Fabaceae > Lathyrus > Lathyrus sativus. Next base: position 18,812,518 of record OZ012737.1, read on the forward strand.
TTTTTATTATTTATATAGAAAATTCCTTTTTAAAATGTCAAAACCATACATAAAATATTTAGTTGAAGATGTTTAAAACATATTCTTAATAAAACTTAAAAACAATGTTAAAGAATTTGCATTTATCATCAAAGGGGTGGTGGCGCAGTTGGCTAGCGCGTAGGTCTCATAGCTTTCGAGTAATCCGGAGGTCGAGAGTTCGAGCCTCTCTCACCCCAACATTGTAATTTTGAACAAGATAATTAATAATCCATTGGAATTACTCTAAGTGACATATAATATTTTTCATATTTTTACTTTTTTGTTTGCAGGTTTATTTCATAAATGATATGAGTCTTGTATGTCTAACTGCTTTATCATTAATTTTCATTATTTATATAGAAAAATCATTTTTAAATTGTCAAGTCCATACATAAAATATTTAGTTGAAGATGTTTAAAATATAAAAACAATGTTAAAAAATTTGGCATTTCTAATGAAAGTTTTTTAATAATTTTGTAAATTTCAAAATTTATAATATTGAAAGAATACAAGAATCAATTACATGCAATTAAAGAGTGGTATTTCAATTTAAAATAATGACACACTTAAACAAAATACCATAAACGACATTCCAAGAAAATGCTATGTTTAAGATGCGGTTATACTTGTAACTAAAACTATAAAATGAGACTATCCTCCCATGTATTTCCATAAACAAACAAAGGCATACCAAACTAAATAGAAATTTAAAGCTAAACATGAAAAGATGGAGAGTATGTTAGTAGCCCTATAGATGAAACACGAATAAAATTATATAACATTAACACTTATAACTTACGTTATCAAAGTTTCAGTTATTAAAATAAATATGTTATTGAAGTTTGCTTCTAAGTATACAATAGAAAATAAAAATATAGTAAAACACACTTGAGAAACTACGAACAATCTAGAGTCATGTAATTTTTTAAAATCCATAGCCCGATCATTGGATAATTACAGGTTTTAAATGTATAATTTATTAAACTACAGTATCATCGGATTGCAAGTTTATGTCATAATGCAATGTTTTGAATTATTTGATGAAAGTGTTTTCATTTTCGCACTAAAAAAAGTATTTTGTATTTCTTATTTTCCCATTAATTAGAATTTTAGTGTTTTCCTCATGCTTTCTATTTTAAAAAGTAAATTAAATTTTTTGTAAAGTAATACATATTTAAGTTCTTTTCATATTTTAGTTTTCAGATACTCATAATGAAATTTTCTTATGAAAATTAATCTTCAAAATTTCATAATTCATAATTGTTTTTTATTTTTATAGTTCTAAAAGGTGTAAAAAATAATTGAGAACTTGTTCAAAAAAGCTCATAGAAATCAACATATAAAACTTTGCAGTAGACGTTTGTATTTTAAATAGCATTAAACAACCTTGAGATTCAATTTTAAAATAACATTTTAGAATTAAATTAAATGGAATGCATGCAAGAAATCATCTTTTGTGAGTTCTCCCTATTAATAGTCGTCAATGATTTTGTTTAAGAGACTGCATAATATTTTAGACAACACATCTCTTATACAATTATCTATTATCTACAAAGGGATCTGTGTCATATTCATCATTTTTTTTTCTATTTTGATGTTACCTTTCTATATTAGTTTTGTTCATATTTTTCTCATCCTATTCAAGTTTTTCTTTACTCAAGATATGTAAATATATTTTAATAGTGTATTAAATTCTTGTAAACTTTCAATCAAATTCTCTTATTCTTTGAAACTTTCTTGCTTTTGTAAGTTACAAACTACGATTTTAATTTTTTTTGCGTTTAATTCAATTTTAATTTTCAAAATTTATAAAAATATATATTTTAGTTTATCATCAAAGGGGTGGTGGCGCAGTTGGCTAGCGTGTAGGTCTCATAGCTTCCGAGTAATCCTGAGGTCGAGAGTTCGAGCCTCTCTCACCCCAACATTTTAATTTTGAAAAAGATAATTGTTCTGGCCTGGGCCCCGGCATGGCCAGGCAGGCCCAGCCCAATAATATTCTGCCAAGCTCTGTCCAGCTTGGGCCGCAACCGTCAAGCACAAGGTCCCCGGCGGATAGGTAACGCCCTTCCACGGGCAGAACCCGCCTCATATGTGTCGAGCACAATACTCTCCCAGCGACCAGACACTACCCTCTCTGCGGGTAGGACCTGCCCCTCCGCGGGCAGAACCTGGTCCCCTGTCGGGCAGGACAACGTGTCCTTCACATGTTCTCAACGTGCTCCCCTCTGCAGGGACACGTCACTGACTAACTACCCACCTCCGAAAGAGCAGGTCAAACCCACTTTCCGGAGATCACGGGACAGTTGGAACATGGCAAAGACCACGTCCTGGTCTTCACTACGCCACGTAAGCCCTAGTAGTCACTTGGGTTGGGCCTGGCAATCCAGCCCAACACAAGTGACCGTTGGCCCAGCGCTGGGGTCTCTCTATAAATACCCTCTTTTACAAGAGGGTCAGGTAACTCACTTCTTACCCCTTTTCTGTACTTGTGATCACTCTGCCCATACGCTCACTTTAGCGTCGGAGTGTCTTGCAGGTACACCCCCTACTCTTCTTCAATACCGGTGAGCAGGCAGCAAGTTGAAGACGCGTGGCAACTAGTGATCCCTTTCTGATCAGGTCAAATCAATAATTAATTAATCTGTTGAAATTACTCTAAGTGACATATAATTTTATTCGTATTTTTACTTTCTTGTGTGCAGGTTTATTTCTTAAATGATATGAGTCTTGTATGTCTAACTCCTTTATCATTAATTTTTATTATTTATATAGAAAATTCCTTTTTAAAATGTCAAAACCATACATAAAATATTTAGTTGAAGATGTTTAAAACATATTCTTAATAAAACTTAAAAACAATGTTAAAGAATTTGCATTTATCATCAAAGGGGTGGTGGCGCAGTTGGCTAGCGCGTAGGTCTCATAGCTTTCGAGTAATCCTGAGGTCGAGAGTTCGAGCCTCTCTCACCCCAACATTGTAATTTTGAACAAGATAATTAATAATCCATTGGAATTACTCTAAGTGACATATAATATTTTTCATATTTTTACTTTTTTGTTTGCAGGTTTATTTCATAAATGATATGAGTCTTGTATGTCTAACTGCTTTATCATTAATTTTCATTATTTATATAGAAAAATCATTTTTAAATTGTCAAGTCCATACATAAAATATTTAGTTGAAGATGTTTAAAATATAAAAACAATGTTAAAAAATTTGGCATTTCTAATGAAAGTTTTTTAATAATTTTGTAAATTTCAAAATTTATAATATTGAAAGAATACAAGAATCAATTACATGCAATTAAAGAGTGGTATTTCAATTTAAAATAATGACACACTTAAACAAAATACCATAAACGACATTCCAAGAAAATGCTATGTTTAAGATGCGGTTATACTTGTAACTAAAACTATAAAATGAGACTATCCTCCCATGTATTTCCATAAACAAACAAAGGCATACCAAACTAAATAGAAATTTAAAGCTAAACATGAAAAGATGGAGAGTATGTTAGTAGCCCTATAGATGAAACACGAATAAAATTATATAACATTAACACTTATAACTTACGTTATCAAAGTTTCAGTTATTAAAATAAATATGTTATTGAAGTTTGCTTCTAAGTATACAATAGAAAATAAAAATATAGTAAAACACACTTGAGAAACTACGAACAATCTAGAGTCATGTAATTTTTTAAAATCCATAGCCTGATCATTGGAGAATTACAGGTTTTAAATGTATAATTTATTAAACTACAGTATCATCGGATTGCAAGGTTATGTCATAATGCAATGTTTTGAATTATTTGATGAAAGTGTTTTCATTTTCGCACTAAAAAAAGTATTTTGTATTTCTTATTTTCCCATTAATTAGAATTTTAGTGTTTTCCTCATGCTTTCTATTTTAAAAAGTAAATTAAATTTTTTGTAAAGTAATACATATTTAAGTTCTTTTCATATTTTAGTTTTCAGATACTCATAATGAAATTTTCTTATGAAAATTAATCTTCAAAATTTCATAATTCATAATTGTTTTTTATTTTTATAGTTCTAAAAGGTGTAAAAAGTAATTGAGAACTTGTTCAAAAAAGCTCATAGAAATCAACATATAAAACTTTGCAGTAGACGTTTGTATTTTAAATAGCATTAAACAACCTTGAGATTCAATTTTAAAATAACATTTTAGAATTAAATTAAATGGAATGCATGCAAGAAATCATCTTTTGTGAGTTCTCCCTATTAATAGTCGTCAATGATTTTGTTTAAGAGACTGCATAATATTTTAGACAACACATCTCTTATACAATTATCTATTATCTACAAAGGGATCTGTGTCATATTCATCATTTTTTTTTCTATTTTGATGTTACCTTTCTATATTAGTTTTGTTCATATCTTTCTCATCCAATTCAAGTTTTTCTTTACTCAAGATATGTAAATATATTTTAATAGTGTATTAAATTCTTGTAAACTTTCAATCAAATTCTCTTATTCTTTGAAACTTTCTTGCTTTTGTAAGTTACAAACTACGATTTTAATTTTTTTTGCGTTTAATTCAATTTTAATTTTCAAAATTTATAAAAATATATATTTTAGTTTATCATCAAAGGGGTGGTGGCGCAGTTGGCTAGCGCATAGGTCTCATAGCTTCCGAGTAATCCTGAGGTCGAGAGTTCGAGCCTCTCTCACCCCAACATTTTAATTTTGAAAAAGATAATTGTTCTGGCCTGGGCCCCAGCATGGCCAGGCAGGCCCAGCCCAATAATATTCTGCCAAGCTCTGTCCAGCTTGGGCCGCAACCGTCAAGCACAAGGTCCCAGGCGGATAGGTAATGCCCCTCCACGGGCAGAACCCGCCTCATCTGTGTCGAGCACAATACTCTCCCAGCGACCAGACACTACCCTCTCTGCGGGTAGGACATGCCCCTCCGCGGGCAGAACCTGGTCCCCTGTCGGGCAGGACAACGTGTCCTTCACATGTTCTCAACGTGCTCCCCTCTGCAGGGACACGTCACTGACTAACTACCCACCTCCGAAAGAGCAGGTCAAACCCACTTTCCGGAGATCACGGGACAGTTGGAACATGGCAAAGACCACGTCCTGGTCTTCACTACGCCACGTAAGCCCTAGTAGTCACTTGGGTTGGGCCTGGCAATCCAGCCCAACACAAGTGACCGTTGGCCCAGCGCTGGGGTCTCTCTATAAATACCCTCTTTTACAAGAGGGTCAGGTAACTCACTTCTTACCCCTTTTCTGTACTTGTGATCACTCTGCCCATACGCTCACTTTAGCGTCGGAGTGTCTTGCAGGTACACCCCCTACTCTTCTTCAATACCGGTGAGCAGGCAGCAAGTTGAAGACGCGTGGCAACTAGTGATCCCTTTCTGATCAGGTCAAATCAATAATTAATTAATCTGTTGAAATTACTCTAAGTGACATATAATTTTATTCGTATTTTTACTTTCTTGTGTGCAGGTTTATTTCTTAAATGATATGAGTCTTGTATGTCTAACTCCTTTATCATTAATTTTTATTATTTATATAGAAAATTCCTTTTTAAAATGTCAAAACCATACATAAAATATTTAGTTGAAGATGTTTAAAACATATTCTTAATAAAACTTAAAAACAATGTTAAAGAATTTGCATTTATCATCAAAGGGGTGGTGGCGCAGTTGGCTAGCGCGTAGGTCTCATAGCTTTCGAGTAATCCTGAGGTCGAGAGTTCGAGCCTCTCTCACCCCAACATTGTAATTTTGAACAAGATAATTAATAATCCATTGGAATTACTCTAAGTGACATATAATATTTTTCATATTTTTACTTTTTTGTTTGCAGGTTTATTTCATAAATGATATGAGTCTTGTATGTCTAACTGCTTTATCATTAATTTTCATTATTTATATAGAAAAATCATTTTTAAATTGTCAAGTCCATACATAAAATATTTAGTTGAAGATGTTTAAAATATAAAAACAATGTTAAAAAATTTGGCATTTCTAATGAAAGTTTTTTAATAATTTTGTAAATTTCAAAATTTATAATATTGAAAGAATACAAGAATCAATTACATGCAATTAAAGAGTGGTATTTCAATTTAAAATAATGACACACTTAAACAAAATACCATAAACGACATTCCAAGAAAATGCTATGTTTAAGATGCGGTTATACTTGTAACTAAAACTATAAAATGAGACTATCCTCCCATGTATTTCCATAAACAAACAAAGGCATACCAAACTAAATAGAAATTTAAAGCTAAACATGAAAAGATGGAGAGTATGTTAGTAGCCCTATAGATGAAACACGAATAAAATTATATAACATTAACACTTATAACTTACGTTATCAAAGTTTCAGTTATTAAAATAAATATGTTATTGAAGTTTGCTTCTAAGTATACAATAGAAAATAAAAATATAGTAAAACACACTTGAGAAACTACGAACAATCTAGAGTCATGTAATTTTTTAAAATCCATAGCCCGATCATTGGAGAATTACAGGTTTTAAATGTATAATTTATTAAACTACAGTATCATCGAATTGCAAGGTTATGTCATAATGCAATGTTTTGAATTATTTGATGAAAGTGTTTTCATTTTCGCACTAAAAAAAGTATTTTGTATTTCTTATTTTCCCATTAATTAGAATTTTAGTGTTTTCCTCATGCTTTCTATTTTAAAAAGTAAATTAAATTTTTTGTAAAGTAATACATATTTAAGTTCTTTTCATATTTTAGTTTTCAGATACTCATAATGAAATTTTCTTATGAAAATTAATCTTCAAAATTTCATAATTCATAATTGTTTTTTATTTTTATAGTTCTAAAAGGTGTAAAAAGTAATTGAGAACTTGTTCAAAAAAGCTCATAGAAATCAACATATAAAACTTTGCAGTAGACGTTTGTATTTTAAATAGCATTAAACAACCTTGAGATTCAATTTTAAAATAACATTTTAGAATTAAATTAAATGGAATGCATGCAAGAAATCATCTTTTGTGAGTTCTCCCTATTAATAGTCGTCAATGATTTTGTTTAAGAGACTGCATAATATTTTAGACAACACATCTCTTATACAATTATCTATTATCTACAAAGGGATCTGTGTCATATTCATCATTTTTTTTTCTATTTTGATGTTACCTTTCTATATTAGTTTTGTTCATATCTTTCTCATCCAATTCAAGTTTTTCTTTACTCAAGATATGTAAATATATTTTAATAGTGTATTAAATTCTTGTAAACTTTCAATCAAATTCTCTTATTCTTTGAAACTTTCTTGCTTTTGTAAGTTACAAACTACGATTTTAATTTTTTTTGCGTTTAATTCAATTTTAATTTTCAAAATTTATAAAAATATATATTTTAGTTTATCATCAAAGGGGTGGTGGCGCAGTTGGCTAGCGCATAGGTCTCATAGCTTCCGAGTAATCCTGAGGTCGAGAGTTCGAGCCTCTCTCACCCCAACATTTTAATTTTGAAAAAGATAATTGTTCTGGCCTGGGCCCCGGCATGGCCAGGCAGGCCCAGCCCAATAATATTCTGCCAAGCTCTGTCCAGCTTGGGCCGCAACCGTCAAGCACAAGGTCCCAGGCGGATAGGTAATGCCCCTCCACGGGCAGAACCCGCCTCATCTGTGTCGAGCACAATACTCTCCCAGCGACCAGACACTACCCTCTCTGCGGGTAGGACATGCCCCTCCGCGGGCAGAACCTGGTCCCCTGTCGGGCAGGACAACGTGTCCTTCACATGTTCTCAACGTGCTCCCCTCTGCAGGGACACGTCACTGACTAACTACCCACCTCCGAAAGAGCAGGTCAAACCCACTTTCCGGAGATCACGGGACAGTTGGAACATGGCAAAGACCACGTCCTGGTCTTCACTACGCCACGTAAGCCCTAGTAGTCACTTGGGTTGGGCCTGGCAATCCAGCCCAACACAAGTGACCGTTGGCCCAGCGCTGGGGTCTCTCTATAAATACCCTCTTTTACAAGAGGGTCAGGTAATTCACTTCTTACCCCTTTTCTGTACTTGTGATCACTCTGCCCATACGCTCACTTTAGCGTCGGAGTGTCTTGCAGGTACACCCCCTACTCTTCTTCAATACCGGTGAGCAGGCAGCAAGTTGAAGACGCGTGGCAACTAGTGATCCCTTTCTGATCAGGTCAAATCAATAATTAATTAATCTGTTGAAATTACTCTAAGTGACATATAATTTTATTCGTATTTTTACTTTCTTGTGTGCAGGTTTATTTCTTAAATGATGTGAGTCTTGTATGTCTAACTCCTTTATCATTAATTTTTATTATTTATATAGAAAATTCCTTTTTAAAATGTCAAAACCATACATAAAATATTTAGTTGAAGATGTTTAAAACATATTCTTAATAAAACTTAAAAACAATGTTAAAGAATTTGCATTTATCATCAAAGGGGTGGTGGAGCAGTTGGCTAGCGCGTAGGTCTCATAGCTTTCGAGTAATCCTGAGGTCGAGAGTTCGAGCCTCTCTCACCCCAACATTGTAATTTTGAACAAGATAATTAATAATCCGTTGGAATTACTCTAAGTGACATATAATATTTTTCATATTTTTACTTTTTTGTTTGCAGGTTTATTTCATAAATGATATGAGTCTTGTATGTCTAACTGCTTTATCATTAATTTTCATTATTTATATAGAAAAATCATTTTTAAATTGTCAAGTCCATACATAAAATATTTAGTTGAAGATGTTTAAAATATAAAAACAATGTTAAAAAATTTGGCTTTTCTAATGAAAGTTTTTTAATAATTTTGTAAATTTCAAAATTTATAATATTGAAAGAATACAAGAATCAATTACATGCAATTAAAGAGTGGTATTTCAATTTAAAATAATGACACACTTAAACAAAATACCATAAACGACATTCCAAGAAAATGCTATGTTTAAGATGCGGTTATACTTGTAACTAAAACTATAAAATGAGACTATCCTCCCATGTATTTCCATAAACAAACAAAGGCATACCAAACTAAATAGAAATTTAAAGCTAAACATGAAAAGATGGAGAGTATGCTAGTAGCCCTATAGATGAAACACGAATAAAATTATATAACATTAACACTTATAACTTACGTTATCAAAGTTTCAGTTATTAAAATAAATATGTTCTTGAAGTTTGCTTCTAAGTATACAATAGAAAATAAAAATATAGTAAAACACACTTGAGAAACTACGAACAATCTAGAGTCATGTAATTTTTTAAAATCCATAGCCCGATCATTGGAGAATTACAGGTTTTAAATGTATAATTTATTAAACTACAGTATCATCGGATTGCAAGGTTATGTCATAATGCAATGTTTTGAATTATTTGATGAAAGTGTTTTCATTTTCGCACTAAAAAAAGTATTTTGTATTTCTTATTTTCCCATTAATTATAATTTTAGTGTTTTCCTCATGCTTTCTATTTTAAAAAGTAAATTAAATTTTTTGTAAAGTAATACATATTTAAGTTCTTTTCATATTTTAGTTTTCAGATACTCATAATGAAATTTTCTTATGAAAATTAATCTTCAAAATTTCATAATTCATAATTGTTTTTTATTTTTATAGTTCTAAAAGGTGTAAAAAGTAATTGAGAACTTGTTCAAAAAAGCTCATAGAAATCAACATATAAAACTTTGCAGTAGACGTTTGTATTTTAAATAGCATTAAACAACCTTGAGATTCAATTTTAAAATAACATTTTAGAATTAAATTAAATGGAATGCATGCAAGAAATCATCTTTTGTGAGTTCTCCCTATTAATAGTCGTCAATGATTTTGTTTAAGAGACTGCATAATATTTTAGACAACACATCTCTTATACAATTATCTATTATCTACAAAGGGATCTGTGTCATATTCATCATTTTTTTTTCTATTTTGATGTTACCTTTCTATATTAGTTTTGTTCATATTTTTCTCATCCTATTCAAGTTTTTCTTTACTCAAGATATGTAAATATATTTTAATAGTGTATTAAATTCTTGTAAACTTTCAATCAAATTCTCTTATTCTTTGAAACTTTCTTGCTTTTGTAAGTTACAAACTACGATTTTAATTTTTTTTGCGTTTAATTCAATTTTAATTTTCAAAATTTATAAAAATATATATTTTAGTTTATCATCAAAGGGGTGGTGGCGCAGTTGGCTAACGCGTAGGTCTCATAGCTTCCGAGTAATCCTGAGGTCGAGAGTTCGAGCCTCTCTCACCCCAACATTTTAATTTTGAAAAAGATAATTGTTCTGGCCTGGGCCCCGGCATGGCCAGGCAGGCCCAGCCCAATAATATTCTGCCAAGCTCTGTCTAGCTTGGGCCGCAACCGTCAAGCACAAGGTCCCCGGCGGATAGGTAATGCCCCTCCACGGGCAGAACCCGCCTCATCTGTGTCGAGCACAATACTCTCCCAGCGACCAAACACTGCTCTCTCCGCGGGCAGGACCTGCCCCTCCGCGGGCAGAACCTGGTCTCCTTTCGGGCAGGACAACGTGTCCTTCACACGTTCTCAACGTGCTCCCCTCTGCAGGGACACGTCACCGACTAACTACCCACCTCCGAAAGAGCAGGTCAAACCCACTTTCCAGAGATCACGGGACAGTTGGACAATGGCAAAGACCACGTCCTGGTCTTCACTACGCCACGTAAGCCCTAGTAGTCACTTGGGTTGGGCCTGGCAATCCAGCCCAACACAAGTGACCGTTGGCCCAGCGCTGGGGTCTCTCTATAAATACCCTCTTTCACAAGAGGGTCAGGTAATTCACATCTTACCCCTTTTCTGTACTTGTGATCACTCTGCCCATACGCTCACTTTAGCGTCGGAGTGTCTTGCAGGTACACCCCCTACTCTTCTTCAATACCGGTGAGCAGGCAGCAAGTTGAAGACGCGTGGCATCTAGTGATCCCTTTCTGATCAGTTCAAATCAATAATTAATTAATCCGTTGAAATTACTCTAAGTGACATATAATTTTATTCGTATTTTTACTTTCTTGTGTGCAGGTTTATTTCTTAAATGATATGAGTCTTGTATGTCTAACTCCTTTATCATTAATTTTTATTATTTATATAGAAAATTCCTTTTTAAAATGTCAAAACCATACATAAAATATTTAGTTGAAGATGTTTAAAACATATTCTTAATAAAACTTAAAAACAATGTTAAAAAATTTGCATTTATCATCAAAGGGGTGGTGGTGTAGTTGGCTAGCGCGTAGGTCTCATAGCTCTAGAGTAATCCTGAGGTCGAGAGTTCGAGCCTCTCTCACCCCAACATTGTAATTTTGAACAAGATAATTAATAATCCGTTGGAATTACTCTAAGTGACATATAATTTTATTCAAAATTTATAATATTGAAAGAATACAAGAATCAATTACATGCAATTAAAGAGTGGTATTTCAATTTAAAATAATGACACACTTAAACAAAATACCATAAACGACATTCCAAGAAAATGCTATGTTTAAGATGCGGTTATACTTGTAACTAAAACTATAAAATGAGACTATCCTCCCATGTATTTCCATAAACAAACAAAGGCATACCAAACTAAATAGAAATTTAAAGCTAAACATGAAAAGATGGAGAGTGTGCTAGTAGCCCTATAGATGAAACACGAATAAAATTATATAACATTAACACTTATAACTTATGTTATCAAAGTTTCAGTTATTAAAATAAATATGTTATTAAAGTTTGCTTCTAAGTATACAATAGAAAATAAAAATATAGTAAAACACACTTGAGAAACTACGAACAATCTAGAGTCATGTAATTTTTTAAAATTCATAGCCCGATCATTGGAGAATTACAGGTTTTAAATGTATAATTTATTAAACTACAGTATCATCGGATTGCAAGGTTATGTCATAATGCAATGTTTTGAATTATTTGATGAAAGTGTTTTCATTTTCGCACTAAAAAAAGTATTTTGTATTTCTTATTTTCCCATTAATTAGAATTTTAGTGTTTTCCTCATGCTTTCTATTTTAAAAAGTAAATTAAATTTTTTGTAAAGTAATACATATTTAAGTTCTTTTCATATTTTAGTTTTCAGATACTCATAATGAAATTTTCTTATGGAAATTAATCTTCAAAATTTCATAATTCATAATTGTTTTTTATTTTTATAGTTCTAAAAGGTGTAAAAAATAATTGAGAACTTGTTCAAAAAAGCTCATAGAAATCAACATATAAAACTTTGCAGTAGACGTTTGTATTTTAAATAGCATTAAACAACCTTGAGATTCAATTTTAAAATAACATTTTAGAATTAAATTAAATGGAATGCATTCAAGAAATCTTCTTTTGTGAGTTCTCCCTATTAATAGTCGTCAATGATTTTGTTTAAGAGACTGCATAATATTTTAGACAACACATCTCTTATACAATTATCTATTATCTACAAAGGGATCTGTGTCATATTCATCATTTTTTTTCTATTTTGATGTTACCTTTTTATATTAGTTTTGTTCATATTTTTCTCATCCTATTCAAGTTTTTCTTTACTCAAGATATGTAAATATATTTTAATAGTGTATTAAATTCTTGTAAACTTTCAATCAAATTCTCTTATTCTTTGAAACTTTCTTGCTTTTGTAAGTTACAAACTACGATTTTAATTTTTTGTGCGTTTAATTCAATTTTAATTTTCAAAATTTATAAAAATATATATTTTAGTTTATCATCAAAGGGGTGGTGGCGCAGTTGGCTAGCGCGTAGGTCTCATAGCTTCCGAGTAATTCTGAGGTCGAGAGTTCGAGCCTCTCTCACCCCAACATTTTAATTTTGAAAAAGATAATTGTTCTGGCCTGGGCCCCGGCATGGTCAGGCGGGCCCAGCCCAATAATATTCTGCCAAGCTCAGTCCAGCTTGGGCCGCAACCGTCAAGCACAAGGTCCCCGGCGGATAGGTAATGCCCCTCCACGGGCAGAACCCGCCTCATCTATGTCGAGCACAATACTCTCCCAGCGACCAGACACTGCCCTCTCTGCGGGCAGGACCTGCCCCTCCGCGGGCAGAACCTGGTCCCCTGTCGGGCAGGACAATGTGTCCTTCACACGTTCTCAACGTGCTCCCCTCTGCAGGGACACGTCACTGACTAACTACCCACCTCCGAAAGAGCAGGTCAAACCCACTTTTCGGAGATCATGGGACAGTTGGACAATGGCAAAGACCACGTCTTGGTCTTCACTATGCCACGTAAGCCCTAGTAGTCACTTGGGTTGGGCCTGGCAATCCAGCCCAACACAAGTGACCGTTGGCCCAGCGCTGGGGTCTCTCTATAAATACCCTCTTTTACAAGAGGGTCAGGTAATTCACTTCTTACCCCTTTTCTGTACTTGTGATCACTCTGCCCATACGCTCACTTTAGCGTCGGAGTGTCTTGCAGGTACACCCCCTACTCTTCTTCAATACCGTTGAGCAGGCAGTAAGTTGAAGACGCGTGGCAACTAGTGATCCCTTTCTGATCAGATCAAATCAATAATTAATTAATCCGTTGAAATTACTCTAAGTGACATATAATTTTATTCGTATTTTTACTTTCTTGTGTGCAGGTTTATTTCTTAAATGATATGAGTCTTGTATGTCTAACTCCTTTATCATTAATTTTTATTATTTATAAGAAAATTCCTTTTTAAAATGTCAAAACCATACATAAAATATTTAGTTGAAGATGTTTAAAACATATTCTTAATAAAACTTAAAAACAATGTTAAAAAATTTGCATTTATCATCAAAGGGGTGGTGGCGCAGTTGGCTAGCGCGTAGGTCTCATAGCTTTCAAGTAATCCTGAGGTCAAGAGTTCGAGCCTCTCTCACCCCAACATTGTAATTTTGAACAAGATAATTAATAATCCGTTGGAATTACTCTAAGTGACATATAATTTTATTCTTATTTTTACTTTTTTGTTTGCAGGTTTATTTCATAAATGATATGAGTCTTGTATGTCTAACTGCTTTATCATTAATTTTCATTATTTATATAGAAAAATCATTTTTAAATTGTCAAGTACATACATAAAATATTTAGTTGAAGATGTTTAAAATATAAAAACAATGTTAAAAAATTTGGCATTTTTAATGAAAGTTTTTTAATAATTTTGTAAATTTCTAAATTTATAATATTGAAAGAATACAAGAATCAATTACATGCAATTAAAGAGTGGTATTTCAATTTAAAATAATGACACACTTAAACAAAATACCATAAACGACATTCCAAGAAAATGCTATGTTTAAGATGCGGTTATACTTGTAACTAAAACTATAAAATGAGACTATCCTCCCATGTATTTCCAAAAACAAACAAAGGCATACCAAACTAAATAGAAATTTAAAGCTAAACATGAAAAGATGGAGAGTATGTTAGTAGCCCTATAGATGAAACACGAATAAAATTATATAACATTAACACTTATAACTTATGTTATCAAAGTTTCAGTTATTAAAATAAATATGTTATTAAAGTTTGCTTCTAAGTATACAATAGAAAATAAAAATATAGTAAAACACACTTGAGAAACTACGAACAATCTAGAGTCATGTAATTTTTTAAAATCCATAGCCCGATCATTGGAGAATTATAGGTTTTAAATGTATAATTTATTAAACTACAGTATCATCGGATTGCAAGGTTATGTCATAATGCAATGTTTTGAATTATTTGATGAAAGTGTTTTCATTTTCGCACTAAAAAAAGTATTTTGTATTTCTTATTTTCCCATTAATTAGAATTTTAGTGTTTTCCTCATGCTTTCTATTTTAAAAAGTAAATTAAATTTTTTGTAAAGTAATACATATTTAAGTTCTTTTCATATTTTAGTTTTCAGATACTCATAATGAAATTTTCTTATGAAAATTAATCTTCAAAATTTCATAATTCATAATTGTTTTTTATTTTTATAGTTCTAAAAGGTGTAAAAAATAATTGAGAACTTGTTCAAAAAAGCTCATAGAAATCAACATATAAAACTTTGCAGTAGACGTTTGTATTTTAAATAGCATTAAACAACCTTGAGATTCAATTTTAAAATAACACTTTAGAATTAAATTAAATGGAATGCATGCAAGAAATCATCTTTTGTGAGTTCTCCCTATTAATAGTCGTCAATGATTTTGTTTAAGAGACTGCATAATATTTTAGACATTACATCTCTTATACAATTATCTATTATCTACAAAGGGATCTGTGTCATATTCATCATTTTTTTTCTATTTTGATGTTACCTTTCTATATTAGTTTTGTTCATATTTTTCTCATCCTATTCAAGTTTTTCTTTACTCAAGATATGTAAATATATTTTAATAGTGTATTAAATTCTTGTAAACTTTCAATCAAATTCTCTTATTCTTTGAAACTTTCTTGCTTTTGTAAGTTACAAACTACGATTTTAATTTTTTTTGCGTTTAATTCAATTTTAATTTTCAAAATTTATAAAAATATATATTTTAGTTTATCATCAAAGGGGTGGTGGCGCAGTTGGCTAACGCATAGGTCTCATAGCTTCCGAGTAATCCTGAGGTCGAGAGTTCGAGCCTCTCTCACCCCAACATTTTAATTTTGAAAAAGATAATTGTTCTGGCCTGGGCCCCGGCATGGCCAGGCAGGCCCAACCCAATAATATTCTGCCAAGTTCAGTCCAGCTTGGGCCGCAACCGTCAAGCACAAGGTCCCCGGCGGATAGGTAACGCCCTTCCACGGGCAGAACCCGCCTCATATGTGTCGAGCACAATACTCTCCCAGCGACCAGACACTGCCCTCTCTGCGGGTAGGACCTTCCCCTCCGCGGGCAGAACCTGGTCCCCTGTCGGGCAGGACAACGTGTCCTTCACACGTTCTCAACGTGCTCCCCTCTGCAGGGACACGTCACCGACTAACTACCCACCTCCGAAAGAGCAGGTCAAACCCACTTTTCGGAGATGACGGGACAATTGGACAATGGCAAAGACCACGTCCTGGTCTTCACTACGCCACGTAAGCCCTAGTAGTCACTTGGGTTGGGCCTGGCAATCCAGCCCAACACAAGTGACCGTTGGCCCAGCGCTGGGGTCTCTCTATAAATACCCTCTTTTACAAGAGGGTCAGGTAATTCACTTCTTACCCCTTTTCTGTACTTGTGATCACTCTGCCCATACGCTCACTTTAGCGTCGGAGTGTCTTGCAGGTACACCCCCTACTCTTCTTTAATACCGGTGAGCAGGCAGTAAGTTGAAGACGCGTGGCAACTAGTGATCCCTTTCTGATCAGGTCAAATCAATAATTAATTAATCCGTTGAAATTACTCTAAGTGACATATAATTTAATTCGTATTTTTACTTTCTTGTGTGCAGGTTTATTTCTTAAATGATATGAGTCTTGTATGTCTAACTCCTTTATCATTAATTTTTATTATTTATATAGAAAATTCCTTTTTAAAATGTCAAAACCATACATAAAATATTTAGTTGAAGATGTTTAAAACATATTCTTAATAAAACTTAAAAACAATGTTAAAAAATTTGCATTTATCATCAAAGGGGTGGTGGCGTAGTTGGCTAGCGCGTAGGTCTCATAGCTTTCGAGTAATCCTGAGGTCGAGAGTTCGAGCCTCTCTCACCCCAACATTGTAATTTTGAACAAGATAATTAATAATCCGTTGGAATTACTCTAAGTGACATATAATTTTATTCATATTTTTACTTTTTTGTTTGCAGGTTTATTTCATAAATGATATGAGTCTTGTATGTCTAACTGCTTTATCATTAATTTTCATTATTTATATAGAAAAATCATTTTTAAATTGTCAAGTACATACATAAAATATTTAGTTGAAGATGTTTAAAATATAAAAACAATGTTAAAAAATTTGGCATTTTTAATGAAAGTTTTTTAATAATTTTGTAAATTTCTAAATTTATAATATTGAAAGAATACAAGAATCAATTACATGCAATTAAAGAGTGGTATTTCAATTTAAAATAATGACACACTTAAACAAAATACCATAAACGACATTCCAAGAAAATGCTATGTTTAAGATGCGGTTATACTTGTAACTAAAACTATAAAATGAGACTATCCTCCCATGTATTTCCAAAAACAAACAAAGGCATACCAAACTAAATAGAAATTTAAAGCTAAACATGAAAAGATGGAGAGTATGTTAGTAGCCCTATAGATGAAACACGAATAAAATTATATAACATTAACACTTATAACTTATGTTATCAAAGTTTCAGTTATTAAAATAAATATGTTATTAAAGTTTGCTTCTAAGTATACAATAGAAAATAAAAATATAGTAAAACACACTTGAGAAACTACGAACAATCTAGAGTCATGTAATTTTTTAAAATCCATAGCCCGATCATTGGAGAATTACAGGTTTTAAATGTATAATTTATTAAACTACAGTATCATCGGATTGCAAGGTTATGTCATAATGCAATGTTTTGAATTATTTGATGAAAGTGTTTTCATTTTCGCACTAAAAAAAGTATTTTGTATTTCTTATTTTCCCATTAATTAGAATTTTAGTGTTTTCCTCATGCTTTCTATTTTAAAAAGTAAATTAAATTTTTTGTAAAGTAATACATATTTAAGTTCTTTTCATATTTTAGTTTTCAGATACTCATAATGAAATTTTCTTATGAAAATTAATCTTCAAAATTTCATAATTCATAATTGTTTTTTATTTTTATAGTTCTAAAAGGTGTAAAAAATAATTGAGAACTTGTTCAAAAAAGCTCATAGAAATCAACATATAAAACTTTGCAGTAGACGTTTGTATTTTAAATAGCATTAAACAACCTTGAGATTCAATTTTAAAATAACACTTTAGAATTAAATTAAATGGAATGCATGCAAGAAATCATCTTTTGTGAGTTCTCCCTATTAATAGTCGTCAATGATTTTGTTTAAGAGACTGCATAATATTTTAGACATTACATCTCTTATACAATTATCTATTATCTACAAAGGGATCTGTGTCATATTCATCATTTTTTTTCTATTTTGATGTTACCTTTCTATATTAGTTTTGTTCATATTTTTCTCATCCTATTCAAGTTTTTCTTTACTCAAGATATGTAAATATATTTTAATAGTGTATTAAATTCTTGTAAACTTTCAATCAAATTCTCTTATTCTTTGAAACTTTCTTGCTTTTGTAAGTTACAAACTACGATTTTAATTTTTTTTGCGTTTAATTCAATTTTAATTTTCAAAATTTATAAAAATATATATTTTAGTTTATCATCAAAGGGGTGGTGGCGCAGTTGGCTAACGCATAGGTCTCATAGCTTCCGAGTAATCCTGAGGTCGAGAGTTCGAGCCTCTCTCACCCCAACATTTTAATTTTGAAAAAGATAATTGTTCTGGCCTGGGCCCCGGCATGGCCAGGCAGGCCCAACCCAATAATATTCTGCCAAGTTCAGTCCAGCTTGGGCCGCAACCGTCAAGCACAAGGTCCCCGGCGGATAGGTAACGCCCTTCCACGGGCAGAACCCGCCTCATATGTGTCGAGCACAATACTCTCCCAGCGACCAGACACTGCCCTCTCTGCGGGTAGGACCTTCCCCTCCGCGGGCAGAACCTGGTCCCCTGTCGGGCAGGACAACGTGTCCTTCACACGTTCTCAACGTGCTCCCCTCTGCAGGGACACGTCACCGACTAACTACCCACCTCCGAAAGAGCAGGTCAAACCCACTTTTCGGAGATGACGGGACAATTGGACAATGGCAAAGACCACGTCCTGGTCTTCACTACGCCACGTAAGCCCTAGTAGTCACTTGGGTTGGGCCTGGCAATCCAGCCCAACACAAGTGACCGTTGGCCCAGCGCTGGGGTCTCTCTATAAATACCCTCTTTTACAAGAGGGTCAGGTAATTCACTTCTTACCCCTTTTCTGTACTTGTGATCACTCTGCCCATACGCTCACTTTAGCGTCGGAGTGTCTTGCAGGTACACCCCCTACTCTTCTTTAATACCGGTGAGCAGGCAGTAAGTTGAAGACGCGTGGCAACTAGTGATCCCTTTCTGATCAGGTCAAATCAATAATTAATTAATCCGTTGAAATTACTCTAAGTGACATATAATTTAATTCGTATTTTTACTTTCTTGTGTGCAGGTTTATTTCTTAAATGATATGAGTCTTGTATGTCTAACTCCTTTATCATTAATTTTTATTATTTATATAGAAAATTCCTTTTTAAAATGTCAAAACCATACATAAAATATTTAGTTGAAGATGTTTAAAACATATTCTTAATAAAACTTAAAAACAATGTTAAAAAATTTGCATTTATCATCAAAGGGGTGGTGGCGTAGTTGGCTAGCGCGTAGGTCTCATAGCTTTCGAGTAATCCTGAGGTCGAGAGTTCGAGCCTCTCTCACCCCAACATTGTAATTTTGAACAAGATAATTAATAATCCGTTGGAATTACTCTAAGTGACATATAATTTTATTCATATTTTTACTTTTTTGTTTGCAGGTTTATTTCATAAATGATATGAGTCTTGTATGTCTAACTGCTTTATCATTAATTTTCATTATTTATATAGAAAAATAATTTTTAAATTGTCAAGTCCATACATAAAATATTTAGTTGAAGATGTTTAAAATATAAAAACAATGTTAAAAAATTTGGCATTTCTAATGAAAGTTTTTTAATAATTTTGTAAATTTCTAAATTTATAATATTGAAACAATACAAGAATCAATTACATGCAATTAAAGAGTGGTATTTCAATTTAAAATAATGACACACTTAAACAAAATACCATACACGACATTCCATGAAAATGCTATGTTTAAGATGCGGTTATACTTGTAACTAAAACTATAAAATGAGACTATCCTCCCATGTATTTCCATAAACAAACAAAGGCATACCAAACTAAATAGAAATTTAAAGCTAAACATGAAAAGATGGAGAGTATGTTAGTAGCCCTATAGATGAAACACGAATAAAATTATATAACATTAACACTTATAACTTATGTTATCAAAGTTTCAGTTATTAAAGTAAATATGTTATTAAAGTTTGCTTCTAAGTATACAATAGAAAATAAAAATATAGTAAAACACACTTGAGAAACTACGAACAATCTAGAGTCATGTAATTTTTTAAAATCCATAGCCCGATCATTGGAGAATTACAGGTTTTAAATGTATAATTTATTAAACTACAGTATCATCGGATTGCAAGGTTATGTCATAATGCAATGTTTTGAATTATTTGATGAAAGTGTTTTCATTTTCGCACTAAAAAAAGTATTTTGTATTTCTTATTTTCCCATTAATTAGAATTTTAGTGTTTTCCTCATGCTTTCTATTTTAAAAAGTAAATTAAATTTTTTGTAAAGTAATACATATTTAAGTTCTTTTCATATTTTAGTTTTCAGATACTCATAATGAAATTTTCTTATGAAAATTAATCTTCAAAATTTCATAATTCATAATTTTTTTTTATTTTTATAGTTCTAAAAGGTGTAAAAAATAATTGAGAACTTGTTCAAAAAAGCTCATAGAAATCAACATATAAAACTTTGCAGTAGACGTTTGTATTTTAAATAGCATTAAACAACCTTGAGATTCAATTTTAAAATAACATTTTAGAATTAAATTAAATGGAATGCATGCAAGAAATCATCTTTTGTGAGTTCTCCCTATTAATAGTCGTCAATGATTTTGTTTAAGAGACTGCATAATATTTTAGACAACACATCTCTTATACAATTATCTATTATCTACAAAGGGATCTGTGTCATATTCATCATTTTTTTTCTATTTTGATGTTTCCTTTCTATATTAGTTTTGTTCATATTTTTCTCATCCTAGTCAAGTTTTTCTTTACTCAAGATATGTAACTATATTTTAATAGTGTATTAAATTCTTGTAAACTTTCAATCAAATTCTCTTATTCTTTGAAACTTTCTTGCTTTTGTAAGTTACAAACTACGATTTTAATTTTTTTTGCGTTTAATTCAATATTAATTTTCAAAATTTATAAAAATATATATTTTAGTTTATCATCAAAGGGGTGGTGGCGCAGTTGGCTAGCGCGTAGGTCTCATAGCTTCCGAGTAATCCTGAGGTCGAGAGTTCGAGCCTCTCTCACCCCAACATTTTAATTTTGAAAAAGATAATTGTTCTTGCCTGGGCCCCGGCATTGCCAGGCAGGCCCAGCCCAATAATATTCTGCCAAGCTCAGTCCAGCTTGGGCCGCAACCGTCAAGCACAAGGTCCCAGGCGGATAGGTATTGCCCCTCCACGGGCAGAACCCGCCTCATCTGTGTCGAGCACAATACTCTCCCAGCGACCAGACATTGCCCTCTCCGCGGGCAGAACCTGGTCCCCTGTCGGGCAGGACAACGTGTCCTTCACACATTCTCAACGTGCTCCCCTCTGCAGGGACACGTCACCGACTAACTACCCACCTCCGAAAGAGCAGGTCAAACCCACTTTTCGGAGATCACGAGACAGTTGGACAATGGCAAAGACCACGTCCTGGTCTTCACTACGCTACGTAAGCCCTAGTAGTCACTTGGGTTGGGCCTGGCAATCCAGCCCAACACAAGTGACCGTTGGCCCAGCGTTGGGGTCTCTCTATAAATACCCTCTTTCACAAGAGGGTCAGGTAATTCACTTCTTACCCCTTTTCTGTACTTGTGATCACTCTGCCCATACGCTCACTTTAGCGTCGGAGTGTCTTGCAGGTACACCCCCTACTCTTCTTCAATACCGGTGAGCAGGCAGTAAGTTGAAGATGCGTGGCAACTAGTGATCCCTTTCTGATCAGGTCAAATCAATAATTAATTAATCCGTTGAAATTACTCTAAGTGACATATAATTTTATTCGTATTTTTACTTTCTTGTGTGCAGGTTTATTTCTTAAATGATATGAGTCTTGTATGTCTAACTCCTTTATCATTAATTTTTATTATTTATATAGAAAATTCCTTTTTAAAATTTCAAAACCATACATAAAATATTTAGTTGAAGATGTTTAAAACATATTCTTAATAAAACTTAAAAACAATGTTAAAAAATTTGCATTTATCATCAAAGGGGTGGTGGCGCAGTTAGCTAGCGCGTAGGTCTCATAGCTTTCGAGTAATCCTGAGGTCGAGAGTTCGAGCCTCTCTCACCCCAACATTGTAATTTTGAACAAGATAATTAATAATCCGTTGGAATTACTCTAAGTGACATATAATTTTATTCATATTTTTACTTTTTTGTTTGCAAGTTTATTTCATAAATGATATGAGTCTTGTATGTCTAACTGCTTTATCATTAATTTTCATTATTTATATAGAAAAATCATTTTTAAATTGTTAAGTCCATACATAAAATATTTAGTTGAAGATGTTTAAAATATAAAAACAATGTTAAAAAATTTGGCATTTCTAATGAAAGTTTTTTAATAATTTTGTAAATTTCAAAATTTATAATATTGAAAGAATACAAGAATCAATTACATGCAATTAAAGAGTGGTATTTCAATTTAAAATAATGACACACTTAAACAAAATACCATAAACGACATTCCAAGAAAATGCTATGTTTAAGATGCGGTTATACTTGTAATTAAAACTATAAAATGAGACTATCCTCCCATGTATTTCCATAAACAAACAAAGGAATACCAAACTAAATAGAAATTTAAAGCTAAACATGAAAAGATAGAGAGTATGTTAGTAGCCCTATAGATGAAACACGAATAAAATTATATAACATTAACACTTATAACTTATGTTATCAAAGTTTCAGTTATTAAAATAAATATGTTATTAAAGTTTGCTTCTAAGTATACAATAGAAAATAAAAATATAGTAAAACACACTTGAGAAACTACGAACAATCTAGAGTCATGTAATTTTTTAAAATCCATAGCCCGATCATTGGAGAATTACAGGTTTTAAATGTATAATTTATTAAACTACAGTATCATCGGATTGCAAGGTTATGTCATAATGCAATGTTTTGAATTATTTGATGAAAGTGTTTTCATTTTCACACTAAAAAAAGTATTTTGTATTTCTTATTTTCCCATTAATTAGAATTTTAGTGTTTTCCTCATGCTTTCTATTTTAAAAAGTAAATTAAATTTTTTGTAAAGTAATACATATTTAAGTTCTTTTCATATTTTAGTTTTCAGATACTCATAATGAAATTTTCTTATGAAAATTAATCTTCAAAATTTCATAATTCATAATTGTTTTTTATTTTTATAGTTCTAAAAGGTGTAAAAAATAATTGAGAACTTGTTCAAAAAAGCTCATAGAAATCAACATATAAAACTTTGCAGTAGACGTTTGTATTTTAAATAGCATTAAACAACCTTGAGATTCAATTTTAAAATAACATTTTAGAATTAAATTAAATGGAATGCATGCAAGAAATCATCTTTTGTGAGTTCTCCCTATTAATAGTCGTCAATGATTTTGTTTAAGAGACTGCATAATATTTTAGACAACACATCTCTTATACAATTATCTATTATCTACAAAGGGATCTGTGTCATATTCATCATTTTTTTTTCTATTTTGATGTTACCTTTCTATATTAGTTTTGTTCATATTTTTCTCATCCTATTCAAGTTTTTCTTTACTCAAGATATGTAAATATATTTTAATAGTGTATTAAATTCTTGTAAACTTTCAATCAAATTCTCTTATTCTTTGAAACTTTCTTGCTTTTGTAAGTTACAAACTACGATTTTAATTTTTTTTGCGTTTAATTCAATTTTAATTTTCAAAATTTATAAAAATATATATTTTAGTTTATCATCAAAGGGGTGGTGGCGCAGTTGGCTAACGCATAGGTCTCATAGCTTCCGAGTACTCCTGAGGTCGAGAGTTCGAGCCTCTCTCACCCCAACATTTTAATTTTGAAAAAGATAATTGTTCTGGCCTGGGCCCCGGCATGGCCAGGCAGGCCCAGCCCAATAATATTCTGCCAAGCTCAGTCCAGCTTGGGCCGCAACCGTCAAGCACAAGGTCCCCGGCGGATAGGTAACGCCCTTCCACGGGCAGAACCCGCCTCATCTGTGTCGAGCACAATACTCTCCCAGGGACCAGACACTGCCCTCTCCGCGGGCAGGACCTGCCCCTCCGCGGGTAGAACCTGGTCTCCTGTCGGGCAGGACAACGTGTCCTTCACACGTTCTCAACGTGCTCCCCTCTGCAGGGACACGTCACCGACTAACTACCCACCTCCGAAAGAGCAGGTCAAACCCACTTTCCGGAGATCACGGGACAGTTGGACAATGGCAAAGACCACGTCCTGGTCTTCACTACGCCACGTAAGCCCTAGTAGTCACTTGGGTTGGGCCTGGCAATCCAGCCCAACACAAGTGACCGTTGGCCCAGCGCTGGGGTCTCTCTATAAATACCCTCTTTCACAAGAGGGTCAGGTAATTCACATCTTACCCCTTTTCTGTACTTGTGATCACTCTGCCCATACGCTCACTTTAGCATCGGAGTGTCTTGCAGGTACACCCCCTACTCTTCTTCAATACCGGTGAGCAGGCAGCAAGTTGAAGACGCGTGGCAACTAGTGATCCCTTTCTGATCAGGTCAAATCAATAATTAATTAATCCGTTGAAATTACTCTAAGTGACATATAATTTTATTCGTATTTTTACTTTCTTGTGTGCAGGTTTATTTCTTAAATGATATGAGTCTTGTATGTCTAACTCCTTTATCATTAATTTTTATTATTTATATAGAAAATTACTTTTTAAAATGTCAAAACCATACATAAAATATTTAGTTGAAGATGTTTAAAACATATTCTTAATAAAACTTAAAAACAATGTTAAAAAATTTGCATTTATCATCAAAGGGGTGGTGGTGCAGTTGGCTAGCGCGTAGGTCTCATAGCTTTCGAGTAATCCTGAGGTCGAGAGTTCGAGCCTCTCTCACCCCAACATTGTAATTCTGAACAAGATAATTAATAATACGTTGGAATTACTCTAAGTGACATATAATTTTATTCAAAATTTATAATATTGAAAGAATACAAGAATCAATTACATGCAATTTAAGAGTGGTATTTCAATTTAAAATAATGACACACTTAAACAAAATACCATAAACGACATTCCAAGAAAATGCTATGTTTAAGATGCGGTTATACTTGTAAACATGAAAAGATGGAGAGTATGCTAGTAGCCCTATAGATGAAACACGAATAAAATTATATAACATTAACACTTATAACTTATGTTATCAAAGTTTCAGTTATTAAAATAAATATGTTATTAAAGTTTGCTTCTAAGTATACAATAGAAAATAAAAATATAGTAAAACACACTTGAGAAACTACGAACAATCTAGAGTCATGTAATTTTTTAAAATCCATAGCCCGATCATTGGAGAATTACAGGTTTTAAATGTATAATTTATTAAACTACAGTATCATCGGATTGCAAGGTTATGTCATAATGCAATGTTTTGAATTATTTGATGAAAGTGTTTTCATTTTCGCACTAAAAAAAGTATTTTGTATTTCTTATTTTCCCATTAATTAGAATTTTAGTGTTTTCCTCATGCTTTCTATTTTAAAAAGTAAATTAAATTTTTTGTAAAGTAATACATATTTAAGTTCTTTTCATATTTTAGTTTTCAGATACTCATAATGAAATTTTCTTATGGAAATTAATCTTCAAAATTTCATAATTCATAATTGTTTTTTATTTTTATAGTTCTAAAAGGTGTAAAAAATAATTGAGAACTTGTTCAAAAAAGCTCATAGAAATCAACATATAAAACTTTGCAGTAGACGTTTGTATTTTAAATAGCATTAAACAACCTTGAGATTCAATTTTAAAATAACATTTTAGAATTAAATTAAATGGAATGCATGCAAGAAATCTTCTTTTGTGAGTTCTCCCTATTAATAGTCGTCAATGATTTTGTTTAAGAGACTGCATAATATTTTAGACAACACATCTCTTATACAATTATCTATTATCTACAAAGGGATCTGTGTCATATTCATCATTTTTTTTCTATTTTGATGTTACCTTTCTATATTAGTTTTGTTCATATTTTTCTCATCCTATTCAAGTTTTTCTTTACTCAAGATATGTAAA
Source organism: Lathyrus sativus (assembly GCA_963859935.3). Lineage (NCBI taxonomy): Eukaryota > Viridiplantae > Streptophyta > Magnoliopsida > Fabales > Fabaceae > Lathyrus > Lathyrus sativus. Next base: position 18,838,661 of record OZ012737.1, read on the forward strand.
TATATTTTAATAGTGTATTAAATTCTTGTAAACTTTCAATCAAATTCTCTTATTCTTTGAAACTTTCTTGCTTTTGTAAGTTACAAACTACGATTTTAATTTTTTTTGCGTTTAATTCAATTTTAATTTTCAAAATTTATAAAAATATATATTTTAGTTTATCATCAAAGGGGTGGTGGCGCAGTTGGCTAGCGCGTAGGTCTCATAGCTTCCGAGTAATCCTGAGGTCGAGAGTTCGAGCCTCTCTCACCCCAACATTTTAATTTTGAAAAAGATAATTGTTCTGGCCTGGGCCCCGGCATGGCCAGGCATGCCCAGCCCAATAATATTCTGCCAAGCTCAGTCCAGCTTGGGCCGCAACCGTCAAGCACAAGGTCCCCGGCGGATAGGTAATGCCCCTCCACGGGCAGAACCCGCCTCATCTGTGTCGAGCACAATACTCTCCCAGCGACCAGACACTGCCCTCTCCGCGGGAAGGACCTGCCCCTCCGCGGGCAGAACCTCGTCCCCTGTCGGACAGGACAACGTGTCCTTCACACGTTCTCAACGTGCTCCCCTCTGCAGGGACGCGTCACCGACTAACTACCCACCTCCAAAAGAGCAGGTCAAACCCACTTTCCGGAGATCACGGGACAGTTGGACTATGGCCAAGACCATGTCCTGGTCTTCATTACGCCACGTAAGCCCTAGTAGTCACTTGGGTTGGGCCTGGCAATCCAGCCCAGCGCTGGGGTCTCTCTATAAATACCCTCTTTCACAAGAGGGTCAGGTAATTCACTTCTTACCCCTTTTCTGTACTTGTGATCACTCTGCCCATACGCTCACTTTAGCGTCGGAGTGTCTTGCAGGTACACCCCCTACTCTTCTTCAATACCGGTGAGCAGGCAGCAAGTTGAAGACGCGTGGCAACTAGTGATCCCTTTCTGATCAGGTCAAATCAATAATTAATTAATATGTTGAAATTACTCTAAGTGACATATAATTTTATTCGTATTTTTACTTTCTTGTGTGCAGGTTTATTTCTTAAATGATATGAGTCTTGTATGTCTAACTCCTTTATCATTAATTTTTATTATTTATATAGAAAATTCCTTTTTAAAATGTCAAAACCATACATAAAATATTTAGTTGAAGATGTTTAAAACATATTCTTAATAAAACTTAAAAACAATGTTAAAAAATTTGCATTTATCATCAAAGGGGTGGTGGCGCAGTTGGCTAGCGCGTAGGTCTCATAGCTTTCGAGTAATCCTGAGGTCGAGAGTTCGAGCCTCTCTCACCCCAACATTGTAATTTTGAACAAGATAATTAATAATCCGTTGGAATTACTCTAAGTGACATATAATATTTTTCATATTTTTACTTTTTTGTTTGCAGGTTTATTTCATAAATGATATGAGTCTTGTATGTCTAACTGCTTTATCATTAATTTTCATTATTTATATAGAAAAATCATTTTTAAATTGTCAAGTCCATACATAAAATATTTAGTTGAAGATGTTTAAAATATAAAAACAATGTTAAAAAATTTGGCATTTCTAATGAAAGTTTTTTAATAATTTTGTAAATTTCAAAATTTATAATATTGAAAGAATACAAGAATCAATTACATGCAATTAAAGAGTGGTATTTCAATTTAAAATAATGACACACTTAAACAAAATACCATAAACGACATTCCAAGAAAATGCTATGTTTAAGATGCGGTTATACTTGTAACTAAAACTATAAAATGAGACTATCCTCCCATGTATTTCCATAAACAAACAAAGGCATACCAAACTAAATAGAAATTTAAAGCTAAACATGAAAAGATGGAGAGTATGTTAGTAGCCCTATAGATGAAACACGAATAAAATTATATAACATTAACACTTATAACTTATGTTATCAAAGTTTCAGTTATTAAAATAAATATGTTATTAAAGTTTGCTTCTAAGTATACAATAGAAAATAAAAATATAGTAAAACACACTTGAGAAACTACGAACAATCTAGAGTCATGTAATTTTTTAAAATCCATAGCCCGATCATTGGAGAATTACAGGTTTTAAATGTATAATTTATTAAACTACAGTATCATCGGATTGCAAGGTTATGTCATAATGCAATGTTTTGAATTATTTGATGAAAGTGTTTTCATTTTCGCACTAAAAAAAGTATTTTGTATTTCTTATTTTCCCATTAATTAGAATTTTAGTGTTTTCCTCATGCTTTCTATTTTAAAAAGTAAATTAAATTTTTTGTAAAGTAATACATATTTAAGTTCTTTTCATATTTTAGTTTTCAGATACTCATAATGAAATTTTCTTATGGAAATTAATCTTCAAAATTTCATAATTCATAATTGTTTTTTATTTTTATAGTTCTAAAAGGTGTAAAAAATAATTGAGAACTTGTTCAAAAAAGCTCATAGAAATCAACATATAAAACTTTGCAGTAGACGTTTGTATTTTAAATAGCATTAAACAACCTTGAGAATCAATTTTAAAATAACATTTTAGAATTAAATTAAATGGAATGCATGCAAGAAATCTTCTTTTGTGAGTTCTCCCTATTATAGTCGTCAATGATTTTGTTTAAGAGACTGCGTAATATTTTAGACAACACATCTCTAATACAATTATCTATTATCTACAAAGGGATCTGTGTCATATTCATCATTTTTTTTCTATTTTGATGTTACCTTTCTATATTAGTTTTGTTCATATTTTTCTCATCCTATTCAAGTTTTTCTTTACTCAAGATATGTAAATATATTTTAATAGTGTATTAAATTCTTGTAAACTTTCAATCAAATTCTCTTATTCTTTGAAACTTTCTTGCTTTTGTAAGTTACAAACTACGATTTTAATTTTTTTTGCGTTTAATTCAATTTTAATTTTCAAAATTTATAAAAATATATATTTTAATTTATCATCTAAGGGGTGGTGGCGCAGTTGGCTAGCGCGTAGGTCTCATAGCTTCCGAGTAATCCTGAGGTCGAGAGTTCGAGCCTCTCTCACCCCAACATTTTAATTTTGAAAAAGATAATTGTTCTGGCCTGGGCCCCGGCATGGCCAGGCATGCCAAGCCCAATAATATTCTGCCAAGCTCAGTCCAGCTTGGGCCGCAACCGTCAAGCACAAGGTCCCCGGCGGATAGGTAATGCCCCTCCACGGGCAGAACCCGCCTCATCTGTGTCGAGCACAATACTCTCCCAGCGACCAGACACTGCCCTCTCCGCGGGCAGGACCTGCCCCTCCGCGGGCAGAACCTGGTCCCCTGTCGGACAGGACAACGTGTCCTTCACACGTTCTCAACGTGCTCCCCTCCGCAGGGACGCGTCACCGACTAACTACCCACCTCCAAAAGAGCAGGTCAAACCCACTTTCCGGAGATCACGGGACAGTTGGATTATGGCCAAGACCACGTCCTGGTCTTCATTACGCCACGTAAGCCCTAGTAGTCACTTGGGTTGGGCCTGGCAATCCAGCCCAGCGCTGGGGTCTCTCTATAAATACCCTCTTTCACAAGAGGGTCAGGTAATTCACTTCTTACCCCTTTTCTGTACTTGTGATCACTCTGCCCATACGCTCACTTTAGCGTCGGAGTGTCTTGCAGGTACACCCCCTACTCTTCTTCAATACCGGTGAGCAGGCAGCAAGTTGAAGACGCGTGGCAACTAGTGATCCCTTTCTGATCAGGTCAAATCAATAATTAATTAATATGTTGAAATTACTCTAAGTGACATATAATTTTATTCGTATTTTTACTTTCTTGTGTGCAGGTTTATTTCTTAAATGATATGAGTCTTGTATGTCTAACTCCTTTATCATTAATTTTTATTATTTATATAGAAAATTCCTTTTTAAAATGTCAAAACCATACATAAAATATTTAGTTGAAGATGTTTAAAACATATTCTTAATAAAACTTAAAAACAATGTTAAAAAATTTGCATTTATCATCAAAGGGGTGGTGGCGCAGTTGGCTAGCGCGTAGGTCTCATAGCTTTCGAGTAATCCTGAGGTCGAGAGTTCGAGCCTCTCTCACCCCAACATTGTAATTTTGAACAAGATAATTAATAATCCGTTGGAATTACTCTAAGTGACATATAATATTTTTCATATTTTTACTTATTTGTTTGCAGGTTTATTTCATAAATGATATGAGTCTTGTATGTCTAACTACTTTATCATTAATTTTCATTATTTATATAGAAAAATCATTTTTAAATTGTCAAGTCCATACATAAAATATTTAGTTGAAGATGTTTAAAATATAAAAACAATGTTAAAAAATTTGGCATTTCTAATGAAAGTTTTTTAATAATTTTGTAAATTTCAAAATTTATAATATTGAAAGAATACAAGAATCAATTACATGCAATTAAAGAGTGGTATTTCAATTTAAAATAATGACACACTTAAACAAAATACCATAAACGACATTCTTATTTCTTAAATGATATGAGTCTTGTATGTCTAACTCCTTTATCATTAATTTTTATTATTTATATAGAAAATTCCTTTTTAAAATGTCAAAACCATACATAAAATATTTAGTTGAAGATGTTTAAAACATATTCTTAATAAAACTTAAAAACAATGTTAAAAAATTTGCATTTATCATCAAAGGGGTGGTGGCGCAGTTGGCTAGCGCGTAGGTCTCATAGCTTTCGAGTAATCCTGAGGTCGAGAGTTCGAGCCTCTCTCACCCCAACATTGTAATTTTGAACAAGATAATTAATAATCCGTTGGAATTACTCTAAGTGACATATAATATTTTTCATATTTTTACTTTTTTGTTTGCAGGTTTATTTCATAAATGATATGAGTCTTGTATGTCTAACTGCTTTATCATTAATTTTCATTATTTATATAGAAAAATCATTTTTAAATTGTCAAGTCCATACATAAAATATTTAGTTGAAGATGTTTAAAATATAAAAACAATGTTAAAAAATTTGGCATTTCTAATGAAAGTTTTTTAATAATTTTGTAAATTTCAAAATTTATAATATTGAAAGAATACAAGAATCAATTACATGCAATTAAAGAGTGGTATTTCAATTTAAAATAATGACACACTTAAACAAAATACCATAAACGACATTCCAAGAAAATGCTATGTTTAAGATGCGGTTATACTTGTAACTAAAACTATAAAATGAGACTATCCTCCCATGTATTTCCATAAACAAACAAAGGCATACCAAACTAAATAGAAATTTAAAGCTAAACATGAAAAGATGGAGAGTATGTTAGTAGCCCTATAGATGAAACACGAATAAAATTATATAACATTAACACTTATAACTTATGTTATCAAAGTTTCAGTTATTAAAATAAATATGTTATTAAAGTTTGCTTCTAAGTATACAATAGAAAATAAAAATATAGTAAAACACACTTGAGAAACTACGAACAATCTAGAGTCATGTAATTTTTTAAAATCCATAGCCCGATCATTGGAGAATTACAGGTTTTAAATGTATAATTTATTAAACTACAGTATCATCGGATTGCAAGGTTATGTCATAATGCAATGTTTTGAATTATTTGATGAAAGTGTTTTCATTTTCGCACTAAAAAAAGTAGTTTGTATTTCTTATTTTCCCATTAATTAGAATTTTAGTGTTTTCCTCATGCTTTCTATTTTAAAAAGTAAATTAAATTTTTTGTAAAGTAATACATATTTAAGTTCTTTTCATATTTTAGTTTTCAGATACTCATAATGAAATTTTCTTATGGAAATTAATCTTCAAAATTTCATAATTCATAATTGTTTTTTATTTTTATAGTTCTAAAAGGTGTAAAAAATAATTGAGAACTTGTTCAAAAAAGCTCATAGAAATCAACATATAAAACTTTGCAGTAGACGTTTGTATTTTAAATAGCATTAAACAACCTTGAGAATCAATTTTAAAATAACATTTTAGAATTAAATTAAATGGAATGCATGCAAGAAATCTTCTTTTGTGAGTTCTCCCTATTAATAGTCGTCAATGATTTTGTTTAAGAGACTGCATAATATTTTAGACAACACATCTCTAATACAATTATCTATTATCTACAAAGGGATCTGTGTCATATTCATCATTTTTTTTCTATTTTGATGTTACCTTTCTATATTAGTTTTGTTCATATTTTTCTCATCCTATTCAAGTTTTTCTTTACTCAAGATATGTAAATATATTTTAATAGTGTATTAAATTCTTGTAAACTTTCAATCAAATTCTCTTATTCTTTGAAACTTTCTTGCTTTTGTAAGTTACAAACTACGATTTTAATTTTTTTTGCGTTTAATTCAATTTTAATTTTCAAAATTTATAAAAATATATATTTTAGTTTATCATCAAAGGGGTGGTGGCGCAGTTGGCTAGCGCGTAGGTCTCATAGCTTCTGAGTAATCCTGAGGTCGAGAGTTCGAGCCTCTCTCACCCCAACATTTTAATTTTGAAAAAGATAATTGTTCTGGCCTGGGCCCCGGCATGGCCAGGCATGCCCAGCCCAATAATATTCTGCCAAGCTCAGTCCAGCTTGGGCCGCAACCGTCAAGCAGAAGGTCCCCGACGGATAGGTAATGCCCCTCCACGGGCAGAACCCGCCTCATCTGTGTCGAGCACAATACTCTCCCAGCGACCAGACACTGCCCTCTCCGCGGGCAGGACCTGCCCCTCCGCGGGCAGAACCTGGTCCCCTGTCGGACAGGACAACATGTCCTTCACACGTTCTCAACGTGCTCCCCTCTGCAGGGACGCGTCACCGACTAACTACCCACCTCCGAAAGAGCAGATCAAACCCACTTTCCGGAGATCACGGGACAGTTGAACTATGGCAAAAACCACGTCCTGGTCTTCACTACGCCACGTAAGCCCTAGTAGTCACTTAGGTTGGGCCTGGCAATCCAGCCCAACACAAGTGACCGTTGGCCCAGCGCTGGGGTCTCTCTATAAATACCCTATTTCACAAGAGGGTCAGGTAATTCACTTCTTACGCCTTTTCTGTACTTGTGATCACTCTGCCCATACGCTCACTTTAGCGTCGGAGTGTCTTGCAGGTACACCCCCTACTCTCCTTCAATACCGGTGAGCAGGCAGCAAGTTGAAGACGTGTGGCAACTAGTGATCCCTTTCTGATCAGGTCAAATCAATAATTAATTAATCTGTTGAAATTACTCTAAGTGACATATTATTTTATTCGTATTTTTACTTTCTTGTGTGCAGGTTTATTTCTTAAATGATATGAGCCTTGTATGTCTAACTCCTTTATCATTAATTTTTATTATTTATATAGAAAATTCCTTTTTAAAATGTCAAAACCATACATAAAATATTTAGTTGAAGATGTTTAAAATATATTCTTAATAAAACTTAAAAACAATGTTAAAAAATTTGCATTTATCATCAAAGGGGTGGTGGCGCAGTTGGCTAGCGCGTAGGTCTCATAGCTTTCGAGTAATCCTGAGGTCGAGAGTTCGAGCCTCTCTCACCCCAACATTGTAATTTTGAACAAGATAATTAATAATCCGTTGGAATTACTCTAAGTGACATATAATTTTATTCAAAATTTATAATATTGAAAGAATACAAGAATCAATTACATGCAATTAAAGAGTGGTATTTCAATTTAAAATAATGACACACTTAAACAAAATACCATAAACGACATTCCAAGAAAATGCTATGTTTAAGATGCGGTTATACTTAAAACTATAAAATGAGACTATCCTCCCATGTATTTCCATAAACAAACAAAGGCATACCAAACTAGATAGAAATTTAAAGCTAAACATGAAAAGATGGAGAGTATGCTAGTAGCCCTATAGATGAAACACGAATAAAATTATATAACATTAACACTTATAACTTATGTTATCAAAGTTTCAGTTATTAAAATAAATATGTTATTAAAGTTTGCTTCTAAGTATACAATAGAAAATAAAAATATAGTAAAACACACTTGAGAAACTACGAACAATCTAGAGTCATGTAATTTTTTAAAATCCACAGCCCGATCATTGGAGAATTACAGGTTTTAAATGTATAATTTATTAAACTACAGTATCATCGGATTGCAAGGTTATGTCATAATGCAATGTTTTGAATTATTTGATGAAAGTGTTTTCATTTTCGCACTAAAAAAAGTATTTTGTATTTCTTATTTTCCCATTAATTAGAATTTTAGTGTTTTCCTCATGCTTTCTATTTTAAAAAGTAAATTAAATTTTTTGTAAAGTAATACATATTTAAGTTCTTTTCATATTTTAGTTTTCAGATACTCATAATGAAATTTTCTTATGGAAATTAATCTTCAAAATTTCATAATTCATAATTGTTTTTTATTTTTATAGTTCTAAAAGGTGTAAAAAATAATTGAGAACTTGTTCAAAAAAGCTCATAGAAATCAACATATAAAACTTTGCAGTAGACGTTTGTATTTTAAATAGCATTAAACAACCTTGAGATTCAATTTTAAAATAACATTTTAGAATTAAATTAAATGGAATGCATGCAAGAAATCATCTTTTGTGAGTTCTCCCTATTAATAGTCGTCAATGATTTTGTTTAAGAGACTGCATAATATTTTAGACAACACATCTCTAATACAATTATCTATTATCTACAAAGGGATCTGTGTCATATTCATCATTTTTTTTCTATTTTGATGTTACCTTTCTATATTAGTTTTGTTCATATTTTTCTCATCCTATTCAAGTTTTTCTTTACTCAAGATATGTAAATATATTTTAATAGTGTATTAAATTCTTGTAAACTTTCAATCAAATTCTCTTATTCTTTGAAACTTTCTTGCTTTTGTAAGTTACAAACTACGATTTTAATTTTTTTTGCGTTTAATTCAATTTTAATTTTCAAAATTTATAAAAATATATATTTTAGTTTATCATCAAAGGGGTGGTGGGGCAGTTGGCTAGCGCGTAGGTCTCATAGCTTCCGAGTAATCCTGAGGTCGAGAGTTCGAGCCTCTCTCACCCCAACATTTTAAGTTTGAAAAAGATAATTGTTCTGGCCTGGGCCCCGGCATGGCCAGGCATGCCCAGCCCAATAATATTCTGCCAAGCTCAGTCCAGCTTGGGCCGCAACCGTCAAGCACAAGGTCCCCGGCGGATAGGTAATGCCCCTCCACGGGCAGAACCCGCCTCATCTATGTCGAGCACAATACTCTCCCAGCGACCAGACACTGCCCTCTCCGCGGGCAGGACCTGCCCCTCCGCGGGCAGAACCTGGTCCCCTGTCGGGCAGGACAACGTGTCCTTCACACGTTCTCAACGTGCTCCCCTCTGCAGGGACACGTCACCGACTAACTATCCACCTCCGAAAGAGCAGGTCAAACCCACTTTCCGAAGATCACGGGACAGTTGGACTATGGCAAAGACCACGTCCATGTCTTCACTACGCCACGTAAGCCCTAGTAGTTACTTAGGTTGGGCCTGGCAATCCAGCCCAACACAAGTGACCGTTTGCCCAGCGCTGGGGTCTCTCTATAAATACCCTCTTTCACAAGAGGGTCAGGTAATTCACTTCTTACCCCTTTTCTGTACTTGTGATCACTCTGCCCATACGCTCACTTTAGCGTCGGAGTGTCTTGCAGGTACACCCCCTACTCTTCTTCAATACCGGTGAGCAGGCAGCAAGTTGAAGACGCGTGGCAACTAGTGATCCCTTTCTGATCAGGTCAAATCAATAATTAATTAATCCGTTGAAATTACTCTAAGTGACATATAATTTTATTCGTATTTTTACTTTCTTGTGTGCAGGTTTATTTCTTAAATGATATGAGTCTTGTATGTCTAACTCCTTTATCATTAATTTTTATTATTTATATAGAAAATTACTTTTTAAAATGTCAAAACCATACATAAAATATTTAGTTGAAGATGTTTAAAACATATTCTTAATAAAACTTAAAAACAATGTTAAAAAATTTGCATTTATCATCAAAGGGGTGGTGGTGCAGTTGGCTAGCGCGTAGGTCTCATAGCTTTCGAGTAATCCTGAGGTCGAGAGTTCGAGCCTCTCTCACCCCAACATTGTAATTTTGAACAAGATAATTAATAATCCGTTGGAATTACTCTAAGTGACATATAATTTTATTCAAAATTTATTATATTGAAAGAATACAAGAATCAATTACATGCAATTAAAGAGTGGTATTTCAATTTAAAATAATGACACACTTAAACAAAATACCATAAACGACATTCCAAGAAAATGCTATGTTTAAGATGCGGTTATACTTGTAACTAAAACTATAAAATGAGACTATCCTCCCATGTATTTCCATAAACAAACAAAGGCATACCAAACTAAATAGAAATTTAAAGCTAAACATGAAAAGATGGAGAGTATGCTAGTAGCCCTATAGATGAAACACGAATAAAATTATATAACATTAACACTTATAACTTATGTTATCAAAGTTTCAGTTATTAAAATAAATATGTTATTAAAGTTTGCTTCTAAGTATACAATAGAAAATAAAAATATAGTAAAACACACTTGAGAAACTACGAACAATCTAGAGTCATGTAATTTTTTAAAATCCACAGCCCGAGCATTGGAGAATTACAGGTTTTAAATGTATAATTTATTAAACTACAGTATCATCGGATTGCAAGGTTATGTCATAATGCAATGTTTTGAATTATTTGATGAAAGTGTTTTCATTTTCGCACTAAAAAAAGTATTTTGTATTTCTTATTTTCCCATTAATTAGAATTTTAGTGTTTTCCTCATGCTTTCTATTTTAAAAAGTAAATTAAATTTTTTGTAAAGTAATACATATTTAAGTTCTTTTCATATTTTAGTTTTCAGATACTCATAATGAAATTTTCTTATGGAAATTAATCTTCAAACTTTCATAATTCATAATTGTTTTTTATTTTTATAGTTCTAAAAGGTGTAAAAAATAATTGAGAACTTGTTCAAAAAAGCTCATAGAAATCAACATATAAAACTTTGCAGTAGACGTTTGTATTTTAAATAGCATTAAACAACCTTGAAAATCAATTTTAAAATAACATTTTAGAATTAAATTAAATGGAATGCATGCAAGAAATCTTCTTTTGAGAGTTCTCCCTATTAATAGTCGTCAATGATTTTGTTTAAGAGACTGCATAATATTTTAGACAACACATCTCTAATACAATTATCTATTATCTACAAAGGGATCTGTGTCATATTCATCATTTTTTTTCTATTTTGATGTTACCTTTCTATATTAGTTTTGTTCATATTTTTCTCATCCTATTCAAGTTTTTCTTTACTCAAGATATGTAAATATATTTTAATAGTGTATTAAATTCTTGTAAACTTTCAATCAAATTCTCTTATTCTTTGAAACTTTCTTGCTTTTGTAAGTTACAAACTACGATTTTAATTTTTTTTGCGTTTAATTCAATTTTATTTTTCAAAATTTATAAAAATATATATTTTAGTTTATCATCAAAGGGGTGGTGGGGCAGTTGGCTAGCGCGTAGGTCTCATAGCTTCCGAGTAATCCTGAGGTCGAGAGTTCGAGCCTCTCTCACCCCAACATTTTAATTTTGAAAAAGATAATTGTTCTGGCCTGGGCCCCGGCATGGCCAGGCATGCCCAGCCCAATAATATTCTGCCAAGCTCAGTCCAGCTTGGGCCGCAACCGTCAAGCACAAGGTCCCCGGCGGATAGGTAATGCCCCTCCACGGGCAGAACCCGCCTCATCTATGTCGAGCACAATACTCTCCCAGCGACCAGACACTGCCCTCTCCGCGGGCAGGACCTGCCCCTCCGCGGGCAGAACCTGGTCCCCTGTCGGGCAGGACAACGTGTCCTTCACACGTTCTCAACGTGCTCCCCTCTGCAGGGACACGTCACCGACTAACTACCCACCTCCGAAAGAGCAGGTCAAACCCACTTTCCGAAGATCACGGGACAGTTGGACTATGGCAAAGACCACGTCCATGTCTTCACTACGCCACGTAAGCCCTAGTAGTTACTTAGGTTGGGCCTGGCAATCCAGCCCAACACAAGTGACCGTTTGCCCAGCGCTGGGGTCTCTCTATAAATACCCTCTTTCACAAGAGGGTCAGGTAATTCACTTCTTACCCCTTTTCTGTACTTGTGATCACTCTGCCCATACGCTCACTTTAGCGTCGGAGTGTCTTGCAGGTACACCCCCTACTCTTCTTCAATACCGGTGAGCAGGCAGCAAGTTGAAGACGCGTGGCAACTAGTGATCCCTTTCTGATCAGGTCAAATCAATAATTAATTAATCCGTTGAAATTACTCTAAGTGACATATAATTTTATTCGTATTTTTACTTTCTTGTGTGCAGGTTTATTTCTTAAATGATATGAGTCTTGTATGTCTAACTCCTTTATCATTAATTTTTATTATTTATATAGAAAATTACTTTTTAAAATGTCAAAACCATACATAAAATATTTAGTTGAAGATGTTTAAAACATATTCTTAATAAAACTTAAAAACAATGTTAAAAAATTTGCATTTATCATCAAAGGGGTGGTGGTGCAGTTGGCTAGCGCGTAGGTCTCATAGCTTTCGAGTAATCCTGAGGTCGAGAGTTCGAGCCTCTCTCACCCCAACATTGTAATTTTGAACAAGATAATTAATAATCCGTTGGAATTACTCTAAGTGACATATAATTTTATTCAAAATTTATTATATTGAAAGAATACAAGAATCAATTACATGCAATTAAAGAGTGGTATTTCAATTTAAAATAATGACACACTTAAACAAAATACCATAAACGACATTCCAAGAAAATGCTATGTTTAAGATGCGGTTATACTTGTAACTAAAACTATAAAATGAGACTATCCTCCCATGTATTTCCATAAACAAACAAAGGCATACCAAACTAAATAGAAATTTAAAGCTAAACATGAAAAGATGGAGAGTATGCTAGTAGCCCTATAGATGAAACACGAATAAAATTATATAACATTAACACTTATAACTTATGTTATCAAAGTTTCAGTTATTAAAATAAATATGTTATTAAAGTTTGCTTCTAAGTATACAATAGAAAATAAAAATATAGTAAAACACACTTGAGAAACTACGAACAATCTAGAGTCATGTAATTTTTTAAAATCCACAGCCCGAGCATTGGAGAATTACAGGTTTTAAATGTATAATTTATTAAACTACAGTATCATCGGATTGCAAGGTTATGTCATAATGCAATGTTTTGAATTATTTGATGAAAGTGTTTTCATTTTCGCACTAAAAAAAGTATTTTGTATTTCTTATTTTCCCATTAATTAGAATTTTAGTGTTTTCCTCATGCTTTCTATTTTAAAAAGTAAATTAAATTTTTTGTAAAGTAATACATATTTAAGTTCTTTTCATATTTTAGTTTTCAGATACTCATAATGAAATTTTCTTATGGAAATTAATCTTCAAACTTTCATAATTCATAATTGTTTTTTATTTTTATAGTTCTAAAAGGTGTAAAAAATAATTGAGAACTTGTTCAAAAAAGCTCATAGAAATCAACATATAAAACTTTGCAGTAGACGTTTGTATTTTAAATAGCATTAAACAACCTTGAAAATCAATTTTAAAATAACATTTTAGAATTAAATTAAATGGAATGCATGCAAGAAATCTTCTTTTGAGAGTTCTCCCTATTAATAGTCGTCAATGATTTTGTTTAAGAGACTGCATAATATTTTAGACAACACATCTCTAATACAATTATCTATTATCTACAAAGGGATCTGTGTCATATTCATCATTTTTTTTCTATTTTGATGTTACCTTTCTATATTAGTTTTGTTCATATTTTTCTCATCCTATTCAAGTTTTTCTTTACTCAAGATATGTAAATATATTTTAATAGTGTATTAAATTCTTGTAAACTTTCAATCAAATTCTCTTATTCTTTGAAACTTTCTTGCTTTTGTAAGTTACAAACTACGATTTTAATTTTTTTTGCGTTTAATTCAATTTTATTTTTCAAAATTTATAAAAATATATATTTTAGTTTATCATCAAAGGGGTGGTGGGGCAGTTGGCTAGCGCGTAGGTCTCATAGCTTCCGAGTAATCCTGAGGTCGAGAGTTCGAGCCTCTCTCACCCCAACATTTTAATTTTGAAAAAGATAATTGTTCTGGCCTGGGCCCCGGCATGGCCAGGCATGCCCAGCCCAATAATATTCTGCCAAGCTCAGTCCAGCTTGGGCCGCAACCGTCAAGCACAAGGTCCCCGGCGGATAGGTAATGCCCCTCCACGGGCAGAACCCGCCTCATCTATGTCGAGCACAATACTCTCCCAGCGACCAGACACTGCCCTCTCCGCGGGCAGGACCTGCCCCTCCGCGGGCAGAACCTGGTCCCCTGTCGGGCAGGACAACGTGTCCTTCACACGTTCTCAACGTGCTCCCCTCTGCAGGGACACGTCACCGACTAACTACCCACCTCCGAAAGAGCAGGTCAAACCCACTTTCCGAAGATCACGGGACAGTTGGACTATGGCAAAGACCACGTCCATGTCTTCACTACGCCACGTAAGCCCTAGTAGTTACTTAGGTTGGGCCTGGCAATCCAGTCCAACACAAGTGACCGTTGGCCCAGCGCTGGGGTCTCTCTATAAATACCCTCTTTCACAAGAGGGTCAGGTAATTCACTTCTTACCCCTTTTCTGTACTTGTGATCACTCTGCCCATACGCTCACTTTAGCGTCGGAGTGTCTTGCAGGTACACCCCCTACTCTTCTTCAATACCGGTGAGCAGGCAGCAAGTTGAAGACGCGTGGCAACTAGTGATCCCTTTCTGATCAGGTCAAATCAATAATTAATTAATCCGTTGAAATTACTCTAAGTGACATATAATTTTATTCGTATTTTTACTTTCTTGTGTGCAGGTTTATTTCTTAAATGATATGAGTCTTGTATGTCTAACTCCTTTATCATTAATTTTTATTATTTATATAGAAAATTACTTTTTAAAATGTCAAAACCATACATAAAATATTTAGTTGAAGATGTTTAAAACATATTCTTAATAAAACTTAAAAACAATGTTAAAAAATTTGCATTTATCATCAAAGGGGTGGTGGCGCAGTTGGCTAGCGCGTAGGTCTCATAGCTTTCGAGTAATCCTGAGGTCGAGAGTTCGAGCCCCTCTCACCCCAACATTGTAATTTTGAACAAGATAATTAATAATCCGTTGGAATTACTCTAAGTGACATATAATATTTTTCATATTTTTACTTTTTTGTTTGCAGGTTTATTTCATAAATGATATGAGTCTTGTATGTCTAACTGCTTTATCATTAATTTTCATTATTTATATAGAAAAATCATTTTTAAATTGTCAAGTCCATACATAAAATATTTACTTGAAGATGTTTAAAATATAAAAACAATGTTAAAAAATTTGGCATTTCTAATGAAAGTTTTTTAATAATTTTGTAAATTTCAAAATTTATAATATTGAAAGAATACAAGAATCAATTACATGCAATTAAAGAGTGGTATTTCAATTTAAAATAATGACACACTTAAACAAAATACCATAAACTACATTCCAAGAAAATGTTATGTTTAAGATGCGGTTATACTTGTAACTAAAACTATAAAATGAGACTATCCTCCCATGTATTTCCATAAACAAACAAAGGCATACCAAACTAAATAGAAATTTAAAGCTAAACATGAAAAGATGGAGAGTATTCTAGTAGCCCTATAGATGAAACACGAATAAAATTATATAACATTAACACTTATAACTTATGTTATCAAAGTTTCAGTTATTAAAATAAATGTGTTATTAAAGTTTGCTTCTAAGTATACAATAGAAAATAAAAATATAGTAAAACACACTTGAGAAACTACGAACAATCTAGAGTCATGTAATTTTTTAAAATCCATAGCCCGATCATTGGAGAATTACAGGTTTTAAATGTATAATTTATTAAACTACAGTATCATCGGATTGCAAGGTTATGTCATAATGCAATGTTTTGAATTATTTGATGAAAGTGTTTTCATTTTCGCACTAAAAAAAGTATTTTGTATTTCTTATTTTCCCATTAATTAGAATTTTAGTGTTTTCCTCATGCTTTCTATTTTAAAAAGTAAATTAAATTTTTTGTAAAGTAATACATATTTAAGTTCTTTTCATATTTTAGTTTTCAGATACTCATAATGAAATTTTCTTATGGAAATTAATCTTCAAAATTTCATAATTCATAATTGTTTTTTATTTTTATAGTTCTAAAAGGTGTAAAAAATAATTGAGAACTTGTTCAAAAAAGCTCATAGAAATCAACATATAAAACTTTGCAGTAGACGTTTGTATTTTAAATAGCATTAAACAACCTTGAGATTCAATTTTAAAATAACATTTTAGAATTAAATTAAATGGAATGCATGCAAGAAATCATCTTTTGTGAGTTCTCCCTATTAATAGTCGTCAATGATTTTGTTTAAGAGACAGCATAATATTTTAGACAACACATCTCTTATACAATTATCTATTATCTACAAAGGGATCTGTGTCATATTCATCATTTTTTTTCTATTTTGATGTAACCTTTCTATATTAGTTTTGTTCATATTTTTCTCATCCTATTCAAGTTTTTCTTTACTCAAGATATGTAAATATATTTTAATAGTGTATTAAATTCTTGTAAACTTTCAATCAAATTCTCTTATTCTTTGAAACTTTCTTGCTTTTGTAAGTTACAAACTACGATTTTAATTTTTTTTGCTTTTAATTCAATTTTAATTTTCAAAATTTATAAAAATATATATTTTAGTTTATCATCAAAGGGGTGGTGGCGCAGTTGGCTAGCGCGTAGGTCTCATAGCTTCCGAGTAATCCTGAGGTCGAGAGTTCGAGCCTCTCTCACCCCAATATTTTAATTTTGAAAAAGATAATTGTTCTGGCCTGGGCCCCGGCATGGCCAGGCATGCCCAGCCCAATAATATTTTGCCAAGCTCAGTCCAGCTTGGGACGCAACCGTCAAGCACAAGGTCCCCGGCGGATAGGTAATGCCCCTCCACGGGCAGAACCCGCCTCATCTGTGTCGAGCACAATACTCTCCCAGCGACCAGACACTGCCCTCTCCGCGGGCAGGACCTGCCCCTCCGCGGGCAGGACAACGTGTCCTTCACACGTTCTCAACGTGCTCCCCTCTGCAGGGACACGTCACCGACTAACTACCCACCTCCGAAAGAGCAGGTCAAACCCACTTTCCGGAGATCACGGGACAGTTGGACTATGGCAAAGACCACGTCCATGTCTTCACTACGCCACGTAAGCCCTAGTAGTTACTTAGGTTGGGCCTGGCAATCCAGCCTAACACAAGTGACCGTTGGCCCAGCGCTGGGGTCTCTCTATAAATACCCTCTTTCACAAGAGGGTCAGGTAATTCACGTCTTACCCCTTTTCTGTACTTGTGATCACTCTGCCCATACGCTCACTTTAGCGTCGGAGTGTCTTGCAGGTTCACCCCCTACTCTTCTTCAATACCGGTGAGCAGGCAGCAAGTTGAAGACGCGTGGCAACTAGTGATCCCTTTCTGATCAGGTCAAATCAATAATTAATTAATCCGTTGAAATTACTCTAAGTGACATATAATTTTATTCGTATTTTTACTTTCTTGTGTGCAGGTTTATTTCTTAAATGATATGAGTCTTGTATGTCTAACTCCTTTATCATTAATTTTTATTATTTATATAGAAAATTCCTTTTTAAAATGTCAAAACCATACATAAAATATTTAGTTGAAGATGTTTAAAACATATTCTTAATAAAACTTAAAAACAATGTTAAAAAATTTGCATTTATCATCAAAGGGGTGGTGGCGCAGTTGGCTAGCGCGTAGGTCTCATAGCTTTCGAGTAATCCTGAGGTCGAGAGTTCGAGCCTCTCTCACCCCAACATTGTAATTTTGAACAAGATAATTAATAATCCGTTGGAATTACTCTAAGTGACATATAATATTTTTCATATTTTTACTTTTTTGTTTGCAGGTTTATTTCATAAATGATATGACTCTTGTATGTCTAACTGCTTTATCATTAATTTTCATTATTTATATAGAAAAATCATTTTTAAATTGTCAAGTCCATACATAAAATATTTAGTTGAAGATGTTTAAAATATAAAAACAATGTTAAAAAATTTGGCATTTCTAATGAAAGTTTTTTAATAATTTTGTAAATTTCAAAATTTATAATATTGAAAGAATACAAGAATCAATTACATGCAATTAAAGAGTGGTATTTCAATTTAAAATAATGACACACTTAAACAAAATACCATAAACGACATTCCAAGAAAATGCTATGTTTAAGATGCGGTTATACTTGTAACTAAAACTATAAAATGAGACTATCCTCCCATGTATTTCCATAAACAAACAAAGGCATACCAAACTAAATAGAAATTTAAAGCTAAACATGAAAAGATGGAGAGTATGTTAGTAGCCCTATAGATGAAACATGAATAAAATTATATAACATTAACACTTATAACTTATGTTATCAAAGTTTCAGTTATTAAAATAAATATGTTATTAAAGTTTGCTTCTAAGTATACAATAGAAAATAAAAATATAGTAAAACACACTTGAGAAACTACGAACAATCTAAAGTCATGTAATTTTTTAAAATCCATAGCCCGATCATTGGAGAATTATAGGTTTTAAATGTATAATTTATTAAACTACAGTATCATCGGATTGCAAGGTTATGTCATAATGCAATGTTTTGAATTATTTGATGAAAGTGTTTTCATTTTCGCACTAAAAAAAGTATTTTGTATTTCTTATTTTCCCATTAATTAGAATTTTAGTGTTTTCCTCATGCTTTCTATTTTAAAAAGTAAATTAAATTTTTTGTAAAGTAATACATATTTAAGTTCTTTTCATATTTTAGTTTTCAGATACTCATAATGAAATTTTCTTATGGAAATTAATCTTCAAAATTTCATAATTCATAATTGTTTTTTATTTTTATAGTTCTAAAAGGTGTAAAAAATAATTGAGAACTTGTTCAAAAAAGCTCATAGAAATCAACATATAAAACTTTGCAGTAGACGTTTGTATTTTAAATAGCATTAAACAACCTTGAGAATCAATTTTAAAATAACATTTTAGAATTAAATTAAATGGAATGCATGCAAGAAATCTTCTTTTGTGAGTTCTCCCTATTAATAGTCGTCAATGATTTTGATTAAGAGACTGCATAATATTTTAGACAACACATCTCTAATACAATTATCTATTATCTACAAAGGGATCTGTGTCATATTCATCATTTTTTTTCTATTTTGATGTTACCTTTCTATATTAGTTTTGTTCATATTTTTCTCATCCTATTCAAGTTTTTCTTTACTCAAGATATGTAAATATATTTTAATAGTGTATTAAATTCTTGTAAACTTTCAATCAAATTCTCTTATTCTTTGAAACTTTCTTGCTTTTGTAAGTTACAAACTACGATTTTAATTTTTTTTGCGTTTAATTCAATTTTAATTTTCAAAATTTATAAAAATATATATTTTAGTTTATCATCAAAGGTGTGGTGGCGCAGTTGGCTAGCGCGTAGGTCTCATAGCTTCCGAGTAATCCTGAGGTCGAGAGTTCGAGCCTCTCTCACCCCAACATTTTAATTTTGAAAAAGATAATTGTTCTGGCCTGGGCCCCGGCATGGTCAGGCATGCCCAGCCCAATAATATTCTGCCAAGCTCAGTCCAGCTTGGGCCGCAACCGTCAAGCACAAGGTCCCCGGCGGATAGGTAATGCCCCTCCACGGGCAGAACCCGCCTCATCTGTGTCGAGCACAATACTCTCCCAGCGACCAGACACTGCCCTCTCCACGGGCAGGACCTGCCCCTCCGCGGGCAGGACAACGTGTCCTTCACACGTTCTCAACGTGCTCCCCTCTGCAGGGACACGTCACCGACTAACTACCCACCTCCGAAAGAGCAAGTCAAACCCACTTTCCGGAGATCACGGGACAGTTGGACTATGGCAAAGACCACGTCCATGTCTTCACTACGCCACGTAAGCCCTAGTAGTTACTTAGGTTGGGTCTGGCAATCCAGCCCAACACAAGTGACTGTTGGCCCAGCGCTGGGGTCTCTCTATAAATACCCTCTTTCACAAGAGGGTCAGGTAATTCACTTCTTACCCCTTTTCTGTACTTGTGATCACTCTGTCCATACGCTCACTTTAGCGTCGGAGTGTCTTGCAGGTACACCCCCTACTCTTCTTCAATACCGGTGAGCAGGCAGCAAGTTGAAGACGCGTGGCAACTAGTGATCCCTTTCTGATCAGGTCAAATCAATAATTAATTAATCCGTTGAAATTACTCTAAGTGACATATAATTTTATTCGTATTTTTACTTTCTTGTGTGCAGGTTTATTTCTTAAATGATATGAGTCTTGTATGTCTAACTCCTTTATCATTAATTTTTATTATTTATATAGAAAATTCCTTTTTAAAATGTCAAAACCATACATAAAATATTTAGTTGAAGATGTTTAAAACATATTCTTAATAAAACTTAAAAACTGATCTGACCTGATCAGGAGGGATCACGGACTGGCCACACTCCGTTGGGCTGTTATCTGTTCGCCGGGGTGAGAAAGAGGAGGGGGTGTACCTGCAAAGCACTCTGACGCCCAAGTAAGAGGTTGGACAGAGAGGAAGCAATAGTACAAAAAAAGGGGCAAGAAGAGTTACCTGACCCTCTTGAAGAAGAGGGTATTTATAGAGAGACCCCAGCGCTGGGCCAACGGTCATTCGAGGTGGGCCGGACGACCAGGCCCAACCCTAATGACTGCTAGGGCTTACGTGGCGTAGTGAAGACCAGGACGTGGTCTTCGCCCTAGTTCAACCGCTCCTAGGTCTCCGGAAAGTGGGTTTGACCTGCTCTTTCGGAGGTGGGCGGTTGGCCGATGACGTGTCCCCGCGGAGGGGAGCACGTGGAGAACGTGCGCCGAGCACGTTATTCTCCCCGCGGAGGGGAGCCCGGGTGGTCCTGCTCGTCCGGCGTGACGGACGACAAAAAAGGACGTGGAGATGTAGCTTGTGCCCGGCGGCCAGTCCTGCTCGTTCGAAGGGGCGCGTGCCAGGCGTGCCCAGTTCGCTTGTTGGGCCGCATGTGGTATTGGGCCTGCCGAGGTGAGGCCCATACCGGAACAGGAGCCCCCCAAGTCGAAGCTCTGGGGAAGAGCGAGGACTTAAGGTCGTCGTGTCTGGAGCGGGGACTTGCACGAAGGGCTCCGGTCGTCGGCAGAACGGGGAGGAGGCAGGTGAAGGGACGCGACTGTCAGGTTGCCGCCACGTGTCTTGTGTTAAGCGGTCGTAGGGGCGGCTAACCTATGTCATTAATGAGCCTAGGGTCGCTTCGAGTCCCGCGCCGGGTTATAAATATGGCGGTCCTCGCTCATTCTGTTACTTTTCTCCCTGCTAATCTTTTATCGTCTCTGCTCGTCCGCCGCTTGCCGCCGATCGCCGCCGTACCGTTTGCTCTTTTCTTCCGTCCGCCGCCGTTACAAGTGAGTTCCTCTTTTCCCTCTCTTTTTATTTCCGTCGTCTAACTGGAACGTGTGGTCGGGGCAGGATGAACGCCCCGAGGAGGGACGCGAGTTCCGCCGCGTCTGGCGAGTTTTCCGATGAATGTCCCGGGGACGGTAGGCTAGTTCTGATGAATGCCCCGAGGACGGGAGCTTTTTCTGATGAATGCCCCGAGGACGGGGGCTTTTCTCCGATGAATGCCCCGAGGACGGGGGCTTTTTCTGATGAATTCCCCGGGGAGAAGTACCTTCTCCGACGGCCGTCCCGAAGGGGGTGAGGGGTCGTTCTTCGATCCCCGAGGAGGGTAGACGGGGAGCGAGTGTCTGCTCGTCGCTTCTCGGCCTTTGTCGCCCTTTCACTTGACTTGCGGTGGAAGGGTGGATTTGATCCTGGCTATCGAATTCACCGATGTCCTCTGCTTTCAGGTGTAGATGTCGGCTCTGGTGCCGGGGATAATGGTTGAAGATAATGAACCCGAGGTCCCGGAGTATGACGACGAGCGTATCGCCCCGTCCGAGGAGTGGGCGGCCGAGGAGCCACTTTCCATCCCCTCTTGCTTTGTGGCCGACTCGTCTGACGTGTATGCCACGGTCGAGGACACGCCGATAGGAGAAACGCAACACTGGCAGGTGTACCGCCCGAAAGAGCATCACCGGATCTGTTCGCGATATGGGCGGAAGATGTTCCCGATGTATGAATTTTATTTTAAAGAAGCTCGGCTCCGGTTACCGTTTTCCGCCTTCCATCTGGGGCTTTTTGACTGGCTGCGTCTTGCCCCGTCTCAGCTGCACCCAAACGCTTTGGCTTTCATCCGGGCTTTCGAGGTGGTGTGTTTCTACCTCTCGGTGGAGCCGACGGTGCCGTTATTTTTCCGCATCTTTCATTTGCAGCGGCAGACGGTGCGAGGTCGCCACGGATGGGTCTCCTTCAAACAATCGACCAAAATTTTCAAAGCGTATAGCGATTCTGTCAAAGACTTCAAAGGTCGGTTCTACCTCGTCAAACCGATCACGCAGCACGGCTCGGACACTCTCTTTGACGAGGGCGAGCGCACGGTAGATGGCCAGCGGTTCCGCGCGTGGCTTCCTAAGATACATCTACTGTGGACCGCGGAGCATTTCAGTCGAGGGACGGATAGGTATATCGTCCGGGCGGGGACCCTCGAGGAGAAGGACATGGCCGCTTATTTGAAAATAATTGCCTTTGTGCGGTCACTCCCCCCGTCGAAGCTGGTGACGCCCGACGGTCGGTACATCCTCGACGCCCAGGGGAACATACGTACCAAGAAGCGTTTGATAAATACTAAGAATTTGCTCGGTTGCGCGACCGGGGCGGCCGCTCTGGATTATCTAGGTAGGGATGTTCGTTTTCCCTCGTGGTCAGGGTTTTTGATCGTCACTAACCTATTTCTTTGTTTTTGCAGCGAACATGTCTACTGTCGACGAGCGGGTGAAGCAGTTGCGCGCTGCCAGGAATGCCGTGGCCCCGAGGACGAGGGTGAGTCAGCTGGTCGGTCAGGAGGTCGCGACGCACGGGGGGCAAACTTCGTCCTCGTCGCCTCAAGAGAGCCAATCCCCTGTGTCTCAAGGAGTGTCGAAGAGGCAAAGGTCCGAGGAGCCTCGGGTGGTGGATCTGACGGTCGGCGTCGTCGAGGAAGGTTATGTCGTCCCTCCCTGCCACCAGCACCTGGGATATTTTCATGGTGCCCGTTCCCCCACTGTTTCCGCCGGGGAGGTGAAGGCTGTTCGCCAGGCTGATCGGGAGACCCGTCGACGTGTCCTGGCTGAGGACTTGGCCGCGATGATGCGGACGTTTACGACGGCCCTCGTGCTGAACGAGGAGGGCTGCTCCACTGCTGAGCTGTCCAAACTGCAAGGGGATCTCACTTTCACGCAGTCGCGGTTGGCCAAGCTCACTGAGGAGTTGGAGAAGAGCCAGAAGGATGCTGCCGAGCAGCGGAAACGGGCAGAGGGTGCTGAGGGGAAGGTGACTTCGCTGGAGGAGAAGCTGGGGACAGCGACGGTCGAGGTGCAGGCGCTGAAGGTTCGCACGGAGGTTTTGGACAGCGCTGTTCGTCCGGCCGAGGACGAGACTGATGGGGATCGACGGCTAATCACCCGTGCTGACTTGATCGCCCGTATCCGGGTGTTGGAGAGCGATTGTCTGGAGGCCGTTGAGGTCGGGTTCAAGAACGCGGTCGAGCAGATTCAGGTCGCCAACCCCGGTGTCGAGCTGGTCGTGGACGGGATAGGGCCGTACCACGAGATTGTTGATGGGAGGGTGATCGATCCTTATCTTGTTATCCCCGAGGAGGAACCCGTGGCTGCTGACCGAGCGGACGAGGAAGCATAGGTTGCCGGGCCTGCGTGCTCGTTGTTTTTGTGGCCTGCGTGCCGGTGTTTATCTTTTTCTTTGGGCCTGCGTGCTCGTTTTTGTACCATTGACTACTGGGCTGGTGCCCGCTTTTGTTAAATATATTTATCATGGATTTTCTAAGTGTGCGCTCGTTATTTGCATGTTGTTTTATGCTCGTTTTTCGTATTTGTTCGAATGCCTTTGATGTGTATGACATTTCTTGTAGATTTTCTAAGTGTGCGCTCGGTGTGTTTAGCTCGACAATTTGTTACCGGTAGTGTAGGGAACTGGCCGGTTTGGCCGGGGATGTAGCCGGGCCGTTTCGGGGGTAGTTTTCCCCGGGGCGTGGACGGCCCATCGCGAGCTGGGTGTCCTGCCTGTTTTGGTACGGCGGTGAGGAGCCTCGGTCGAGGTATTCCCCGCCGAGCAAGGCCTTCTGCCCGCGCACACGAGAGGCAGGGCTTGCTTTTCTTTGGTCGCTGGTGGACGCGGGGGTGTGCGGTGGTACCATGTCGCCCCCCCAGTGGTCGGGACGATGGGTCGTCGCGGGCAATGTGTTAACTATAGTACCGCTTAAGCTTCGCGGCGTTCCATGGTCGAGCTAATTGTTCACCGTGCAGGTTTTCGAGGTAATAGGCCCCGTGCTCCGTTTTGTCCCGGACTCGGTACGGGCCTTCCCAGTTCGCAGCCAGTTTGCCCTCGTGGGAGTCTTTCTGGTTTCTGCGTAGAACTAAGTCGCCTGTTTGAAAATCGCGTTTTATGACTTTGTTGTTATGGCGAAGTGTGACTTGTTGCTTCAGCCGGGCTTCCTGGAGAGCTGCTCCTGCGCGGATTTCTTCGACGAGGTCGAGCTCTACTCGGAGGGAGCCATCGTTGTCGTCGGTGTCCAGGGGAGCTTCCGTTCGTCTGGACGGTTCGCGGATTTCGACCGGTATCACGGCCTCGGTTCCGTACGTGAGGCGAAATGGGGTCTCCCCCGTGGTTGAGTGAGGGGTAGTACGGTATGCCCAGAGGACGCTGTGGAGTTCTTCGACCCATGCGCGTTTGGCGTCTCCAAGGCGTCGTCTGAGTCCTCTGAGTATAACTCTGTTCGCCGACTCCGCCTGGCCGTTCGTCTGAGGATGTTCGACCGAGGCGAAGTGATGTTTGGTCCCGAGGTTGGTGACGAAGTCGCGGAAGTTTTTGTCTGTAAATTGTGTGCCGTTGTCGGTGACGATGGCGAGCGGTACCCCGAATCTGGCGAGGATGTTGCGTTTGTAGAATCGGAGTATGTTGTGGGCGGTGATTTTGGCCAGAGCTTCAGCCTCGATCCACTTGGTGAAGTAGTCGACTCCCACGATGAGGTACTTGTTCTGGTATGAACCGAGGGGGAAGGGTCCGAGGATGTCCAGCCCCCACCAGGCGAACGGCCACGGAGATGAGAGGGACGTGAGGTCGGTTGGGGGGGGCGAGGTGCATGTCTCCGTGTCGTTGACACTTATCGCACCGTTTGACATGTTCTTTCGCGTCGGACTGCATTGACGGCCAGTAGTAGCCCGCGCGTAGGGCCTTGCGCGCTAGGGATCTGCCACCGAGGTGCTGCGCGTTGATACCTTCGTGGATTTCTTCTAGAACGGCCGTACTCTGGGATTTATCTATGCATTTGAGGAGTGGGATTGCGAAGCCTCGGCGGTACAGTCGTCCCTCGAGGAGGACGTATGAGCAGGCCCGTCGTTTCGTTGCGTTGGCCTCGCTAGAGCTGGCCGGCAGACGGCCGGTGCTGAGATAGGTGTGGAGGGGGGTCATCCAGCAGTCCGCGTCTCCAATGGCGTTGATGTCGAGGGGTGTGGTGGTCGGGCTGGTACTTGGTTGGGACAAGATTTCTTGAATGACCGATTTGTGACCGCCTCGTTTCTTGGTGCTTGCTAGTTTGGAGAGGATGTCGGCGCGGGTGTTCTGCTCCCGAGGAACGTGCTGAATTTCTGCTGAGTCGAACCCTCTTAGTTTTTCATTGATGAGCGCGAGGTATCCGGCGAGGGTGTCGTTTTTTGCTTGGTATTCGCCTCGGACTTGCGAAGCGACCAGCTGGGAATCCGTGTAGATTCGGATGTCCCTGGCTCCCAGGTCGGATGCTAGGCGAAGGCCGGCGAGGAATGCTTCGTATTCGGCCTGGTTGTTAGTCGTTGGAAAAGCTAGCGTGAGGGAGACTTCGATGACCGTACCCTCGTCGTTATCGAGGACGATGCCGGCGCCGCTCCCCGTAGAGTTGGAGGAGCCGTCCACAAAGATGGTCCAGAGGTGGTTCCCGGTGGTAGGGTCGGGGGGCGTGGTCATCTCGGCGACGAAGTCGGCCAAAGCTTGAGCCTTGATGGCGTGCCGGCTCTCGTATGTGATGTCGAACTCGGAGAGCTCTAGCGACCATTTCAGCATGCGCCCAGCCATGTCGGGGCGGCCGAGTAGCTGGCGGATGGGTTGGTCGGTGCGGAGCACGATGGTGTGTGCTAGAAAATAATGTCGGAGTCGGCGTGCCGCTGTTACGAGGGCCAGGGCGACTTTCTCGATCAGCTGGTATCGGGCCTCCGGGCCGTGGAGGGCTTTACTAGTAAAGTAAATGGGCTTTTGTCCTTCCCCGGCTTCGCTCACGAGGACGGCGTTGACGGCTTCGTTAGAGACGGCCAAATACAAATACAGGGTTTCGCCCGTCGCGGGGAGCGTCAGTACTGGCGGTTCGGAGAGGACGCGTTTGAGGTGGAGAAGTGCTTTCTCACACTCGTCCGTCCATTCGAACTTGGTCTCTTTCCTGAGCAGTTTGAAGAACGGGAGGGCGTGTTGGGCCGATCTCGCGATGAATCGCGAGAGGGAGGCTAGCACGCCGTTGAGGGACTGGATGGCACGCTTCGTGGTCGGCGTGGTTATATTGGAGAAGGCGTGGCATTTGTCCGGATTGGCTTCGATCCCCCGTTCGGTCAAGTAGTAGCCGGGGAATTTACCGGCGCAGACGCCGAAAGTGCATTTCTCCGGGTTAAAACGCATGCGACATGATCTCGCGGTCTTGAAGACCTTCTGGAGGTGTGCCGCGTGGTCGTCTTCCGCGCCGGATTTGACGATCATGTCGTCCATATATACTTCGAGCATGTCCCCGGTCTCGTCGCGGAAGACGTGGTTCATCATCCGTTGGTACGTGGCCCCGGTGTTTTTGAGGCCGAAGGGCATCACGTTGTAATAGTAATTGCCCGATGCTGTCATGAAGGCCGTGGCTTGTTTGTCGTGTTCGGCCATCGGGATCTGGTTGTATCCCGAGTATGCGTCCATGAAGGATAAGAGTTTGAAGCCCGCCGAGTTGTCGACGAGCTTGTCGATATTGGGGAGGGGGGAGGCGTCCTTAGGACATGCCTGGTTGAGGTCAGTGTAGTCAACACACATGCGCCATTTTCCATTATTCTTTTTAACAAGTACAACGTTGGACAGCCAGGTGGAATACCGGGCTTCCGAAATAAAATTTGCCTCTAAGAGGTCTTTTACAGCTTGTTCGGCTGCTGCCGATTTTTCGGGGGACTGGCGACGTCGGCGTTGTACCACGGCCTTTGCGGTTGGGTTGATGGAAAGCTGGTGGCAGGCGACCTCAGGGTCGAGTCCCGGCATTTCCGCGGCGCTCCAGGCGAAGAGGTTGGCATTCTCGCGGAGGCAGGCTTGGAGCTGTCGTTTCGCGAGGTCTGGGAGTCCTGCGCCTATCCTCACGGTTCTGGTCGTGTCTTCCCCGAGGGGAATGAGTTCGAATTCGCCATCCGGGATGGGGCGCGCTGGGTGCGGGGGCTGCCCGTTGGCCTCGTCGGTCTTTTTATTGTCGAGCTCGTCGGTGAAGCGACTGTCTAGCTCAATGGATCCGACCAGCGCTGTTGGTTTGTCCTTTGGTGTGGCGCTTGGCGCTTTCTTTTTGGTCGGTGGGGCGATGGAGTCGAGGCCTTTCAGCGCGGCTTCGAAACACCTTCGGGCAGCTTCGATGTCGCCGTTGAGGGTGACCACGGCTCCCCTTCTCGTGTAATATTTCATCTTCAGGTGGACGGTGGAGGGTACCGCGGTGAGTTCTGCTATCGTCGTCCTGCCCAGGATGCAGTTATATAGGGACGGGCATTCGATGACTAAGAAGCGGACGCTGATGTCCCTGGCCGTTTCCTCTTCCCCAAAGGTGACTTTCAGTTCCACGTATCCCCAGGGTCTCGTCGTCGTCCCGTTGAACCCCTGGAGGTCGGAGCCTACGTATGGGGAGAGGTTGGATTCGTCGAGCTGGAGAGTTGTGAACAGATGCAAGTACATTATGTCAACCGAGCTCCCGCCGTCGACGAGGAGGCGCCTGACGTCGAAGTTTGCCATTCGGGCACGTATGAGCAAGGGTATGTTGGAATTGGGAGATCCCCCGGGTAGTTCCTCGAGGTAGAATGTGATCGGGTTGGAGCGGCCCCGGAATTTGTCGAGCGTGCTCATCTTGCCGGAGTTGCCCGTGATGAGTTCGTCGAATTTCCTTTTCACAGATCCTATGGACAGACTCCTCGTGGCTCCATCAGAGATGACCATGTCTCTGGGGAAGTACTCCCATCGGCTGGTTGGTCGGATTGGCTCGTCGACTAGGCTGGGTCCTTCGGGGATGCCGAATCCTCTGCTCGCGAACCAATCCTCGGGGCGGCTGACGCACAACGCGACCTGGAGTCTCCCGCTGTCCTCTGGAGAGGGGAGTTCCTCGATTTTCTTAGCCTCCGGAGCCTCTGACCTGGGTGGTTCACCTCCTCGGGTGTATCGCTTTAGGTGCCCGTCTTTGATTAGGATTTCGATCGCATCTTTGAGATGGATGCAATCTTCCGTTACGTGCCCGTGGGTCCTGTGGAACCGGCAGTACTTTGACTTGTCCACGTTAGGTTTGGGCGGCGTTGGTCGTGGAAAACGGACACCTCCCTGCACAAACTCGGTTTTAGCGCATTCGGCCAGTATGCGTTCGCGTGAAGCGACCAAGGCGGTGTACTCTGTGAATCTTCCTGCCGGGCCGCGTGGCTCGCGCTGTTCGCGGGGTTCGCGGGGGCGGTCTTCCCGACGGCGGTCCCCTCCTCGTCGATGGCTCGAAGCTCCGTCGTCTCGGTGCCCGCGGGGGGCTTCTCTGTCTCGGGTGTCGCGAGCGGAGTTGGCCGCTTGTGTTTCCTCGAACCGGATGTAATGCGCGGCCCTGTCGAGGAAATCTTGGAGGGACGTGGGCCGGTGTATGCCTACGGCCTCGTAGAATTTGGAGTCGTGGCGTAGGCCTTGTTCCATTAAGTAGCGTTTCATTTCGTCGGAGGTTGTCACCTGCACGGCTTCCCGAGTAAACCTTTCGATGTATTTCCGGAGAGGTTCGTCGGGGCCTTGGATGATTGCCCCGAGGACTGCTTCCGTCTTCGGGTGACGCCGGGACGCCGTGAAGTGTTTGGAGAATAGGTCCTTCAAGACCCTCCACGACGTAACTGATTCGGGCTCTAGACTTTTGTACCAGGTCATGGCGCCTTTCCTCAGAGTCGTCGGGAAGAGTCTGCATTTGATAGCTCCCCGGACGTTTCGGTAGTCGAGCATAGCCTCGATATCTTCCAGATGGTCGTCCGGGTCGGAGGTGCCGTCGTACGTCGACAGCGTCGGTGGTTTCTCCATTCCCTAGGGTATGGGGGCTTCCATGATCTCCCGGGATAGCGGGGTGCGGTAGTCATCCTCGTCGTTGTGCGTCGGGGATCTTAGGGGAGATGAGCCGTTCACGGTGTGTCCCGGGTTTCGGGTCCTCGATCTTCGGCCTGAGTTCCCGCCTCGGGGTTCCTCGGTTGGGATCGCCGCGGCGTTCTGGTTCCTCCCGCGACCGTGTCTCGCCGGGGATCTGGTTCGCTCCCGCGTCGCCTGCGGGCGGTGTCTCTCCAGTCGTGGCCGGCGGTTCCTGGGTCGAGGTGAGGGGCTCCTCGAACCTCCGTTCTGGTCTTCCCGCTGGTGGTACCTCGGGGGGCCGACGCGTTCCAATGCCCCAATTCTAGCATTTTGTTGGGACAGCAGCTGGTTCGTCTGGTTGATGGCTGTAAAGAGAGCGGCCACCGTTGGGTCTGCTCCCGCCGGGATGGGAACGGGGTGGAATGCTGGCGGGCTCGGGGGGCGATGGTCGGCCTGTAGGGGCCGTTCCTCGGATGATGGTGAAGCAGTTTGCCCGTCCCTTTCGTCGGCTTCCGTTAGACGCGCCGTTCCTGCCTGTTTCCCGTTGGTGGCGGTGTTGAGCGCAAGGTCGTGCGGAGTGTCATCGCGGTGTGGGCTGGCCATGACCGTGGAGGTTTGGCGAAACTTTTGGTTTTCTGCTCGGAGTAACGGGGAAGTTTCAGAGTTCCCACAGACGGCGCCACTGATCTGACCTGATCAGGAGGGATCACGGACTGGCCACACTCCGTTGGGCTGTTATCTGTTCGCCGGGGTGAGAAAGAGGAGGGGGGTGTACCTGCAAAGCACTCCGACGCCCAAGTAAGAGGTTGGACAGAGAGGAAGCAATAGTACAAAAAAAGGGGCAAGAAGAGTTACCTGACCCTCTTGAAGAAGAGGGTATTTATAGAGAGACCCCAGCGCTGGGCCAACGGTCATTCGAGGTGGGCCGGACGACCAGGCCCAACCCTAATGACTGCTAGGGCTTACGTGGCGTAGTGAAGACCAGGACGTGGTCTTCGCCCTAGTTCAACCGCTCCTAGGTCTCCGGAAAGTGGGTTTGACCTGCTCTTTCGGAGGTGGGCGGTTGGCCGATGACGTGTCCCCGCGGAGGGGAGCACGTGGAGAACGTGCGCCGAGCACGTTATTCTCCCCGCGGAGGGGAGCCCGGGTGGTCCTGCTCGTCCGGCGTGACGGACGACAAAAAAGGACGTGGAGATGTAGCTTGTGCCCGGCGGCCAGTCCTGCTCGTTCGAAGGGGCGCGTGTCAGGCGTGCCCAGCTCGCTTGTTGGGCCGCATGTGGTATTGGGCTTGCCGAGGTGAGGCCCATACCGGAACAAAAACAATGTTAAAAAATTTGCATTTATCATCAAAGGGGTGGTGGCGCAGTTGGCTAGCGCGTAGGTCTCATAGCTTTCGAGTAATCCTGAGGTCGAGAGTTCGAGCCTCTCTCACCCCAACATTGTAATTTTGAACAAGATAATTAATAATCCGTTGGAATTACTCTAAGTGACATATAATATTTTTCATATTTTTACTTTTTTGTTTGCAGGTTTATTTCATAAATGATATGAGTCTTGTATGTCTAACTGCTTTATCATTAATTTTCATTATTTATATAGAAAAATCATTTTTAAATTGTCAAGTCCATACATAAAATATTTAGTTGAAGATGTTTAAAATATAAAAACAATGTTAAAAAATTTGGCATTTCTAATGAAAGTTTTTTAATAATTTTGTAAATTTCAAAATTTATAATATTGAAAGAATACAAGAATCAATTACATGCAATTAAAGAGTGGTATTTCAATTTAAAATAATGACACACTTAAACAAAATACCATAAACGACATTCCAAGAAAATGCTATGGTTAAGATGCGGTTATACTTGTAACTAAAACTATAAAATGAGACTATCCTCCCATGTATTTCCATAAACAAACAAAGGCATACCAAACTAAATAGAAATTTAAAGCTAAACATGAAAAGATGGAGAGTATGTTAGTAGCCCTATAGATGAAACACGAATAAAATTATATAACATTAACACTTATAACTTATGTTATCAAAGTTTCAGTTATTAAAATAAATATGTTATTAAAGTTTGCTTCTAAGTATACAATAGAAAATAAAAATATAGTAAAACACACTTGAGAAACTACGAACAATCTAAAGTCATGTAATTTTTTAAAATCCATAGCCCGATCATTGGAGAATTACAGGTTTTAAATGTATAATTTATTAAACTACAGTATCATCGGATTGCAAGGTTATGTCATAATGCAATGTTTTGAATTATTTGATGAAAGTGTTTTCATTTTCGCACTAAAAAAAGTATTTTGTATTTCTTATTTTCCCATTAATTAGAATTTTAGTGTTTTCCTCATGCTTTCTATTTTAAAAAGTAAATTAAATTTTTTGTAAAGTAATACATATTTAAGTTCTTTTCATATTTTAGTTTTCAGATACTCATAATGAAATTTTCTTATGGAAATTAATCTTCAAAATTTCATAATTCATAATTGTTTTTTATTTTTATAGTTCTAAAAGGTGTAAAAAATAATTGAGAACTTGTTCAAAAAAGCTCATAGAAATCAACATATAAAACTTTGCAGTAGACGTTTGTATTTTAAATAGCATTAAACAACCTTGAGAATCAATTTTAAAATAACATTTTAGAATTAAATTAAATGGAATGCATGCAAGAAATCTTCTTTTGTGAGTTCTCCCTATTAATAGTCGTCAATGATTTTGTTTAAGAGACTGCATAATATTTTAGACAACACATCTCTAATACAATTATCTATTATCTACAAAGGGATCTGTGTCATATTCATCATTTTTTTTCTATTTTGATGTTACCTTTCTATATTAGTTTTGTTCATATTTTTCTCATCCTATTCAAGTTTTTCTTTACTCAAGATATGTAAATATATTTTAATAGTGTATTAAATTCTTGTAAACTTTCAATCAAATTCTCTTATTCTTTGAAACTTTCTTGCTTTTGTAAGTTACAAACTACGATTTTAATTTTTTTTGCGTTTAATTCAATTTTAATTTTCAAAATTTATAAAAATATATATTTTAGTTTATCATCAAAGGGGTGGTGGCGCAGTTGGCTAGCGCGTAGGTCTCATAGCTTCCGAGTAATCCTGAGGTCGAGAGTTCGAGCCTCTCTCACCCCAACATTTTAATTTTGAAAAAGATAATTGTTCTGGCCTGGGCCCCGGCATGGCCAAGCATGCCCAGCCCAATAATATTCTGCCAAGCTCAGTCCAGCTTGGGCCGCAACCGTCAAGCACAAGGTCCCCGGCGGATAGGTAATGCCCCTCCACGGGCAGAACCCGCCTCATCTGTGTCGAGCACAATACTCTCCCAGCGACCAGACACTGCCCTCTCCGCGGGCAGGACCTGCCCCTCCGCGGGCAGGACAACGTGTCCTTCACACATTCTCAACGTGCTCCCCTCTGCAGGGACACGTCACCGACTAACTACCCACCTCCGAAAGAGCAGGGCAAACCCACTTTCCGGAGATTACGGGACAGTTGGACTATGGCAAAGACCACGTCCATGTCTTCACTATGCCACGTAAGCCCTAGTAGTTACTTAGGTTGGGCCTGGCAATCCAGCCCAACACAAGTGACCGTTGGCCCAGCGCTGGGGTCTCTCTATAAATACCCTCTTTCACAAGAGGGTCAGGTAATTCACTTCTTACCCCTTTTCTGTACTTGTGATCACTCTGCCCATACGCTCACTTTAGCGTCGGAGTGTCTTGCAGGTACACCCCCTACTCTTCTTCAATACCGGTGAGCAGGCAGCAAGTTGAAGACGCGTGGCAACTAGTGATCCCTTTCTGATCAGGTCAAATCAATAATTAATTAATCCGTTGAAATTACTCTAATTGACATATAATTTTATTCGTATTTTTACTTTCTTGTGTGCAGGTTTATTTCTTAAATGATATGAGTCTTGTATGTCTAACTCCTTTATCATTAATTTTTATTATTTATATAGAAAATTCCTTTTTAAAATGTCAAAACCATACATAAAATATTTAGTTGAAGATGTTTAAAACATATTCTTAATAAAACTTAAAAACAATGTTAAAAAATTTGCATTTATCATCAAAGGGGTGGTGGCGCAGTTGGCTAGCGCGTAGGTCTCATAGCTTTCGAGTAATCCTGAGGTCGAGAGTTCAAGCCTCTCTCACCCCAACATTGTAATTTTGAACAAGATAATTAATAATCCGTTGGAATTACTCTAAGTGACATATAATATTTTTCATATTTTTACTTTTTTGTTTGCAGGTTTATTTCATAAATGATATGAGTCTTGTATGTCTAACTGCTTTATCATTAATTTTCATTATCTATATAGAAAAATCATTTTTAAATTGTCAAGTCCATACATAAAATATTTAGTTGAAGATGTTTAAAATATAAAAACAATGTTAAAAAATTTGGCATTTCTAATGAAAGTTTTTTAATAATTTTGTAAATTTCAAAATTTATAATATTGAAAGAATACAAGAATCAATTACATGCAATTAAAGAGTGGTATTTCAATTTAAAATAATGACACACTTAAACAAAATACCATAAACTACATTCCAAGAAAATGCTATGTTTAAGATGCGGTTATACTTGTAACTAAAACTATAAAATGAGACTATCCTCCCATGTATTTTCATAAACAAACAAAGGCATACCAAACTAAATAGAAATTTAAAGCTAAACATGAAAAGATGGAGAGTATTCTAGTAGCCCTATAGATGAAACACGAATAAAATTATATAACATTAACACTTATAACTTATGTTATCAAAGTTTCAGTTATTAAAATAAATATGTTATTAAAGTTTGCTTCTAAGTATACAATAGAAAATAAAAATATAGTAAAACACACTTGAGAAACTACGAACAATCTAAAGTCATGTAATTTTTTAAAATCCATAGCCCGATCATTGGAGAATTACAGGTTTTAAATGTATAATTTATTAAACTACAGTATCATCGGATTGCAAGGTTATGTCATAATGCAATGTTTTGAATTATTTGATGAAAGTGTTTTCATTTTCGCACTAAAAAAAGTATTTTGTATTTCTTATTTTCCCATTAATTAGAATTTTAATGTTTTCCTCATGCTTTCTATTTTAAAAAGTAAATTAAATTTTTTGTAAAGTAATACATATTTAAGTTCTTTTCATATTTTAGTTTTCAGATACTCATAATGAAATTTTCTTATGGAAATTAATCTTCAAAATTTCATAATTCATAATTGTTTTTTATTTTTATAGTTCTAAAAGGTGTAAAAAATAATTGAGAACTTGTTCAAAAAAGCTCATAGAAATCAACATATAAGACTTTGCAGTAGACGTTTGTATTTTAAATAGCATTAAACAACCTTGAGAATCAATTTTAAAATAACATTTTAGAATTAAATTAAATGGAATGCATGCAAGAAATCTTCTTTTGTGAGTTCTCCCTATTAATAGTCGTCAATGATTTTGTTTAAGAGACTGCATAATGTCGCTACTGCGAAAATCGGCGCCGGCTTGATAGGAGAGTCGCCACCGTGCGTTATTTATCCCTCAGAGCGGGAAAGGAAACGCTCGAAGTAAACCTCGCAAAAAACGGGGAAAAGGTATGGTCATCGCAACCAAAACCTGGATTCGGGAGTCGGTTACGCAAGGGGAAGGTATTAGCACCCCTCACGTCTATCGTACTCGATGGGATCCACGCTTGGTGTTTATAGGTAAAAGGGTGTGTTATCTATCTACGCTAATGGCTGGTCTGAAAAGAAAATAAAAGGACAGGACTCGACAGAACATACGGTGTTCTGGGCCTACGTATTCCCTCGTGCAATGGGAAAGTCAGAGTCAACGTGGTTCGACTAACTACGGGTGAAGGGGAAGGTTGCTCGCTAGGACATCGCATCCTATGCCTACGTACTTTCATCTGGTATGAAAGATCAGAGCAAACGTAGTTCGGGAAACTACGGGTTATCTCCTAAAAGAAGTGTTTTTTATTATGTTTGCGATCTCAACCGCACTAGAGACTATGACCTGAGAGTGAATGCATCCTTTCTCAGATAGCTTAAGGCTCGTAGCGTACGAAAGAAATCTTTCATGATTACTGTGTTTTAAACTGCTTCAAGATGAGAAGAGAACAGGCCCAACTAGGAGGGAGACTATCAAGTCCTACTGTTATCATGCCATGGATTCATCCTATGGTTGAGGTTTGAACAGGGAACTCCTAGATGTTGTCATGCATAGGTTTCAACCTAAAAGTCTATCATCAAATCCTCAACTGAGGAAATGAGAGTCCTAAGGGATCATATCAATGATACGCCAAAACAGACAAAAACATCAGCTTTAAAATGCATGCAATGCAAGTGAGGGAGGAAATGTGTGTGGGGCTTCAGCCTCCACAAGCTCATCTCAACCTCAAGCCAGTCATGAAATAACAGTAATCATACTGAAAATAAACAACATGCTATCAAGCCATAACAGATAAGGGAAATGAAGTGCCACCAGGCAAACAAACACACTTGAGAAAGAAAGAATCTACTCTCTAATCCTAACCCTAACACAGAATCTGATCAAATCTAAGCAAAGCCCTAAAGCAAACCTAACCAAAGGAAAACAATCCCAGTTTTCAAGCTTCAGAACGAGCTTACCAAAGAAAGGGAGCTAAGCAAGCAGGCTCATAGTGTCTTCCTCAGGAAAGCACTAAGAGGTGTATACTCAGGAGTCATATCCTATGTGGCTCAACCACTGTGATCAGTTTATATTCCTCCTCAGGAGAAATTAAACTCACAAGCAGGCTCCAACATCACTGGATATTTAGGAAATCCTATTTGAACTAGTGGAACTAAGTGAATAGACTCGTAGGACCTTCCTCAGGAAAGTACTAGGAGGCCTCCACTTAGGAGTTGTATCCTATGTGGCTCAACAACTGTGATCAGTTTACATTCCTCCTCAGGAGAAATTAAACTCACAAGTTGGCTCCAACATCATTGGATACTTGAGAAATCCTAGATAAACTAATGGAACTAAGTGAATAGACTCATAGGACCTTCCTCAGGAAAGTACTAGGAGGCTTCCACTTAGGAGTTGTATCCCATGTGGCTCAACAACATGTGATCAGTTTACATTCCTCCTCAGGAGAAATTAAACTCACAAGTTGGCTCCAGCATCATTGGATATTTGAGAAAGAGGTGAGAATAAAGAATGAAAGTCATTCATAGTGCCTTCCTCAGGAAAGTACCATGAACTTCCTTCAAACTTCAGGATCTCAAACCTCACAGACAGGGGACAAGCCAAGCTCTGGGTCTCCGAGTCTTGATCTACAATATTCTCTTCATCATGCTCTCCATCAAGGTCTTCAAGACAACACAAGCCCCTCAACAAATTCCCCACAATGAACCCCAAAGATGAACAGATAACCACAGGGCAGACAAGATCAATAGGCAACTTCAGAAAATACCTAAAAATACTAAACCAAGGGGGAAAAATCTAACAATTATTCACAAGGGTCCTCAACATCTACCCATAACATCCACATAGGCCTCTACCTACAAATCAAGACAAAACTTATTCAAAGAAAGTGAATTCTTCACCTAAGCACAACCTAAACCCTAATTAGGATACCCTACATCTACCCTAATTAAACTAGTCAAAATTTAATTCTAAAATTCTAGAATAAATCCCATGGGGAACTATGATTCATCATCTAATTGCACAAAAAAGAATGGATTAAAAAGACTAAAGGAAGGTCCTAAAAGAATTCTTGCAAAATCATATATCAACTAAAAGAAAGAAAATATACTATATTAAAGAAAATACCACTAAAAATTCCACATTAAAAATAAAATTCCATTTTTATTTTTATATTTTTCTACACAAAATTATCTCAACATAGAAAAAAGAATGGCCAAAAAAGAGTTATTTTTCAATTTTTAATGAATTTTCTAAAACAGAAAAATATTAAAAAATTAAAAAAGAATTTAAAACAATTAAAGGGAGGGGGTGTGGATAGCTACACGCGCTAGTTGAAATTAGTTGGGCCAGATAAAAGGGGGGTGGGGATAGCGAATTAAGCCCAGAGACCAATTTAAATGAAACGACCGCGTATGGGTGTATTCAGAGTTCCCTCATAAACGAACTTCAAATCGTGGCCGTGAGATCTTGGCTTTGGTCAAGGGTCAGACTTGGATCCAAGGGTCACCAAGTTGTCTTCCCCAATTTCAAATATTTTGGAGCCAACTCCATTGATGAGCACTCAAGAACACTCCATATGCAGCCACTCGTATTCCCTCAATTCTCCACTAAAATTAACAAAACAAAACCCATACTTGCTCCATTTTTCACCCTGGTTCTAATTATGATCTCAAAATCCATTAATATGAACCCTAGCTCTAAACACGATAAAGATCCTAAAAACTGATCAAGAACCAATGTTGTTAATTCTCAAAATTGAAGGTGCTAACAGGTTCCTCATCTCACACTGAGCATTTCTAGCCAAAGAACTAAGACTATCTTTCACTATTAAGGGAGTTCTTGATCTCAACAGAATTTAGGTCACCATACGAATCATCACCAAATCAAGCCAAATTCTCCAGAAATGATCTACTACTAATACCTAACTATTCTAGCCTATCAATTCCAATAAATTGTGAATAAATTAAGGAGTAGAGAGAAAGATACCAACCTGATAAAATGAGATGAACAGACCAAGGAATTCTTCAAATCAAGGCTTGATTCTTTCCAGATTCCTTCAATGGACCAATATCTCGCTTCTGTTTGCAATAAAACTCCTCGAAAGTGTCTGATTCCTTGAAACTGATTTTGAAATGCAGGCTGCCAAACTCGAATGCAAGATCATCAATTATCCATGGATTCTCCCTCAGTTTGCTATGCACACACTCAGTAATACCAATGGAACTTGTTGTAGTTGAAATTATCAACTGAAATGATGTGGAACTCAGAAATTGGTTGTGACTTGCAAGTGAAGAAATGCAATTGTACTCTCTCTCTCCTCTATCAATTCTCTCTCTATCACCAACCTCAATCACTCTCAGATGCACTCTCTTTATAATGATCATCAGACACTTCTAGATTCATCTAGAATATGGTGGAAAGTTCTTGAAAATCTCATGTGGGGACAAGTTGGAAATCTCATATCCCATGCCTTATGTCTCACCATTTTGTGCCAAATTATCCTTATGAGAGATATTGAGTGTGGATGAGTGAAAAACAAGCTCACTTTTGGCTTGTGTAAGGTTTTTCAACATTGCCTTCTTTTTCAAGTAACAAGTTTTCAAAGCATCACCCATTTTAAAGCTTCAAATCAAAATTCTATCTAAACCAATGTTCTCAAAATGATGTTTCCAATCAAAATGATATATTGGATGACCTATTTTGGATTTGTGGATCTTCCAAATCAATTTCCAAATTCAACTTTTCAAACTTATATGCCATTTTTAGTTCATTTTTGACCAATCATGTAACTTCATGCTATGAGCTTTTCCAACAATTTGTGACCTTCTTTATAGACTTAAAATCCCATTTTGAACAACTTTCATGTTTTGAGTTTTTTCATTTGAGGCTTGGAAATAGGAGTTTTAGGCATTGGATAAAATGACCTATAACTAACAAATGACCAAAATACCCCTGTCTTGTTCAAACCATAAGTTGAGTTCCACAAATCCAATCAAGGACTTCTACCACTCAAATTAAAGCTAAGAAGATGCTCTTCAACATTCATGTTGACCAAGAAGTCATAGGAATCCTCCTACTAGGGCAAAAGTTGTCTGCAAGTTGGGTGACTTTCAAGGACCCAGATTCACACACCTCTGCTAACCTGTAATTTGTCAAAACCATAACTTGAGCTCTGTAACTCCTATCAAGGATTTCCACCACTCAAATTAAAGCTTAGAACAATCTCTACAACATTCATGTTGTGGGGAAGGTGAGATATCAATAACATCTTGAGCTAAAACTGCCTGGAAGATAAGGATCAAATTAGGGTTTTTCACTGACAATCCTTGGGGATCCTGACTTGAAACTTCTCAAACTCCTCACTCATGATGAGTTGGCCTAGGAATCATATTTGTATCATCTCTATGCATCATTCCATGATCTCATGGCTCTTGGATTGGGTCTCAACCTTTCCCAAATCTTCAGTTATCCTAGGGTTGACCCAGTCAAAACCCCAATCCTATCATTCATGGTTGAATCTTCTGAACTCTTGCATAATGACTTCTCTGGGCTTCATGAAGGCTATCAAGACATCTCATAGGCTTTCCCAAAACATCAAGTTCATTCTAAAAGTCTCAGAATCATCTGAGGAGCACCCACAACTCTCAAGCTATGAAACACACAACCCTGGTTTCAACCCATTTCTTCTGAGGATCTCTTGAACTTTCTGATGAAGGTATCCACTTTCAAACACTCAATGAATAAATAATTGTTGGTCAAATTTTGGGGTGCAACAGCTGCCCCTATTCAAGCGACTTGGTCCTGAAGGGTTTGAAGAGCGCTCAGCCTTCAAACATTCAGAGGTACGAGACGGTTGAATACAAATAAAACCCGGAAATTTGCCAACCGCGAGCATATACTGTAAACTGCTTTGGGAATAAAATCCAGAAAACCGAGTCCAGTCATTATGGCACCAAACTGATCAATCATCTGATAAAGAACTCCTGATTTGAATACCCGTTACCTGCGATACCCTATGTAACAAAACCCGAGGGCTGCAACAAAATACCTGATCCTTTCACATTGCCTACTGATAGGCAGGAATAGAAATATACTCACATCGTCCAACGATGGACGGGAAGACATTCATAATCTCCATGCTCACATCGTCTAAGGGTAGACGGGATCATCCTGATTCACATCGTCTAAGGATAGACGGGATGAAGTAATCTCCATACTCACATCGTCCAAGGATAGACGGAAAGACACCATAATCTCCATATTCACATCGTCTAAGGGTAGACGGCATCATCCTGGTCAATGAACAAATCAATATTCACATCGTCTAAGGATAGACGGGAAGCAATAATCTTCAAATTCGCATCGTCTAAGGATAGACGGAGAGACATTCTTACGCAATTTCAACACCATCCCTTGAATTTCAGAATCCTTCTGTCTACAGGAATTGATGGAAAGATCAATATCCTCGAAGGGGCCACATCGTCAGTATGGACTGACGGGAAGAAAACCACCTTTTAAGGAACCATGTCGTCAATAGGAATCGACAATCACGAAAACTGAACATTCTTCGAAGAGCCTTGACATCAATAAGGATTGATGGTCAGAAAAGTCCCTCTTAAACGTCATCATATCCAATAACCAGAAAAACCATTATCCG
Source organism: Lathyrus sativus (assembly GCA_963859935.3). Taxonomy (NCBI): domain Eukaryota; kingdom Viridiplantae; phylum Streptophyta; class Magnoliopsida; order Fabales; family Fabaceae; genus Lathyrus; species Lathyrus sativus. Next base: position 18,879,610 of record OZ012737.1, read on the forward strand.
AAATATCGTTTTGAAACCCTTCAACAAGCCAAGATAGCCAGAGAAGTCTTGCTGGGGAAACTCACCATGCGTATGATCTGGCAATAAGAAACCCGCTGAACAGTAACTTGTAACTTCACATCGTCTGCTGACAGACGGAAAGAAAAGCCACTTGCTGGAGAAACTCTATTTTGAACCCTTTTGAAAATCAACCAAAACTTCACATCGTCTACTGATAGACGGGAAGAAAAGTCTGTCGATATCAGATGACCGATTGATCAAAGCATAACTATTGTATGATCTGAGATACAAATAATCCGCTGAACTGTCTGAATACTGCTGCTGGATAAATGCCCCTGAACTGATCACAGAGTAATTCACGCGCCATATGAGGCTGATAGAAAATCTGACTTATGCTTCGTATGCACATGCGTATGCCTTAATCTTTCTATGGCGTAATGCTCCATTCCGGATGGAAATGCTACGCACTTTGACAATGATATGCAAGTATGACGCAAATATGATGATGCATGCAATATGCTGATGCAGGCTCGAGCTGCCGGAGAGAGCTGGGTACAGAACCACTTCAGCAAAATAAATGCTGAAGGCGAGGCCAACTCTGTTGGGGATAAACTGGATATCACAGGATCGTCCTAGCAAAATAAATGCTGGGAGAGTGAAATCAACTCTGCTGGGGATATTGGGAACTTAACCGAACACCTCGACGAAGTAATACCCTGCTGGGGTATATAACTCCGCTGTGAAATAGCAGACATGCTGAATATGATTAGACTCCTCTAGGGATAGCTTATCCGTACCAACGGTGAATTGGACTTTGCTGGAGAAAATGGAGGGAGTCTTCCCGCGTGCTGATGAAGCTCGGATCTGGAAACTGATGCGCCGACATGGATGGGCTTCGCAGTAATCGCAAACATGGGTTTGAGCTCTTAAGCTATCTTGCTGGGTCAGGTACAACTGACGCTGGAAAATATTCTTCCTGAATACACAGCCTTTTAGTGAAAGGGTCAATGGATAGTAACACGACTTCCTGTATCCGTCTCGATCTCAAAAAATCGACTGCATCCGCTTGAATAACTCCGAATGGCCCTGTAGGTACGGAGAACAACAATCCTTTCGCTTATGGTATGCCCCAGCCTGCAGGACCTCTGTGGGGGTAGTCCTTGAAAGGAAATCTGCAAATCTGAGCCTTGATGGTCTGATAAAACATGCCCCAGCGTTCTGAGCTTCCGAGAGATACTTCACCTCAAATGCTTCTCGAATAACCCTTGCATGCTCAAGATGGCCTGCCCCTGACTGCAATGACCTTGCTCCTGATTATTTGATTCAGAGTAGTGCCCTTGACTACGCCGCATTCGCCTGAATCTCAACCTGATTACCCCAGGATAACTAACTTCGAAAAGCTGACTCGACTGGGGATCACAATAATAGCTTGTCCCTGCTCTCGGAACATTCGGGCGTTCTGCATTCTATCTTGACCATACTTTCCATTGTAGGAAGCTTTTCTGCTGTCGAGCGCTTACTCGCAAGTAAAACAAGTTGTTCTGCATAAAAGATGTATTAATGCAACACATATGACAGCTTTGACATCCAATCTGTTCACTGGGAAAAGGAAAAACAGTTTATAGCATATAATGCACAAAACATTTATCAGCATCAGTACCAACATGGTAAGAGGAACCCTTTTAAGAGTCAGAATCGACGCGACCTTTACCGGAGTATGCTTTCGAAACGACCTGCTTCAATTAGGACTTTTGGAGGTTGTAACGTGGTCAGGTTCACGGTTTTGAAAGAAAGGATAAAGGCTCAAAGTTTATTTTGACCCCCCCATTCTCCTTGATGTTCTCCCATCCTACGTTCAGCTAATTCAACCTTAGCGCTCACCTCTCAGAGGTTGAGTGATAGGAACGATAGTTCGAGAAACTATGAGTTTTCAGAGTGACAGCCACTCACTTTTTCGTCTTTGACACTTGTGGTCACACGACTCGTATTTCCTTTGAGGATTTTTCTTTTGTCATCCTTTCATCTTTTTTCTTTCATATCCCTAACTTTTGCCTGGACCGACTCTTTTTGAGTTTCTTTTGATTTTTTTTAAGTCCAGCGGGATGCCCTCATTTTTGCCTAAGTCATTTGTTTTGAAGTCTTCCTGACCTAGCGGGATTTTGATTCTTTTTCTTCGTTTTTTCTTTCGAACAAGTCGTGTGACACTGGTTGTCTGACTCTTTGGGGAATGACATGACTGTCCCACTCTTGATTGAACCATTGTGGTCTTTTAGGCACGACCTCTAGGGACGTGATTGATCCTCGCACGGACACTCCTTTTGCAATCTGGACGCTCGGTCAAATTAGCTAACACCTACCCTGCCCCAGGTTAAGATTGAGGGTTTTTCGTTCACAGCAAGGAACTCCTACTACGAGGCTCAAAGGGGTTGACAAGGGATTATCTTCCTTATATCTCCGGTGTTTAGGGATTTGAAACAATGCCTGTACATCATCAACAGGTTTTATTTCAAAAGCATACAATATCGGTAGTTGCACGTCGGTCATTTTCGTCATCCTCCCCAGATTCTTCTTAACCAAACGTTGGACATTTGCAAAAACAGTTAGTGAACACGAATGGATTCAATCAAAACGTGCATATTTATTTCATTATCATCAATTGAATGAAAACAACAAGTTTTACAAACAAGACTACAAATTCAAACAGGAAAGCAACTACAAATGTAAAGAAATGACAAGATAAAACAAAGAAAAATGCTAGCTTCCGAGAACCGGGCCTTCACATCTGTCCCGCTGCTGAACCAGCTATCTTTATTAGAGACAATTCGATGTTGTCCTGATCTGCTTTCAATGACCCAACCAAATTATAGAGCTCTTCCTTCTTCATTCAGATGATTCTAGGACCTCCCGGCCCGAAGCTGATTGCTGCACTATCAAGCAGATCCTGCACTTTGTGCTTAAAAGCCTTACAATTCTCAACCGTATGGCCTGGTGCCCCAGTATGGAACTCACAAGTAGCACTGGCATCATACCCCGGTGGTGGTGGTCCCGTTAAGGGAGTCATTGTCCTTTTGTGAACCAATTGGAGCTGAAGTAGCGTTTGCAGAAGCTGTGCATACGGCATAGGAGGAGTTTCCAAATGACGGCTTGCCAGGGGACCCCGATTCTGATATCTCTTACACCCCTGCTGGTTCTGCTGCTGAGGCTGCTGTTGCCGGTGTCTAGTTGATTCTTGAACACCCTTTGTATCAAATGCAATATCGGTTTGTTGACCTTCAATGTATTGATTAACGCCCTCCTTATGCTTAGCCATTTTCTTTCTCAGATCTGCCCCAGGAATAGGCAACAGTTGTGGGCCTGGAGATTCTGACACCATGGAGTCCAGGATACGCTTCTGACCCACTGCAGCTTTAGAAACATCTGTCATCTTAGCATCGATCGAGACAGGAGCAATATGCACAGCTACGCCGCCCGGCGTGAATTCAATATCGTGCGAGTCAATCAGGTCTTGAACATTGTGCTTAAAAGCATGGCAACCCTCGATGTCGTGTCCGAATGCCCCGGAATGAAACTCACATTGCTTACTGGCATCGTACCCATGAGGAAACACTCTCGTTGGTGGTTCCAACGTTCTTTTCTCAACCAGATTAAACCTCAATAAAGTCTGCAAGAGCTCAGCATATGTCATAGGCGGTGCCTCAAACATTCTCTTTGGCTTCCCTTCCTGGATCCTCCGCTGAGCCGGATGTATCTTCTGTTGTTGCTGCTCAGGTTCCACATGCACAGGTGGCGCGAGCTTCTTCATTGCGGCTTCAAATAGCTGATCGTCCTCTTTCCTAAGCACATTCTTGAACACTTCCATGATCAAGCTCATTTGGGTCTTCAGCTGACTGTTCTCCTCTTTGAGAATCTTCTGCTCCTGACGCATCTCTTGCATGTCTCTCATCATCTGCCCCAGCTGGCTTCGGACTTCAATCAATTCAAACTGACTCTGTTCCATATCTATGAAGGAGTTCCTGCAATAAACTGGACGATGGGGAAATAAGGCCCACGGTTCTGATATACCTGTTAAATGATAATGCAGCGTAGAAAGCAAGCACACATTCATAACGAGACAAAGAGAAACTCAAGCTATAAGCACACAGACGAACATCTCCCACATATGTACAACCAACAAAATCAGCACGTAAGCACAAATGAGTATGAATATAACGACCCCAGCCAACAACCCTGGTGGTGGTCGGCAGACACTAGTGCACAAAAGCTAAACGGATTAAGCAGAGAAAACAGATGCGACATCTGGCGCGAAAACCTCTAGAAATTTCTCCCACATAACTGAACTCTCTGATTGACAATCTTCAGAGCACACACTTCCTGTGGAGTCTTCCATGACATTAACTGACGAATCCACACAACTGGAGGATGGAAAATCATTAATCTGAACAAAACCCTGAGGAGTGATGCAAATACGGTTAGAGTCTAACAGATCCTGAATCTGGCTTCTAAGCACCTTACAATCATTTGTTGAATGCCCCTGTGCCCCAACATGGTACTCACAGCGGGCGCTGGCATCAAAACCTGGAGGATATGGTGGAATCACCGGCTTAGCCTCTTTCGGCACTATCAATCCACTTCTGACCAGATCTGGCAACAACTGACTGTACGACACCGGTAGCTGAGTAAACTGCCTTTCAGGCTTCCTTGGTCTTCGTGGGGCATGCTGACGCGATCGGCGATAGGATGATCGTTGACTTGAAGTGTCTGAAAACTGATCCTGAGATGCTAGAGATTCTGAGGTGGCGTCATCTCCTTCCCACTCTTCTTGAGAACTGACAACTGACTCAATCTTACCAACTGGGACGTAAGGAACATCTCGAAACTTTCCATTCTTGAGTCCTCTCTCAACAATCTCTCCTAGTCTCATCAAGCCCACAAAGTTTGTGCAACTGAACAATTTTTCAAAATAATGGCCTTTCAAAGTACCCAAGAAGATGTCAACCAGTTCTCTTTCCGGAAGCGGTGGTCGAACGCTAGCAGCCAATTCTTTCCATCTTCGCAAATATCGTCTGAATGATTCATTCTCCGCCTGAGATAATTCTTGCAGATCTACGAGACTAGGAGTCAAATCCAGGTTGTAATCGTACTGCTTCATGAAAGCTCTGGCTAAATCTACCCAAGATCGAATCTGATTACTCTCCAATTGCACATACCACCTTAAGGATGCCCCAGTCAGGCTATACTGAAAGCAATGGATCATCAATTTGTCATTTCGCACAAACGAAGTCATCCTTCGACAGAACATCATCAAATGCAGCTTTGGACAGCTATCTCCCGTGTATTTTTCAAATTCCGGCACTTTGAACTTGTACGGCAACACCAGGTCAGGAACCAAACACATGGCTACAGCATCCAGGTTAACGGCATCTTTCGCTTCCAAGGCTTTCATTTGCTCTTCCAATGCTCGGAGTCTTCTACCATCGTCAAGAGCTCTTGGATCTACTAACCCGGTCACCGGAATATCTCTTCGGTAATTCATCACAGGAAAAGCAACACTTTGATTGTTAACAGGAGGACGACGTTCATTTCGGGCAACGAACTGCTCATGTCGATCTCGGTTCTCATCCGTAGGCTGCACGACTTGGTCTGCAGTAAGATTGTTCGCTTGCGGGAAGCCTTCCATAGAATCATACTGATGGTTGGACGCCACAGTAAACCTTGCCAAGGTGTTAGGAGACTGGAAATTGCCTTCAGACATAGCTACCGATTACCTGTAACGGACTATGCTGCTTGATTCTGCTCAAATCTGCTTCAGCCCCTTGGTCGTCTTCAACACTCCACTCTTGCCTCAAACAATTCCCCGAGAATCACTTTCTGGTGAAAACAAAGGCTGGATAAGTGCTCTGACCTGCTAGAGAAATGCTATGCAGTATGATTTATGCAAACAGAAAAAATGCTAACGTGCATGTGTGCATTGGAGATATTTTCCCTCCAATTCCAGTGTCAGTGGTAGCAAGACGAGATAAACCATAAAGACAATATTTGAAAAAACCCTCATATATTGATCAGAATAATAGTCTTGTCAAGAAGTTACATAACTATGCTCCATACAGCTGATATGACAAAGAGGATCCCAGCCAACATGCCTGGTGGTGATCTCAACATACAGAATACAAGAGAAAAATCAAGTACGGGTACGGTTGCGGAAGTCCTCGACCATCTTCTTTGTCTCTGCATGATCTGGTTGATAAATCAAACCTTCTATCAGCCGATCCCTCTTCCTGACCGTCCCTTGGATGTCTCTGACAAAGTCTTCCCAAGCCTTATCATTGGCACCGCCCCCAGGTTTGGGTCTCTTGGCATCTGCCCTATGCTGGAAATCTTCCAAATTCTTCATGGCATCTGTCAGCTTGCGCTCGGCCTCGTATCGGCGACAGGCTTCTTCTTCAAGCTCCTCAGTCTTCACTTTGACCTGTTCTTCTAACTGAGCTACCTGTGTCTTCAGCTCTTCTTCTCGCTCCTTGCGCTTGGTCATAGTGAGATCCCAGTGTTCTCTGAACTTGGCTAGCTTTGCGTAGGCCCTTTCCAGCTCTTGCTTTTTGGTGGCCAACACACTACTAACGGAGTCTACATCTAACTCCAGACGCTTCTTGGTTTCGGTCAATTCCAATAACGTAGTCTTCAGATGTTTCAGAGTTTCAGCCTGTTGCTTAGAAACATATCCTGTTTCGATCTTTTCATGCCGAAGCTGGGCATTCTCCTGCTCTAAAGCCTCTTTAGCCCTTGCTAGCTCTTCTTTCTCTGCCATCAGCTGCTTGTAGACCTGCATGTCCACAGTGGTAGGCTCCTCTACCGGAGGAGGATGCAATGGCTGGATCGCTGGATATGGCATCAGGAACTTCACAGCTCGCTCACGAATCCACTCCACATATGGGCCAGGAACTCGAGTATCCCCTCTGCTACCTGAAAGCTTCTCTCTCTTGTGCAAGTTCTTCCATGCCTTCTCAAGTTTGGTCAGCATCTCTTTCCCAATTGCCCCGGTGAGATACAGAGATTCCTGTATCTCCTCGGGCTTTGGCGCTCCTTGAGGTACATACCCAAATTGCTTGATCAATAAGGAAGGGTTATAGTTGACACAACCTTTCCTTCCTATTAACGGAACATTCGGGAATCCTTCGCATTTGAGTATGACTTCAGCTCCGAATACCTCTTTATTGACCCAAACCACGTTCTCAGCAGTCAATCCCATTAAGCGCTCGGGCCATCCTAGAGAATTGATAGAGGTGACAAAAGGGCCTGACTTAGGCATATGACTGGTGAACCACCTGCATAGGAGAGGTACACAGCAAGACACATTCCTTCCTCGTCGCTTTTCATTCTGGTAGTGAGTTGAATGGTGGATATCTCCCAGCAAAGTAGGAACTGGGTTCTCCGCCGCCAAAATATAGAAGGCATCAGAATCAACAAAATCAGGAATGTTCGGGAACAACACGATGCCATACACACATACAGCAAGGATGACGTCAAAAACACCCCAGCTACCCCTCTGGGCATACTCTCGAGCCTTCTCCACTAAGACATACAATGGAAATCCCCATACGTCTCCTCTTCTGATCATCTTCCCAGACAGCTCAGACTCTTTCAAGCACAGGATGGCAGAAAGCTCAGCCAGCTTAGGCTCAGCGTCCGTACGATAGAAAGGCATCTGTTCACGGATCGGTATATCCAGAAGTGCAGAGTACTCCTCCAGGGTAGGAGCCAAAACGAAGTCGGGAAATACAAAACACCTGAGCTCCGCGTCGTAAAACTGTAACAGAGTATAGATGCCGCTGGTCTCGTAGGCAGATGGCTGATAAACGTAGGTCAGAATCCTCCCATATCTCTTTCTGAAGTCACCCATTCCCCTCTTCTTAGCAATAGCAATCAACTCTAACAATAGACTGATATTCGGCGACGGAAACTTATAGGGCAATACTCTCTTCAGGTTTTCCATGTCTTGCTAGGAACAAACACCAGAACTGGAAGGGAGAATATGTACCTGCAATACACACACGTTAGTTGAATGCAGATGGTAATGATGCAATATGATAAATAATGCAATCTGCGAACACAGGGGCTATGTTGTAGCCTGAGGAGGAATATCTCTGTGATCAAGAACAGAAAACCAACACGGTCACCAGAATCTCATGCCACTAACTATCATCTGATACTCAAAATATCAATCCCCTGGTAAGAAAACCACCTGAACCTCTGTATCTGACGAGAATACCATCTGATAATAGAATCAACCTCAGATAAGAAACCCATCTGACCCAAACAACACACCTGGAGATGAATCAAGAACACCATCTGATAAAGGTACTGAATCATGGTTTCTGAAGGCCAGTTTTCCTGCAATAACCCAGTCCCCCTCACAGGTAGGATAGACCTAATCCACGGACAAAGGTACGGCATCCTATGCGGTCATCAGCGTCACAGACTTTCATGAGTGACGATACGATTCCCAGAAGGAGTGGCATCATCAAGTCATGAAGAGGCCTCACTTAGCTGACTTCCAAATGATCGGTCCCCAGAGTCGACAACCCTCACGTCTGGACTCCCCTCAGATCCTCAGGACCGGAAAGGAGCACCTCTGCAAGAATCTCGTCTGAGCGCAGATTTTCGTAGGGAACTGTGCCTGCTCAGCAGACAGGTTCGTCTACTACTTCTCCGCAACTATATCTAGGTGTGTACTCAAGCCCAGGTCCGGCTTTTCACTCACAGTAACCTCCCTTGCCCACAGCAATAATCACAATAATATAATGCTGGAAAATGAATGCGGAAAGGTAAAGGTACAGAAAAGTAAAGTGCAAAAAAGTAAAACACAATATGCACAACACCCAACAAATAAACACCCAAGCGCTAGGATTGACTCGCGTAGGGGATGGGAAACGGTCCCAGCATAAGGGATGGGAAAAGTCCCTAGATGCTATAGTCCCCAGCAGAGTCGCCAGCTGTCGCTACTGCGAAAATCGGCGCCGGCTTGACAGGAGAGTCGCCACCGTGCGTTATTTATCCCTCAGAGCGGGAAAGGAAACGCTCGAAGTAAACCTCGCAAAAAACGGGGAAAAGGTATGGTCATCGCAACCAAAACCTGGATTCGGGAGTCGGTTACGCAAGGGGAAGGTATTAGTGTTGCACCCTAAAATTTGACCAACCGATTCTCCTATCTGACTCGTGGTTTAATTTCATATTCGCAAATCAGACGCGTGATATTTTTGCGCAAACAGGGGATATCAGAGTTTGCAGCCTGATTGTCATCTATCAGATATGGCAGATCCAGTCCAGATCACCAGGGTTTTATTTTCGGGAAATTGTGCGCTCCTCGGTGATTTTTTAGCTTGCACAGTGATTTTGAGGATATTCTGATGACCGGGGATCTCTGTTCGATTCGATCTGGTCTCGTGCGCTCTTTTATGGCGGTCATTTGCATTCATCTGCATTTTTAGGATTTTAATAGACTTTTGTGAATTTTAGATAGGCTTTATAGATTTTCCTGGAATTTAAATAGGGTTTTTGTATTTTTTTAATAGCTTAAATCTCTTTTTAGAATTTTATAGATTTTTAAATAGATTTTTAGAATATAAATAAGATTTTAAATAGTTTTATCTTTTTTTTTAGAATAATATAGTTTTTTCTTTTAATAATAGTTTAGAATTTTATATGAATTTTAAAATAGAATTTTTAGAATATAGGTTTAATTGTTTTTAGATAATATAGAAAATATTATAGATTTTTCTTTTATGTTAATATAGTTTTAATAGAAAATATCTTTTAATAAATTTTTCTTATTAGTTAAATAGAATTAATAGATTTTACTTTTTAGATTAGTTTTAATAGTTTTAGATATTGATTGATTAGATTAGATTAATTAGGTTTTAATTAGTTAATCAATTCAGTTTAATCATTGTCATTAGTCCATTCATTAGTCATTTAGTCCATATCATTTTCGTTAATCACATTTAATCCATTATCAGCTTTTTGTTTGGGCTCATTATCCAGCTAATTGCAGTCAGGGCCCATCAACTCGCAGCCCAAAATGTCCAACAATTTTCAGATTTTGTCCAGGAGATTCTAGAAGGTGCCAGCAATTATCAGTATATAAGCAGAAGCACGCCACGTGTGGAAGAGAGAGCTAGCCCACGTTACACCCATTCAGACCCCACACGCGTTCCCTCTCACTCTCTCTCCGAGGACACGCGGCGCGCATGCAATCACGCCACCACAACTCAGAGACTCTCTCAGAATCACGCCACGTCTCGCCCACACGTGCCTCTTTCCTCTCTCTCCCAGGCCACGCGTCCAGCCACCAGCTTCCCTCACTGCATGCAGGTAACAGCTGGACTCCACTAGCTGGTCTTCACCGCCGGCCATGCAGACGCCGTCGGAGACACCGTTCTCCACCGCAACGGCCACCGGAGACCGTTGAAGACGCCGGAAACTGCGTTTTTTGCCAGAAACTCATCCAAACGCTCCGTTCATCCTCTTCCACCTTCATCGGTGCCTCGCCGGAAAGATCAAGCCTCACCGGAAACCTCAAGTCAATCCCCAGAATCCATCCATCCTCGTCGCACCTCAAGAATCGCTTCTCCAGAACTCACTCAGACCTTCATCGTCCTCAAAAATTTTCCAGAACACGTTCAACGATCTTCATCTTCATCCAAAGGATTTCCAGAAACGTCTTCGGTCATCATCGTCATCAAGAATCTCGTGAATCCATCAACAACCTTCAACAACAACGCGCGCCTGATACGTCCCCAGATCTGTACAAGATCCATCAGTTCCAAGGCTTGGGAAATCTTCATCAAGGTCTTAGCGTCGTTCGTCACTACGAGGTGTTCTTCGCGCCATCAAAGCTTCAGCAAACATACATAGATCTTCAAAGATCCCTTGTTCCCTTCGCGTAAACCCAGGTTTGTCTCCCTTCATTATATCTCCACTGCAATTGATGAACGTAGCCTCGGTTAGGGTAAATTGTTTGGTTAGGGTTTGAGGTTTGATTTGTGTTGAATATGAGAGGGTGCTGAGGTTGAGGTTATGGTGTTGATTTGTTTGAGTGTGGTGAGGCGTGTGAAGTTTTGTTTGGTTTCTGTTCTTCCTGGAATCGAGTTGCAGAGAGAGGGTGAGGGGGAGAAGAGAGGATGACGGCTAGGTGGTTTGGGGTGAACAGTGTTAGGGTTTGGGAGAAGGATTCAGTTTTGTTCAACTGAGTAATGGGTTTAGGGTTAGGGTATTGGGCTAAGCCCAAGCGCGTTGCTGAAGCGCACCCCCCATTTGCTCAATTCCCCCCCCCCCCCCCCGTTTGAGAGACCTGAGTGATATTGATGTGGGCCTTAGGCCCTAATTGCTTTCAGCACCCCCCTGGGCGTAAGCCCAATAAGACATAACTGAAATTCATTGCTAACAGCACCCCAGGCGTTTGTTTCTTTTCTGAGTTTATTAATTGTTTTTGAGGAGACTGGGCCCTGCGCCCCAATGCTTTTAGCACCCCCATATATGAGCCCAGCCAGAATAAGCCTAGAATATCTTGCTGTTAGCACCCCCCTCCAGTTTATTTCAATTTTTGTTTTGTTAATTCCTTTTTAATATTTTCTTGCATTAGAAAATTCATAATAAAAATGAAAATAATTGTTTTTTCAATTCTTCCTTTTTCTACCATTTCATCATAATTCCTAGAAAATTAAATAAAAATAAAAATGTCACTTTATTTTTGTTTGTTATTTTTTTTTTGTATATTTTCCATTTAATTGATGTTTTTAATATTTTTAGTGCATACATGTCATTAGAAAATTAATAAAAAATAGTAGATTTAGTCAAATAATTCCGTTCTTTTTTCTGTAGACTCGTAATTCAGTGTAGAATTTTATAGTATAAAAACATTAGCTTAATCATGCATTTTCATTTTAATTGCATTTTTTCACTGTTATTGATGTTGAATGATTGGTCTGTGGATATGCCTGTGTTGCTGATTTTAGTTCTTTCATCTGGTGTTGAATTTTGTTCTGATTTTTCAGTATGTTGTCTTAGAGCCATGTAGGTCTCCCATTAGATTTTTGATAGATTTTTGTAGGGTGTCCTGATATGATTTGTCTGAGCCTGAAGATAGGAGAAGTTTTGATGACTTCTGACTTTGAAGTTCAACTGTGGTTGAACTTCAGAGGTAGTCCCTTGTGGTTTGTTGGCCTGTGGGTTCTTCTCAAGGATAGGAGCTGGTTGCAGTCCTGTTGGAGCTTGCAAGGATGCAGTGGATTGAGGCTTAGTCTAGGAGCTTGTTGTCTGTTTGTGAGGTTCGAGATCCTGAAGTTTGAAGGGAGTTTATGGTACTTTCCTGAGGAAGGCACTATGAATGACTTTCATTCTTTCTTCTCACCTCTTTCGTAAGTATCCAATGATGTCGGAGCCGACTTGTGAGTTTAATTTCTCCTGAGGAGGAATGTAAACTGATCACATGTTGTTGAGCCACATGGGATACGATTCCTAAGTGGAAGCCCCCTAGTACTTTCCTGAGGAAGGTCCTGTGGGTCTATTCACTTAGTTCCATTAGTTTATCTAGGATTTCTTAAGTATCCAGTGATGTTGGAGCCAACTTGTGAGTTTAATTTCTCCTGAGGAGGAATGTAAACTGATCACAGTTGTTGAGCCACATAGGATACGATTCCTAAGTGTCAGCCTCCTAGTACTTTCCTGAGGAAGGTCCTATGAGTCTGCTCACTTAGTTCCCTTAGTGCATATAGGTTTTTCTCAAGTATCCAGTGACGCCGGAGCCTTCATGTGAGTTTAATTTCTCCTGAGGAGGAATGAAAACTGATCACAGTTGTCGAGCCGCATAGGATATGACTCCTGAGTAGTAACCTCCTGGTACTTTCCTGAGGAAAGCACTATGGGCTTGTCTGCTTAGCTTCCTTTCTCTGGTAAGCTTGTTCTGAAGCTTGGAGACTGGGATTGATTCCCCTTGCTTAGGGTTTTGATTAGATTTTTGCTTAGATCTTTGCTTAGGGTTTTGTATAGAGTTTTGTTTAGAGATAGATTAGGAGCTTGTTTCAGGTTGGTTAGGGGCCTTGCCCAGGAGTAGCTTCTTGTTTTATAGATAGAGGCTTGTCAGGTTAGCCTGCCTTCTCTTTGGATTGTTTGACTTGTATGATGTTATGATGCATTAGACTTAGGTGTTCATCTAGATAGTTTTGAGTAGGTGCATCTTAGAAGTAGACTTTGTGTGCATGAGAAGTTGAGGTGGTCCTCCTTCTGCTTGTTTGTTATTGCGTGGCTTTGCTTGTTGGTATTTGGTAGAGCTGAGCTCCCTTGCCTCTGTGGTTTGCGGCCTTTGCGCCTTGTTTGTTTAGTTGTTGCATTCATGCATATTTTCAGTATTCCTTTACTGTGCAGTTTCTTGTTTGTAGTTTAGTCCTGTTGCCATGATCCCTTAGGAGCTCTGACTTCTCCGCTGCGGAGTTGTTATGATAGACATTAGGATGGTCAACCAGGTGTGATAGCAGTAGGTAGATTCCCCTGTTTCTCAGCTATAGTTCTAGGGTTTCCCTTTCCTTTCTGTAGGAGCGTTTGAGTAGCTTGATCCGTAGTTAGCTGAACTACAGCTGCTCTGATTCTTCGTACCAGACGAAGATATGTAGGCATAGGATGCAATATCCTAGCGAGCACACTAACGACTAACCTTTAGTTCTCTCGCGGCTGTGCGATCGAGACTTTCCCGCTAACGACTAATTGTTATCCTTTTCTCCTGCCCGAGTGCATTCGAGACCAGATCGTATTTGTAGGTTCCCGAGCCTTTAGGACCAGTTTGTTTTCTCACTGCTGTGTGAGAGCCCCTGTTTACCCGTAGTTAGCCGAACTACGTTTGCTCTGATCTTTCATACCAGATGGAAGTACGTAGGCACAGGACGCGATGTCCTGGCGAGCAACCTTTTCCCCATTTAGACGTAGGTAGTCGAACTACGTTGACTCTGACCTTCCCATTGCACGAGGGAATACGTAGGCCCAGAACACCGTATGTTCTGTCGAGTCCTGTCTTTTTCTTTTCTTGTCAGACCAGCCAGTAGCATAGATAGATAACACACCCTTTTACCTATAAACACCAAGCGTGGATCCCATCGAGTACGATGGACGTGAGGGGTGCTAATACCTTCCCCTTGCGTAACCGACTCCCGAATCCAGGTTTTGGTTGCGATGACCATACCTTTTCCCGTCTTTTGCGAGGTTTACTTCGAGCGTTTCCTTTCCCGCTCTGAGGGATAAATAACGCACGGTGGCGACTCTCCTGTCAAGCCGGCGCCGATTTTCGCAGTAGCGACAGCTGGCGACTCTGCTGGGGACTATAGCATCTAGGGACTTTTCCCATCCCTTATGCTGGGACCGTTTCCCATCCCCTACGCGAGTCAATCCTAGCGCTTGGGTGTTTATTTGTTGGGTGTTGTGCATATTGCGTTTTACTTCTCTGCACTTTACTTTCCTGTACCTTTACCTTTCCGCATTTATTTTCCAGCATTATATTATTATGATTATTGCTGTGGGCAAAGGGAGGTTACTGTGAGTGAAAAGCCGGACCTGGGCTTGAGTACACACCTAGATATAGTTGCGGAGAAGTAGTAGACGAACCTGTCTGCTGAGCAGGCACAGTTCCCTACGAAAATCTGCGCTCAGACGAGATTCTTGCAGAGGTGCTCCTTTCCGGTCCTGAGGATCTGAGGGGAGTCCAGACGTGAGGGTTGTCGACTCTGGGGACCGATCATTTGGAAGTCAGCTAAGTGAGGCCTCTTCATGATTTGATGATGCCACTCCTTCTGGGAATCGTATCGTCACTCGTGAAAGTCTGTGACGCTGATGACCGCATAGGATGCCGTACCTTTGTCCGTGGATTAGGTTTATCCTACCTGTGAGAGGGACTGGGTTATTGCAGGAAAACTGGCCTTCAGAAACCATGATTCAGTACCTTTATCAGATGGTGTTCTTGATTCATCTCCAGGTGTGTTGTTTGGGTCAGATGGGTTTCTTATCTGAGGTTGATTCTATTATCCGATGGTTTTCTCGTCAGATACGGAGGTTCAGATGGTTTTCTTACCAGGGGATTGATATTTTGAGTACCAGATGATAGTTAGTGGCATGAGATTCTGGTGACCGTGTTGGTTTTCTGTTCTTGATCACAGAGATATTCCTCTTCAGGCTACAGCATAGCCCCTGTGTTCACAGATTGCATTATTTATCATATTGCATCATTGCATTATCATCTGCATTCAACTAACGTGTGTGTATTGCAGGTACATATTTTCCCTTCCAGTTCTGGTGTTTGTTCCTAGCAAGACATGGAAAACCTGAAGAAAGTATTGCCCTATAAGTTTCCGTCGCCGAATATCAGTCTATTGTTAGAGTTGATTGCTATTGCCAAGAAGAGGGGAATGGGTGACTTCAGAAAGAGATATGGGAGGATTCTGACCTACGTTTATCAGCCATCTGCCTACGAGACCAGCGGCATCTATACTCTGTTACAGTTTTACGACGCGGAGCTCAGGTGTTTTGTATTTCCCGACTTCGTTTTGGCTCCTACCCTGGAGGAGTACTCTGCACTTCTGGATATACCGATCCGTGAGCAGATGCCTTTTTATCATACGGACGCTGAGCCTAAGCTGGCTGAGCTTTCTGCCATCCTGTGCTTGAAAGAGTCTGAGCTGTCTGGGAAGATGATCAGAAGAGGAGACGTATGGGGATTTCCGTTGGATGTCTTAGTGGAGAAGGCTCGAGAATATGCCCAGAAGGGTAGCTGGGGTGTTTTTGACGTCATTCTTGCCGTATGTGTGTATGGCATCGTGTTGTTCCCGAACATTCCTGATTTTGTTGATTCTGATGCCTTCTATATTTTGGCTGCGGGAAACCCAGTTCCTACTTTGCTGGGAGATATCCACCATTCAACTCATTACCAGAATGAAAAGCGGCGAGGAAGGAATGTGTCTTGCTGTGTACCTCTCCTATGCAGGTGGTTCACCAGTCATATGCCTAAGTCAGGCCCTTTTGTCACCTCTATCAATTCTCTAGGATGGCCCGAGCGCTTAATGGGATT
Organism: Lathyrus sativus; assembly: GCA_963859935.3. Taxonomy (NCBI): domain Eukaryota; kingdom Viridiplantae; phylum Streptophyta; class Magnoliopsida; order Fabales; family Fabaceae; genus Lathyrus; species Lathyrus sativus. The sequence goes on from OZ012737.1 coordinate 18,895,709, forward strand.
GACTGCTGAGAACGTGGTATGGGTCAATAAAGAAGTATTTGGAGCTGAAGTCATACTCAAAGGCGAAGGATTCCCGAATGTTCCGTTAATAGGAAGGAAAGGTTGTGTCAACTATAACCCTTCTTTATTGATCAGGCAATTTGGGTATATACCTCAAGGAGCGCCAAAGCCCGAGGAGATACAGGAATCTCTGTATCTCACTGGGGCAATTGAGAAAGAGATGCTGACCAAACTTGAGAAAGCCTGGAAAAACTTGCACAAGAGAGGGAAGCTTTCAGGTAACAGAGGGGATACTCGAGGTCCTAGCCCATATGTAGAATGGATTCGTGAGCGAGCTGTGAAATTCCTTATGCCGTATCCAGCGGTTCAGCCATTGCATCCTACTCCGGTGGAGGAGCCTACCACTGTGGACATGCAGGTTTACAAGCAGCTGATGGCGGAGAAAGAAGAGCTAGCAAGGGCTAAAGAGGCTTTAGAGCAGGAGAATGCCCAGCTTCGGCATGAAAAGATTGAAACAGGATATGTTTCTAAGCAACAGGCTGAAACTCTGAAACATCTGAAAACTACGCTATTGGAATTGACTGAAACCAAGAAGCGTCTAGAGTTAGATGTAGACTCAGTTAGTAGTGTGTTGGCCACTAAGAAGCAAGAGCTGGAAAGGGCCTACACAAAGCTAGCCAAGTTCAGAGAGCACTGGGATCTCACTATGACCAAGCGCAAAGAGCGGGAAGAAGAGCTGAAGACACAGATTGCTCAGTTAGAAGAACAGGTCAAAGTGAAGCACGAAGAGCTTGAAGAAGAAGCTTGTCGCCGATACGAGGCCGAGCGTAAGCTGATAGATGCCATGAAGAATTTGGAAGATTTCCAGCATAGAGCAGATGCCAAGAGACCCAAGCCTGGGGATGGTGCTAATGATAAGGCTTGGGAGGACTTTGTCAGAGACATCCAGGGGACAGTCAGGAAGAGGGATCGGCTGATAGAAGGTTTGATTTATCAACCGGATCATGCAGAGACAAAGAAGATGGTCGAGGACTTCCGCAACCGTACCCGTATTTGATTTCTCTCTTGTATTCTGTATGTTGAGATCACCACCAGGCATGTTGGCTGGGATCCTCTTTGTCATATCAGCTGTATGAAGCATAGTTGTGTAACCTCTTGACAAGACAGTCATTCTAATCAATATATGAGGGTTTTTCTAAATATCGTCTTCATGGTTTATCTCGTCTTGCTACCACTGACACTGGAATTGGAGGGGAAATATCTCCAATGCACACATGCACGTTAGCATTCATTTTTGTATTTCTGTTTGCATAAATCATACTGCATAGCATTTCTCTAGCAGGTCAGAGCACTTATCCAGCCTTTGTTTTCACCAGAAAGTGATTCTCGGGGAATTGTTTGAGGCAAGAGTAGAGTGCTGAAGACGACCAAGGGGCCGAAGCAGGTTTGAGCAGAATCAAGTAGTGTGGTCAGTTACAGGTAATCGGTAGCTATGGCTGAAGGCAATTTCCAGGCTCCTAACGCTTTGACAGGGTTTACCACGGCGTCCAACCATCAGTATGATTCTATGGAAGGCTTCCCGCAAGCGAACAATCTTACTGCAGACCAAGTTGTACAGCCAACTGCTGAGAACCGAGATCGACATGAGCAGTTCGTTGCCCGAAATGAACATTATCCTCCTGTTAACAATCAAAATGTTGCTTTCCCTGTGATGAATTACCGAAGAGATATTCCAGTGACCGGGTTCGTAGATCCAAGAGCTCTTGACGATGGTAGAAGACTCCGAGCATTGGAAGAGCAAATGAAAGCCTTGGAAGCGAAAGATGTTGTTAACCTGGATGCTGTGGCCATGTGTTTGGTTCCTGACCTAGAGTTGCCGTACAAGTTCAAAGTGCCGGAATTTGAAAAATACACGGGAGATAGCTGTCCAAAATTGCATTTGAGGATGTTCTGTCGGAGGATGACTTCGTTTGTGCGAAGTGACAAATTGATGATCCATTGCTTTCAGTATAGCCTGACGGGGGCATCGTTGAGATGGTATGTGCAGTTAGAAAGTAATCAGATTCGATCATGGGTGGATTTGGCCAGAGCTTTCATGAAGCAGTACGATTACAACCTGGATTTGACTCCTGGTCTCGTAGATCTGCAAGAATTGTCTCAGGCAGAGAATGAATCGTTCAGAGCGTATTTGCGAAGATGGAAAGAATTGTCTGCTAGTGTTCAACCACCGCTTCCGGAAAAGGAACTGGTTGACATCTTCTTGGGTACTCTGAAAGGCCATTATTTTGACAAATTGTTCAGTTGCACAAGCTTTGTGGGCCTGATGAGGCTGGGAGAGATTGTTGAGCGAGGACTCAGGAGTGGAAAGTTTCGAGGTGTTCCTTACGTCCCAGTTAATAAGATTGAGTCAGTTGTCAGTTCTCAAGAAGAGTGGGAAGGAACTGACATCGTCTCAGAATCTTTAGCATCTCAGGATCAGTTTTCAGACACTTCAAGTCAACGATCATCTTACCGCCGATCGCGTCAGCATACTCCACGAAGACCAAGGAAACCTGAAAGGCAGTTTACTCAGCTACCGGTGTCGTACAGTCAGTTGTTGCCAGATCTGGTCAAAAGCGGATTGATAGTACCGAAAGAGACTAAGCCGGTGATTCCACCGTATCCTCCAGGTTTTGATGCCAGCGCCCGCTGTGAGTACCATGTTGGGGCACAGGGGCATTCAACAAATGATTGTAAGGTGCTTAGAAGTCAGATTCAGGATCTGTTAGACTCTAGCCGTATTTGCATCACTCCTCAGGGTTTCATTCAGATTAATGATTTTCCATCCTCCAGTTGTGTGGGTTCGTCAGTTAACGTCATGGAAGACTCCACAGGAAGTGTGTACTCTGAAGATTGTCAATCAGAAAGTTCAGTTGTATGGGAGAAGTTTCTAGAGGTTTTTGTGCCGGGTGTCGCATCTGTTTTCTTTGCTTAACCCGTTTAGCTTTTGTGCACTAGTATTTGCCGACCACCGCCAGGATTGTTGGCTGGGGTCGTTATATTCGTACTCATTTGTGCTTACCTACTGATTTTGTTGGTTGTACATGTGTGGGAGATGTTCGTCTGTGTGCTTATAGCTTGAGTTTCTCTTTGTCTCGTTATGAATATGTGTTTGTTTGCTACGCTGCATTATCATTTAGCAGGTATATCAGAACCGTGGGCCTTATTTCCTCATCATCCAGTTTGTTGCAGGAATTCCTTCAGAGATATGGAACAGAATCAGTTTGAATTGATCGAAGTCCGAAGCCAGCTGGGGCAGATGATGAGAGACATGCAAGAAATGCGTTCGGAGCAGAGGATTCTCAAGGAGGAGAACAGTCAGCTGAAGACCCAAATGAGCTTGATCATGGAGGTAGTCAAGAATGTGCTTAGAAAAGAAGACGATCAGCTATTTGAAGCCGCAATGAAGAAGCTCGCGCCACCTGTGCATGTGGAACCTGAGCAGCAGCAACAGAAGATACATCCGGCTCAACAGAGGATCCAGGAAGGGAAGCCAAAGAGAATGTTTGAGGCACCACCTATGACCTATGCTGAGCTCTTGCAGACCTTACTGAGGTTTAATCTGGTTGAGAAGAGAACGTTGGCACCACCAACGAGAGTGTTTCCTCATGGGTACGATGCCAATAAGCAATGTGAGTTTCATTCCGGGGCATTCGGACACGACATCGAGGGTTGCCATGCTTTTAAGCACAATGTTCAAGACTTGATTGACTCGCACGATATTGAATTCACGCCGGGCGGCGTAGCAGTGCACATTGCTCCTGTCTCAGTCGATGCTAAAATGACAGATGTTTCTAAAGCTGCAGTGGGTCAGAAGCGTATCCTGGACTCCATGGTGTCAGAATCTCCAGGCCCACAACTGTTGCCTATTCCTGGGGCCGATCTAAGAAAGAAAATGGTTAAGCATAAGGAGAGCGTTAATCAGTAAATTGAAGGTCAAGAAACTGATGTTGCATTTGATACAAAGGGTGTTCAAGGGTCAACCCGATACCAGCAGCAGCAGCCTCAGCAGGGGGCACAGCAGGCTCAACGAAGATTCCAGGGTAGTAAACCGAGAAGAGTGTTTGAGAAGCCTCCCTCAACATATGCCGATTTGTTGCAGACATTGTTGGGATTGAATCTGGTAGAGAAAAGAACTCTGGCACCAATAACGGGAACTCCCCCGTTTGGTTATGATGCAAGCAGGCACTGTGAGTTTCATTCTGGAGCCCCGGGTCACGATATCGAGGGTTGCCATACTTTTAAGCACAAAGTGCAGGATTTGCTTGATAGTGCAGCAATCAGCTTCGGGCCAAGAGGTCCCCAAATCATCTGAATGAAGGAGGAAGGGCTCTATAATTTGGCTGGGTCGTGGAAAGCAGATCAGGACAGCATCGAATTGCCTCTAATAAAGATAGCTGGTTCAGCAGCAGGGCAGATGCGAAAGCCCGGTTCTCGGGAACTAGCATATTTTCTTTGTTTTAGCTTGTCATTTCTTTACATTTGTAGTCGCTTTCCTGTTTGAATTTGTAAGCTTGTTTGTAAAACTTGTTGTTTTCATTCAATTGATGATAATGAAATAAATATGCATGTTTTAATTAAATCCATTCGTGTTCACTAACATGTTTTTGCAAATGTCCAACGTTTGGTTAAGAAGAATTTGGGGAGGATGACGAAAATGACCGACATGCAACTACCGATATTGTATGCTTTTGAAATAAAACCTGCTGATGATGTACAGGCATTGTTTCAAATCCCTAAACACCGGAGACATAAGGAAGATAATCCCTTGTCAACCCCTTTGAGCCTTGTAGTAGGAGTTTCTTTCTGAAAACGAAAAACCCTCAATCTTAACCTTGGGGCAGGGTAGGTGTTAGCTAATTCGACTGAGCGTCCAAATTACAAAAGGAGTGCCCGTTCGAGGATCAATCACGTCCCTAGAGGTCGTGCCTAAAAAACCACAATGGTTCAATCAAGAGTGGGACAGCCACATCATTCCCCAAAGAGTCAAACAACCAGTGTCACGCGACTTGTTCGAAAGAAAAAAAAAACGAAAAAGAAGAGTCAAAAGCCCGCTAAGTCAAGAAAACTTCAAAACAAATGACTTAGGCAAAAATGAGGGCATCCCGCTGGACTTAAAAAAATCAAAGAAACTCAAAAGGAGTCAGTCCAGGCAAAAGTTAGGGATATGAAAGAAAAAGATGAAAGGATGACAAAAGAAAAATCCTCAAAGGAAATACGGGTCGTGGGACCACAAATGTCAAAGATGAAAAGTGAGTGGCTGTCACTCCAAAAACTCATAGTTTCTCGAACTATCACTCCTATCTGTCAGCCTCTGAGAGGTGAGCGCTAAGGTCAAATTAGCTGAACGTAGGATCGGAGAACATCAAGGAGAATGGGCGGGTTAAAAATAAATTTTGAGTCTTTATCCTTTCCTTCAAAACCATGAACCTGACCATGTTACAACCTCCGAAAGTCCTAATTGAAGCAGGTTGTTTCAAAAGCACACTCCGGTAAAGGTCGCGTCGATTCTGACTCCTAAAAAGGTTCCTCTCACCATGTTGGTACTAATGTTGATAAATGTTTTGTGCATTATATGCCACAAACTGTTTTTCCTTTTTCCCAGTGAACAGATTGGATGTCAAAGTTGTCATATGTGTTGCATTAATACATCTTTTATGCAGAACAAATTGTTTTACTTGCGAGTAAGCGCTTGACAGCAGAAAAGCTTCCTACAATGGAAATTGTGGTCAAGATAGAATGCAGAACACCCGAGTGTTCCGAGAGCAGGGACAAGCTATTATTGTGATCCCCAGTCGGGTCAGCTTTTCGAAATCAGTTATCCTGGGGCAGTCAGGTCGAGATTTGGCAAATCTCTCGTAGAGGTACTACTCTGAATCAGATAATCAGGGGCAAGGTCATTGCAGTCAGGGGCAGACCATCTTAAGCACGTAGAAGTTATTCGAGGAGCATTCGAGGTGAAGTGTCTCTCGGAAGCTCAGAATGCTGGGGCATGTTATATCAAACCATCAAGGCTCAGATTCGCAGATTTCCTTTCGGGGACTATCCCCACAGATGTCCTGTAGGCTGGGGCATATCAGAAGAGAAAGGATTGGTCTTCTCCGTACCAGCAAGGCCATTCAGGGTTATTCAAGCAGATGCAGTCGATTTTCGAGAGCGAGATGATTGCGGGGAGTCGTGTTATTATCCCTTGACTTTTCACTGAAAGGTTGTGTATTCAGGAAGAATGTTTTCCAGCGTCAGTTGTACCTGACCCAGCAAGATAGCTTAAGAGCTCAAATCCATGTTTGCGATTACTGTGAAGCCCATCCGTGTTGGCGCATCAATTTCCAGATCCGAGCTTCGTCAGTACGCAGGAGGACTCCCTCCATTTTCTCCAGCAAAGTCCAATTTGTCATTGGCACGGGTAAGCTATCTCCAGAGGGGTCCAATCATATTCAGCACGTCTGCTATTTCACAACGGAGTTATATTCCCCAGCAGGGTATTACTTCGTCGAGGTGTTCGGTTAAGTTCCCAATATCCCCAGCAGAGTTGATTTCACTCTCCCAGCATTTATTTTGCTGGGATAATTCAGTGATATCCAGTTTATCCCCAGCGGAGTTGGCTTCGTCTTCAGCATTTATTTTGCTGAAATGGTTCTGTACCCAGCTCTCTCCGGCAGCTCGAGCCTGCATTGGCATATTGCATGCATTATCATATTTGCATCATACTTGCATATCATGGTCAAAATGCGTAGCATTTCCATCCGGAATGGAGCATTACGCTGTAGAAAAATTAGAGCGTACGCATATGCATACGAAGCATAAGTCAGGTTTTCTATCAGCCTCATATGGCGCGTGAGTTACTCTGTGATCAGTTCAGGGGCATTTATCCAGCAACAGTATTCAGACAGTTCAGCAGATTATTTGTATCTCAGATCATACAACGATTATGCTTTGATCAAGCAGTCATCTGATATCGACAGACTTTTCTTCCCGTCAATTCATATTGACAATGTGTTCCTTCGATAAGAGGATTTCTCCGTCTACCATTAGACGTCTTGAGTACGAATGTGGTTTTCTTTCCGTCTATCCATAGACGATGTGAAGTTGCGGGTGATCACAGTGGGGCTTCAAGAAGGGGTTTCCCCAGGATGTGCTTTTCTTCCCGTCTATCAGTAGACGATGTGAAGTTTTGATGGATTTTCAATAGGGTTCAGAATAGAGTTTTTCTAGCAAGTGGCTTTCCTTTCCGTCTGTCAGCAGACGATGTGAAGTTTCGAGCTACTGTTCAGCGGGTTTCTTATTGCCAGATCATACGTATGATGAGGTGTTTCCCCAGCGAGTCTTCTCCGGCTATCTTTGGTTGTTGAGGGGTTTCAAAACGATTTTGGATATTGGTTCTCTCTCTGGTTATTGGATATAATGGTGTTTCAAGAGGGACTTTTCTGACCATCAATCCCTATTGATGTCGAGGCTCTTTGAAGAATGTTCAGTTTTCGTGATCGTTGATTCTTATTGACGACATGGTTCTTTAAAAGGTGGTTCTTCTTACCGTCGGTCCATACTGACGATGTGGCCCCTTCAAGGATGTTGATCTTTCCATCAATTCCCGTAGACAGAAGGATTCTGAAATTCGAGGGATGATGTTGAGTTGCGCAATGGTGTCTTTCCGTCTACCCTTAGACGATGTGAATTTGGAGATTATTTCTTCCCGTCTACTCTTAGACGATGTGAATATTGATTTGTTCATCAATCAGGATGATCCCGTCTACCCTTAGACGATGTGAGTATGGAGATTATGTCTTCCCGTCTATCCTTAGACGATGTGAATTGGTTCATTTCATCAATCGGGATGATGCCGTCTACCCTTAGACGATGTGAATTTGGAGATTATTTCTTCCCGTCTACTCTTAGACGATGTGAATATTGATTTGTTCATCAATCAGGATGATGCCGTCTATCTTTAGACGATGTGAGTATGGAGATTAAGGTTTTCTTTCCGTCTACCCTTAGACGATGATGATCCCGTCTATCATTAGACGATGTGAGTATTCAATCAGGATGTCTTCCCGTCCATCTTTGGACGATGTGGGTATATTTCTCGTCCTGCCTATCAGTAGGCAATGTGAAAGGATCAGGTATTTTGGTGCAACCCTCAGGGTTTGTTATATGGGGTATCACAAACAACGGGTATTCAAATCAGGAGTTCTTTATCAGATGATTGATCAGTTTGGTGCCATAATGATTGGACGTGGTTTTCTGGATTTTATTCCCCAAGCAGTTGACAGTATATACTCGCGGTTGGCAAATTTTCGGGTTCTATTTGTATTCAACCGTCTCGTACCTCTGAATGTTTGAAGGCTGAGCGCTCTTCAAACCCTTCAGGTCCAAGTCGCTTGAATAGGGGCAGCTGTTGCACCCTAAAATTTGACCAACCGATTCTCCTATCTGACTCGTGGTTTAATTTCATATTCGCAAATCAGACGCGTGATATTTTTGCGCAAACAGGGGATATCAGAGTTTGCAGCCTGATTGTCATCTATCAGATATGGCAGATCCAGTCCAGATCACCAGGGTTTTATTTTCGGGAAATTGTGCGCTCCTCGGTGATTTTTTAGCTTGCACAGTGATTTTGAGGATATTCTGATGACCGGGGATCTCTGTTCGATTCGATCTGGTCTCGTGCGCTCTTTTATGGCGGTCATTTGCATTCATCTGCATTTTTAGGATTTTAATAGACTTTTGTGAATTTTAGATAGGCTTTATAGATTTTTCTGGAATTTAAATAGGGTTTTTGTATTTTTTTAATAGCTTAAATCTCTTTTTAGAATTTTATAGATTTTTAAATAGATTTTTAGAATATAAATAAGATTTTAAATAGTTTTATCTTTTTTTTAGAATAATATAGTTTTTTCTTTTAATAATAGTTTAGAATTTTATATGAATTTTAAAATAGAATTTTTAGAATATAGGTTTAATTGTTTTTAGATAATATAGAAAATATTATAGATTTTTCTTTTATGTTAATATAGTTTTAATAGAAAATATCTTTTAATAAATTTTTCTTATTAGTTAAATAGAATTAATAGATTTTACTTTTTAGATTAGTTTTAATAGTTTTAGATATTGATTGATTAGATTAGATTAATTAGGTTTTAATTAGTTAATCAATTCAGTTTAATCATTGTCATTAGTCCATTCATTAGTCATTTAGTCCATATCATTTTCGTTAATCACATTTAATCCATTATCAGCTTTTTGTTTGGGCTCATTATCCAGCTAATTGCAGTCAGGGCCCATCAACTCGCAGCCCAAAATGTCCAACAATTTTCAGATTTTGTCCAGGAGATTCTAGAAGGTGCCAGCAATTATCAGTATATAAGCAGAAGCACGCCACGTGTGGAAGAGAGAGCTAGCCCACGTTACACCCATTCAGACCCCACACGCGTTCCCTCTCACTCTCTCTCCGAGGACACGCGGCGCGCATGCAATCACGCCACCACAACTCAGAGACTCTCTCAGAATCACGCCACGTCTCGCCCACACGTGCCTCTTTCCTCTCTCTCCCAGGCCACGCGTCCAGCCACCAGCTTCCCTCACTGCATGCAGGTAACAGCTGGACTCCACTAGCTGGTCTTCACCGCCGGCCATGCAGACGCCGTCGGAGACACCGTCCTCCACCGCAACGGCCACCGGAGACCGTTGAAGACGCCGGAAACTGCGTTTTTTGCCAGAAACTCATCCAAACGCTCCGTTCATCCTCTTCCACCTTCATCGGTGCCTCGCCGGAAAGATCAAGCCTCACCGGAAACCTCAAGTCAATCCCCAGAATCCATCCATCCTCGTCGCACCTCAAGAATCGCTTCTCCAGAACTCGCTCAGACCTTCATCGTCCTCAAAAATTTTCCAGAACACGTTCAACGATCTTCATCTTCATCCAAAGGATTTCCAGAAACGTCTTCGTTCATCATCGTCATCAAGAATCTCGTGAATCCATCAACAACCTTCAACAACAACGCGCGCCTGATACGTCCCCAGATCTGTACAAGATCCATCAGTTCCAAGGCTTGGGAAATCTTCATCAAGGTCTTAGCGTCGTTCGTCACTACGAGGTGTTCTTCGCGCCATCAAAGCTTCAGCAAACATACATAGATCTTCAAAGATCCCTTGTTCCCTTCACGTAAACCCAGGTTTGTCTCCCTTCATTATATCTCCACTGCAATTGATGAACGTAGCCTCGGTTAGGGTAAATTGTTTGGTTAGGGTTTGAGGTTTAATTTGTGTTGAATATGAGAGGGTGCTGAGGTTGAGGTTATGGTGTTGATTTGCTTGAGTGTGGTGAGGCGTGTGAAGTTTTGTTTGGTTTCTGTTCTTCCTGGAATCGAGTTGCAGAGAGAGGGTGAGGGGGAGAAGAGAGGATGACGGCTAGGTGGTTTGGGGTGAACAGTGTTAGGGTTTGGGAGAAGGATTCAGTTTTGTTCAACTGAGTAATGGGTTTAGGGTTAGGGTATTGGGCTAAGCCCAAGCGCGTTGCTGAAGCGCACCCCCCATTTGCTCAATTCCCCCCCCCCCCCCCCCCCCCCCGTTTGAGAGACCTGAGTGATATTGATGTGGGCCTTAGGCCCTAATTGCTTTCAGCACCCCCCTGGGCGTAAGCCCAATAAGACATAACTGAAATTCATTGCTAACAGCACCCCAGGCGTTTGTTTCTTTTCTGAGTTTATTAATTGTTTTTGAGGAGACTGGGCCCTGCGCCCCAATGCTTTTAGCACCCCCATATATGAGCCCAGCCAGAATAAGCCTAGAATATCTTGCTGTTAGCACCCCCCTCCAGTTTATTTCAATTTTTGTTTTGTTAATTCCTTTTTAATATTTTCTTGCATTAGAAAATTCATAATAAAAATGAAAATAATTGTTTTTTCAATTCTTCCTTTTTCTACCATTTCATCATAATTCCTAGAAAATTAAATAAAAATAAAAATGTCACTTTATTTTTGTTTGTTATTTTTTTTTTGTATATTTTCCATTTAATTGATGTTTTTAATATTTTTAGTGCATACATGTCATTAGAAAATTAATAAAAAATAGTAGATTTAGTCAAATAATTCCGTTCTTTTTTCTGTAGACTCGTAATTCAGTGTAGAATTTTATAGTATAAAAACATTAGCTTAATCATGCATTTTCATTTTAATTGCATTTTTTCACTGTTATTGATGTTGAATGATTGGTCTGTGGATATGCCTGTGTTGCTGATTTTAGTTCTTTCATCTGGTGTTGAATTTTGTTCTGATTTTTCAGTATGTTGTCTTAGAGCCATGTAGGTCTCCCATTAGATTTTTGATAGATTTTTGTAGGGTGTCCTGATATGATTTGTCTGAGCCTGAAGATAGGAGAAGTTTTGATGACTTCTGACTTTGAAGTTCAACTGTGGTTGAACTTCAGAGGTAGTCCCTTGTGGTTTGTTGGCCTGTGGGTTCTTCTCAAGGATAGGAGCTGGTTGCAGTCCTGTTGGAGCTTGCAAGGATGCAGTGGATTGAGGCTTAGTCTAGGAGCTTGTTGTCTGTTTGTGAGGTTCGAGATCCTGAAGTTTGAAGGGAGTTTATGGTACTTTCCTGAGGAAGGCACTATGAATGACTTTCATTCTTTCTTCTCACCTCTTTCGTAAGTATCCAATGATGTCGGAGCCGACTTGTGAGTTTAATTTCTCCTGAGGAGGAATGTAAACTGATCACATGTTGTTGAGCCACATGGGATACGATTCCTAAGTGGAAGCCCCCTAGTACTTTCCTGAGGAAGGTCCTGTGGGTCTATTCACTTAGTTCCATTAGTTTATCTAGGATTTCTTAAGTATCCAGTGATGTTGGAGCCAACTTGTGAGTTTAATTTCTCCTGAGGAGGAATGTAAACTGATCACAGTTGTTGAGCCACATAGGATACGATTCCTAAGTGTCAGCCTCCTAGTACTTTCCTGAGGAAGGTCCTATGAGTCTGCTCACTTAGTTCCCTTAGTGCATATAGGTTTTTCTCAAGTATCCAGTGACGCCGGAGCCTTCATGTGAGTTTAATTTCTCCTGAGGAGGAATGAAAACTGATCACAGTTGTCGAGCCGCATAGGATATGACTCCTGAGTAGTAACCTCCTGGTACTTTCCTGAGGAAAGCACTATGGGCTTGTCTGCTTAGCTTCCTTTCTCTGGTAAGCTTGTTCTGAAGCTTGGAGACTGGGATTGATTCCCCTTGCTTAGGGTTTTGATTAGATTTTTGCTTAGATCTTTGCTTAGGGTTTTGTATAGAGTTTTGTTTAGAGATAGATTAGGAGCTTGTTTCAGGTTGGTTAGGGGCCTTGCCCAGGAGTAGCTTCTTGTTTTATAGATAGAGGCTTGTCAGGTTAGCCTGCCTTCTCTTTGGATTGTTTGACTTGTATGATGTTATGATGCATTAGACTTAGGTGTTCATCTAGATAGTTCTGAGTAGGTGCATCTTAGAAGTAGACTTTGTGTGCATGAGAAGTTGAGGTGGTCCTCCTTCTGCTTGTTTGTTATTGTGTGGCTTTGCTTGTTGGTATTTGGTAGAGCTGAGCTCCCTTGCCTCTGTGGTTTGCGGCCTTTGCGCCTTGTTTGTTTAGTTGTTGCATTCATGCATATTTTCAGTATTCCTTTACTGTGCAGTTTCTTGTTTGTAGTTTAGTCCTGTTGCCATGATCCCTTAGGAGCTCTGACTTCTCCGCTGCGGAGTTGTTATGATAGACATTAGGATGGTCAACCAGGTGTGATAGCAGTAGGTAGATTCCCCTGTTTCTCAGCTATAGTTCTAGGGTTTCCCTTTCCTTTCTGTAGGAGCGTTTGAGTAGCTTGATCCGTAGTTAGCTGAACTACAGCTGCTCTGATTCTTCGTACCAGACGAAGATATGTAGGCATAGAATGCAATATCCTAGCAAGCACACTAACGACTAACCTTTAGTTCTCTCGCGGTTGTGCGATCGAGACTTTCCCGCTAACGACTAATTGTTATCCTTTTCTCCTGCCCAAGTGCATTCGAGACCAGATCGTATTTGTAGGTTCCCGAGCCTTTAGGACCAGTTTGTTTTCTCACTGCTGTGTGAGAGCCCCTGTTTACCCGTAGTTAGCCGAACTACGTTTGCTCTGATCTTTCATACCAGATGGAAGTACGTAGGCACAGGACGCGATGTCTTGGCGAGCAACCTTTTCCCCGTTTAGACGTAGGTAGTCGAACTACGTTGACTCTGACCTTCCCATTGCACGAGGGAATACGTAGGCCCAGAACACCGTATGTTCTGTCGAGTCCTGTCTTTTTCTTTTCTTGTCAGACCAGCCAGTAGCATAGATAGATAACACACCCTTTTACCTATAAACACCAAGCGTGGATCCCATCGAGTACGATGGACGTGAGGGGTGCTAATACCTTCCCCTTGCGTAACCGACTCCCGAATCCAGGTTTTGGTTGCGATGACCATACCTTTTCCCGTCTTTTGCGAGGTTTACTTCGAGCGTTTCCTTTCCCGCTCTGAGGGATAAATAACGCACGGTGGCGACTCTCCTGTCAAGCCGGCGCCGATTTTCGCAGTAGCGACAATTAGCACCCCTCACGTCCATCGTACTCGATGGGATCCACGCTTGGTGTTTATAGGTAAAAGGGTGTGTTATCTATCTACGCTAATGGCTGGTCTGAAAAGAAAATAAAAGGACAGGACTCGACAGAACATACGGTGTTCTGGGCCTACGTATTCCCTCGTGCAATGGGAAAGTCAGAGTCAACGTAGTTCGACTAACTACGGGTGAAGGGGAAGGTTGCTCGCTAGGACATCGCATCCTATGCCTACGTACTTTCATCTGGTATGAAAGATCAGAGCAAACGTAGTTCGGGAAACTACGGGTTATCTCCTAAAAGAAGTGTTTTTTATTATGTTTGCGATCTCAATCGCACTAGAGACTATGACCTGAGAGTGAATGCATCCTTTCTCAGATAGCTTAAGGCTCGTAGCGTACGAAAGAAATCTTTCATGATTACTGTGTTTTAAACTGCTTCAAGATGAGAAGAGAACAGGCCCAACTAGGAGGGAGACTATCAAGTCCTACTGTTATCATGCCATGGATTCATCCTATGGTTGAGGTTTGAACAGGGAACTCCTAGATGTTGTCATGCATAGGTTTCAACCTAAAAGTCTATCATCAAATCCTCAACTGAGGAAATGAGAGTCCTAAGGGATCATATCAATGATACGCCAAAACAGACAAAAACATCAGCTTTAAAATGCATGCAATGCAAGTGAGGGAGGAAATGTGTGTGGGGCTTCAGCCTCCACAAGCTCATCTCAACCTCAAGCCAGTCATGAAATAACAGTAATCATACTGAAAATAAACAACATGCTATCAAGCCATAACAGATAAGGGAAATGAAGTGCCACCAGGCAAACAAACACACTTGAGAAAGAAAGAATCTACTCTCTAATCCTAACCCTAACACAGAATCTGATCAAATCTAAGCAAAGCCCTAAAGCAAACCTAACCAAAGGAAAACAATCCCAGTTTTCAAGCTTCAGAACGAGCTTACCAAAGAAAGGGAGCTAAGCAAGCAGGCTCATAGTGTCTTCCTCAGGAAAGCACTAAGAGGTGTATACTCAGGAGTCATATCCTATGTGGCTCAACCACTGTGATCAGTTTATATTCCTCCTCAGGAGAAATTAAACTCACAAGCAGGCTCCAACATCACTGGATATTTAGGAAATCCTATTTGAACTAGTGGAACTAAGTGAATAGACTCGTAGGACCTTCCTCAGGAAAGTACTAGGAGGCCTCCACTTAGGAGTTGTATCCTATGTGGCTCAACAACTGTGATCAGTTTACATTCCTCCTCAGGAGAAATTAAACTCACAAGTTGGCTCCAACATCATTGGATACTTGAGAAATCCTAGATAAACTAATGGAACTAAGTGAATAGACTCATAGGACCTTCCTCAGGAAAGTACTAGGAGGCTTCCACTTAGGAGTTGTATCCCATGTGGCTCAACAACATGTGATCAGTTTACATTCCTCCTCAGGAGAAATTAAACTCACAAGTTGGCTCCAGCATCATTGGATATTTGAGAAAGAGGTGAGAATAAAGAATGAAAGTCATTCATAGTGCCTTCCTCAGGAAAGTACCATGAACTTCCTTCAAACTTCAGGATCTCAAACCTCACAGACAGGGGACAAGCCAAGCTCTGGGTCTCCGAGTCTTGATCTACAATCTTCTCTTCATCATGCTCTCCATCAAGGTCTTCAAGACAACACAAGCCCCTCAACAAATTCCCCACAATGAACCCCAAAGATGAACAGATAACCATAGGGCAGACAAGATCAATAGGCAACTTCAGAAAATACCTAAAAATACTAAACCAAGGGGGAAAAATCTAACAATTATTCACAAGGGTCCTCAACATCTACCCATAACATCCACATAGGCCTCTACCTACAAATCAAGACAAAACTTATTCAAAGAAAGTGAATTCTTCACCTAAGCACAACCTAAACCCTAATTAGGATACCCTACATCTACCCTAATTAAACTAGTCAAAATTTAATTCTAAAATTCTAGAATAAATCCCATGGGGAACTATGATTCATCATCTAATTGCACAAAAAAGAATGGATTAAAAAGACTAAAGGAAGGTCCTAAAAGAATTCTTGCAAAATCATATATCAACTAAAAGAAAGAAAATATACTATATTAAAGAAAATACCACTAAAAATTCCACATTAAAAATAAAATTCCATTTTTATTTTTATATTTTTCTACACAAAATTATCTCAACATAGAAAAAAGAATGGCCAAAAAAGAGTTATTTTTCAATTTTTAATGAATTTTCTAAAACAGAAAAATATTAAAAAATTAAAAAAGAATTTAAAACAATTAAAGGGAGGGGGTGTGGATAGCTACACGCGCTAGTTGAAATTAGTTGGGCCAGATAAAAGGGGGGTGGGGATAGCGAATTAAGCCCAGAGACCAATTTAAATGAAACGACCGCGTATGGGTGTATTCAGAGTTCCCTCATAAACGAACTTCAAATCGTGGCCGTGAGATCTTGGCTTTGGTCAAGGGTCAGACTTGGATCCAAGGGTCACCAAGTTGTCTTCCCCAATTTCAAATATTTTGGAGCCAACTCCATTGATGAGCACTCAAGAACACTCCATCTGCAGCCACTCGTATTCCCTCAATTCTCCACTAAAATTAACAAAACAAAACCCATACTTGCTCCATTTTTCACCCTGGTTCTAATTATGATCTCAAAATCCATTAATATGAACCCTAGCTCTAAACACGATAAAGATCCTAAAAACTGATCAAGAACCAATGTTGTTAATTCTCAAAATTGAAGGTGCTAACAGGTTCCTCATCTCACACTGAGCATTTCTAGCCAAAGAACTAAGACTATCTTTCACTATTAAGGGAGTTCTTGATCTCAACAGAATTTAGGTCACCATACGAATCATCACCAAATCAAGCCAAATTCTCCAGAAATGATCTACTACTAATACCTAACTATTCTAGCCTATCAATTCCAATAAATTGTGAATAAATTAAGGAGTAGAGAGAAAGATACCAACCTGATAAAATGAGATGAACAGACCAAGGAATTCTTCAAATCAAGGCTTGATTCTTTCCAGATTCCTTCAATGGACCAATATCTCGCTTCTGTTTGCAATAAAACTCCTCGAAAGTGTCTGATTCCTTGAAACTGATTTTGAAATGCAGGCTGCCAAACTCGAATGCAAGATCATCAATTATCCATGGATTCTCCCTCAGTTTGCTATGCACACACTCAGTAATACCAATGGAACTTGTTGTAGTTGAAATTATCAACTGAAATGATGTGGAACTCAGAAATTGGTTGTGACTTGCAAGTGAAGAAATGCAATTGTGCTCTCTCTCTCCTCTCTCAATTCTCTCTCTATCACCAACCTCAATCACTCTCATATGCACTCTCTTTATAATGATCATCAGACACTTCTAGATTCATCTAGAATATGGTGGAAAGTTCTTGAAAATCTCATGTGGGGACAAGTTGGAAATCTCATATCCCATGCCTTATGTCTCACCATTTTGTGCCAAATTCTCCTTATGAGAGATATTGAGTGTGGATGAGTGAAAAACAAGCTCACTTTTGGCTTGTGTAAGGTTTTTCAACATTGCCTTCTTTTTCAAGTAACAAGTTTTCAAAGCATCACCCATTTTAAAGCTTCAAATCAAAATTCTATCTAAACCAATGTTCTCAAAATGATGTTTCCAATCAAAATGATATATTGGATGACCTATTTTGGATTTGTGGATCTTCCAAATCAATTTCCAAATTCAACTTTTCAAACTTATATGCCATTTTTAGTTCATTTTTGACCAATCATGTAACTTCATGCTATGAGCTTTTCCAACAATTTGTGACCTTCTTTCTAGACTTAAAATCCCATTTTGAACAACTTTCATGTTTTGAGTTTTTTCATTTGAGGCTTGGAAATAGGAGTTTTAGGCATTGGATAAAATGACCTATAACTGACAAATAACCAAAATACCCCTGTCTTGTTCAAACCATAAGTTGAGTTCCACAAATCCAATCAAGGACTTCTACCACTCAAATTAAAGCTAAGAAGATGCTCTTCAACATTCATGTTGACCAAGAAGTCATAGGAATCCTCCTACTAGGGCAAAAGTTGTCTGCAAGTTGGGTGACTTTCAAGGACCCAGATTCACACACCTCTGCTAACCTGTAATTTGTCAAAACCATAACTTGAGCTCTGTAACTCCTATCAAGGATTTCCACCACTAAAATTAAAGCTTAGAACAAGCTCTACAACATTCATGTTGTGGGGAAGGTGAGATATCAATAACATCTTGAGCTAAAACTGCCTGGAAGATAAGGATCAAATTAGGGTTTTTCACTGACAATCCTTGGGGATCCTGACTTGAAACTTCTCAAACTCCTCACTCATGATGAGTTGGCCTAGGAATCATCTTTGTATCATCTCTATGCATCATTCCATGATCTCATGGCTCTTGGATTGGGTCTCAACCTTTCCCAAATCTTCAGTTATCCTAGGGTTGACCCAGTCAAAACCCCAATCCTATCATTCATAGTTGAATCTTCTGAACTCTTGCATAATGACTTCTCTGGGCTTCATGAAGGCTATCAAGACATCTCATAGGCTTTCCCAAAACATCAAGTTCATTCTCAAAGTCTCAGAATCATCTGAGGAGCACCCACAACTCTCAAGCTATGAAACACATAACCCTGGTTTCAACCCATTTCTTCTGAGGATCTCTTGAACTTTCTGATGAAGGTATCCACTTTCAAACACTCAATGAATAAATAATTGTTGGTCAAATTTTGGGGTGCAACACATAATATTTTAGACAACACATCTCTAATACAATTATCTATTATCTACAAAGGGATCTGTGTCATATTCATCATTTTTTTTCTATTTTGATGTTACCTTTCTATATTAGTTTTGTTCATATTTTTCTCATCCTATTCAAGTTTTTCTTTACTCAAGATATGTAAATATATTTTAATAGTGTATTAAATTCTTGTAAACTTTCAATCAAATTCTCTTATTCTTTGAAACTTTCTTGCTTTTGTAAGTTACAAACTACGATTTTAATTTTTTTTGCGTTTAATTCAATTTTAATTTTCAAAATTTATAAAAATATATATTTTAGTTTATCATCAAAGGGGTGGTGGCGCAGTTGGCTAGCGCGTAGGTCTCATAGCTTCCGAGTAATCCTGAGGTCGAGAGTTCGAGCCTCTCTCACCCCAACATTTTAATTTTGAAAAAGATAATTGTTCTGGTCTGGGCCCCGGCATGGCCAGGCATGCCTAGCCCAATAATATTCTGCCAAGCTCAGTCCAGCTTGGGCCGCAACTGTCAAGCACAAGGTCCCCGGCGGATAGGTAATGCCCCTCCACGGGCAGAACCCGCCTCATCTGTGTCGAGCACAATACTCTCCCAGCGACCAGACACTGCCCTCTCCGCGGGCAGGACCTGCCCCTCCGCGGGCAGAACCTGGTCCCCTGTCGGGCAGGACAACGTGTCCTTCACACGTTCTCAACATGCTCCCCTCTGCAGGAACACGTCACTGACTAACTACCCACCTCTGAAAGAGCAGGTCAAACCCACTTTCCGGAGATCACGGGACAGTTGAACTATGGCAAAGACCACGTCCTGGTCTTCACTACGCCACGTAAGCCCTAGTAGTCACTTAGGTTGGGCCTGGCAATCTAGCCCAACACAAGTGACCGTTGGCCCAGCGCTGGGGTCTCTCTATAAATACCCTATTTCACAAGAGGGTCAGATAATTCACTTCTTACCCCTTTTCTGTACTTGTGATCACTCTGCCCATACGCTCACTTTAGCGTCGGAGTGTCTTGCAGGTACACCCCCTACTCTCCTTCAATACCGGTGAGCAGGCAGCAAGTTGAAGACGTGTGGCAACTAGTGATCCCTTTCTGATCAGGTCAAATCAATAATTAATTAATCTGTTGAAATTACTCTAAGTGACATATAATTTTATTCGTATTTTTACTTTCTTGTGTGCAGGTTTATTTCTTAAATGATATGAGTCTTGTATGTCTAACTCCTTTATCATTAATTTTTATTATTTATATAGAAAATTCCTTTTTAAAATGTCAAAACCATACATAAAATATTTAGTTGAAGATGTTTAAAACATATTCTTAATAAAACTTAAAAACAATGTTAAAAAATTTGCATTTATCATCAAAGGGGTGGTGGCGCAGTTGGCTAGCGCGTAGGTCTCATAGCTTTCGAGTAATCCTGAGGTCGAGAGTTCGAGCCTCTCTCACCCCAACATTGTAATTTTGAACAAGATAATTAATAATTCGTTGGAATTACTCTAAGTGACATATAATATTTTTCATATTTTTACTTTTTTTTTGCAGGTTTATTTCATAAATGATATGAGTCTTGTATATCTAACTGCTTTATCATTAATTTTCATTATTTATATAGAAAAATCATTTTTAAATTGTCAAGTCCATACATAAAATATTTAGTTGAAGATGTTTAAAATATAAAAACAATGTTAAAAAATTTGGCATTTCTAATGAAATTTTTTTAATAATTTTGTAAATTTCAAAATTTATAATATTGAAAGAATACAAGAATCAATTACATGCAATTAAAGAGTGGTATTTCAATTTAAAATAATGACACACTTAAACAAAATACCATAAACGACATTCCAAGAAAATGCTATGTTTAAGATGCAGTTATACTTGTAACTAAAACTATAAAATGAGACTATCCTCCCATGTATTTCCATAAACAAACAAAGGCATACCAAACTAAATAGAAATTTAAAGCTAA
This sequence comes from Lathyrus sativus, assembly GCA_963859935.3. Lineage (NCBI taxonomy): Eukaryota > Viridiplantae > Streptophyta > Magnoliopsida > Fabales > Fabaceae > Lathyrus > Lathyrus sativus. The sequence goes on from OZ012737.1 coordinate 18,916,107, forward strand.
ACATGAAAAGATAGAGAGTATGCTAGTAGCCCTATAGATGAAACACGAATAAAATTATATAACATTAACACTTATAACTTATGTTATCAAAGTTTCAGTTATTAAAATAAATATGTTATTAAAGTTTGCTTCTAAGTATACAATAGAAAATAAAAATATAGTAAAACACACTTGAGAAACTACGAACAATCTAGAGTAATGTAATTTTTTAAAATCCATAGCCCGATCATTGGAGAATTACAGGTTTTAAATGTATAATTTATTAAACTACAGTATCATCGGATTGCAAGGTTATGTCATAATGCAATGTTTTGAATTATTTGATGAAAGTGTTTTCATTTTCGCACTAAAAAAAGTATTTTGTATTTCTTATTTTCCCATTAATTAGAATTTTAGTGTTTTCCTCATGCTTTCTATTTTAAAAAGTAAATTAAATTTTTTGTAAAGTAATACATATTTAAGTTCTTTTCATATTTTAGTTTTCAGATACTCATAATGAAATTTTCTTATGGAAATTAATCTTCAAAATTTCATAATTCATAATTGTTTTTTATTTTTATAGTTCTAAAAGGTGTAAAAAATAATTGAGAACTTGTTCAAAAAATCTCATAGAAATCAACATATAAAACTTTGTAGTAGACGTTTGTATTTTAAATAGCATTAAACAACCTTGAGATTCAATTTTAAAATAACATTTTAGAATTAAATTAAATGGAATGTATGCAAGAAATCATCTTTTGCGAGTTCTCCCTATTAATAGTCGTCAATGATTTTGTTTAAGAGACTGCATAATATTTTAGACAACACATCTCTTATACAATTATCTATTATCTACAAAGGGATCTGTGTCATATTCATCATTTTTTTTCTATTTTGATGTTACCTTTCTATATTAGTTTTGTTCATATTTTTCTCATCCTATTCAAGTTTTTGTTTACTCAAGATATGTAAATATATTTTAATAATGTATTAAATTCTTGTAAACTTTCAATCAAATTCTCTTATTCTTTGAAACTTTCTTGCTTTTGTAAGTTACAAACTACGATTTTAATTTTTTTTTGCGTTTAATTCAATTTTAATTTTTAAAATTTATAAAAATATATATTTCAGTTTATCATCAAAGGGGTGGTTGCGCAGTTGGCTAGCGCGTAGGTCTCATAGCTTCCGAGTAATCCTGAGGTCGAGAGTTCGAGCCTCTCTCACCCCAACATTTTAATTTTGAAAAAGATAATTGTTCTGTTCTGGGCCCCGGCATGGCCAGGCATGCCCAGCCCACTAATATTCTGCCAAGCTCAGTCCAGCTTGGGCCGCAACCGTCAAGCACAAGGTCCCCGGCGGATAGGTAATGCCCCTCCACGGGCAGAACCCGCCTCATCTGTGTCGAGCACAATACTCTCCCAGCGACCAGACACTGCCCTCTCCGCGGGCAGGACCTGCCCCTCCGCGGGCAGAACCTGGTCCCCTGTCGGGCAGGATAACGTGTCCTTCACACGTTCTCAACGTGCTCCCCTCTGCAGGGACACGTCACCGACTAACTACCCACCTCCGAAAGAGCAGGTCAAACCCACTTTCTGGAGATCACGGGACAGTTGGAATATGGCAAAGACCACGTCCTGGTCTTCACTACGCCACGTAAGCCCTAGTAGTCACTTAGGTTGGGCCTGGCAATCCAGCCCAACACAAGTGACCGTTGGCCCAGCGCTGGGGTCTCTCTATAAATACTCTCTTTCACAAGAGGGTCAGGTAATTCACTTCTTACCCCTTTTCTGTACTTGTGATCACTCTGCCCATACGCTCACTTTAGCGTCGGAGTGTCTTGCAGGTACACCCCCTACTCTTCTTCAATACCGGTGAGCAGGCAGCAAGTTGAAGACGCGTGGCAACTAGTGATCCCTTTCTGATCAGGTCAAATCAATAATTAATTAATCTGTTGAAATTACTCTAAGTGACATATAATTTTATTCGTATTTTTACTTTCTTGTGTGCAGGTTTATTTCTTAAATGATATGAGTCTTGTATGTCTAACTCCTTTATCATTAATTTTTATTATTTATATAGAAAATTCCTTTTTAAAATGTCAAAACCATACATAAAATATTTAGTTGAAGATGTTTAAAACATATTCTTAATAAAACTTAAAAACAATGTTAAAAAACTTGCATTTATCATCAAAGGGGTGGTGGCGCAGTTGGCTAGCGCGTAGGTCTCATAGCTTTCGAGTAATCCTGAGGTCGAGAGTTCGAGCCTCTCTCACCCCAACATTGTAATTTTGAACAAGATAATTAATAATCCGTTGGAATTACTCTAAGTGACATATAATATTTTTCATATTTTTACTTTTTTGTTTGCAGGTTTATTTCATAAATGATATGTCTTGTATGTCTAACTGCTTTATCATTAATTTTCATTATTTATATAGAAAAATCATTTTTAAATTGTCAAGTCCATACATAAAATATTTAGTTGAAGATGTTTAAAATATAAAAACAATGTTAAAAAATTTGGCATTTCTAATGAAAGTTTTTTAATAATTTTGTAAATTTCAAAATTTATAATATTGAAAGAATACAAGAATCAATTACATGCAATTAAAGAGTGGTATTTCAATTTAAAATAATGACACACTTAAACAAAATACCATAAACGACATTCCAAGAAAATGCTATGTTTAAGATGCGGTTATACTTGTAACTAAAACTATAAAATGAGACTATCCTCCCATGTATTTCCATAAACAAACAAAGGCATACCAAACTAAATAGAAATTTAAAGCTAAACATGAAAAGATGGAGAGTATGCTAGTAGCCCTATAGATGAAACACGAATAAAATTATATAACATTAACACTTATAACTTATGTTATCAAAGTTTCAGTTATTAAAATAAATATGTTATTAAAGTTTGCTTCTAAGTATACAATAGAAAATTAAAATATAGTAAAACACACTTGAGAAACTACGAACAATCTAGAGTCATGTAATTTTTTAAAATCCATAGCCCGATCATTGGAGAATTACAGGTTTTAAATGTATAATTTATTAAACTACAGTATCATCGGATTGCAAGGTTATGTCATAATGCAATGTTTTGAATTATTTGATGAAAGTGTTTTCATTTTCGCACTAAAAAAAGTATTTTGTATTTCTTATTTTCCCATTAATTAGAATTTTAGTGTTTTCCTCATGCTTTCTATTTTAAAAAGTAAATTAAATTTTTTGTAAAGTAATACATATTTAAGTTCTTTTCATATTTTAGTTTTCAGATACTCATAATGAAATTTTCTTATGGAAATTAATCTTCAAAATTTCATAATTCATAATTGTTTTTTATTTTTATAGTTCTAAAAGGTGTAAAAAATAATTGAGAACTTGTTCAAAAAAGCTCATAGAAATCAACATATAAAACTTTGCAGTAGACGTTTGTATTTTAAATAGCATTAAACAACCTTGAGAATCAATTTTAAAATAACATTTTAGAATTAAATTAAATGGAATGCATGCAAGAAATCTTCTTTTGTGAGTTCTCCCTATTAATAGTCGTCAATGATTTTATTTAAGAGACTGCATAATATTTTAGACAACACATCTCTTATACAATTATCTATTATCTACAAAGGGATCTGTGTCATATTCATCATTTTTTTTCTATTTTGATGTTACCTTTCTATATTAGTTTTGTTCATATTTTTCTCATCCTATTCAAGTTTTTCTTTACTCAAGATATGTAAATATATTTTAATAGTGTATTAAATTCTTGTAAACTTTCAATCAAATTCTCTTATTCTTTGAAACTTTCTTGCTTTTGTAAGTTACAAACTACGATTTTAATTTTTTTTGCGTTTAATTCAATTTTAATTTTCAAAATTTATAAAAATATATATTTTAGTTTATCATCAAAGGGGTGGTGGGGCAGTTGGCTAGCGCGTAGGTCTCATAGCTTCCGAGTAATCCTGAGGTCGAGAGTTCGAGCCTCTCTCACCCCAACATTTTAATTTTGAAAAAGATAATTGTTCTGGTCTGGGCCCCGGCATGGCCAGGCATGCCCAGCCCAATAATATTCTGCCAAGCTCAGTCCAGCTTGGGCCGCAACCGTCAAGCACAAGGTCCCCGGCGGATAGGTAATGCCCTTCCACGGGCAGAACCCGCCTCATCTGTGTCGAGCACAATACTCTCCCAGCAACCAGACACTGCCCTCTCCGCGGGCAGAACCTGGTCCCCTGTCGGGCAGGACAACGTGTCCTTCACACGTTCTCAACGTGCTCCCCTCTGCAGGGACACGTCACCGACTAACTACCCACCTCCGAAAGAGCAGGTCAAACCCACTTTCCGGAGATCACGGGACAGTTGGACTATGGCAAAGACCATGTCCATGTCTTCACTACGCCACGTAAGCCCTAGTAGTTACTTAGGTTGGGCCTGGCAATCCAGCCCAACACAAGTGACCGTTGGCCCAGTGCTGGGGTCTCTCTATAAATACCCTCTTTCACAAGAGGGTCAGGTAATTCACTTCTTACCCCTTTTCTGTACTTGTGATCACTCTGCCCATACGCTCACTTTAGCGTCGGAGTGTCTTGCAGGTACACCCCCTACTCTTCTTCAATACCGGTGAGCAGGCAGCAAGTTGAAGACGCGTGGCAACTAGTGATCCCTTTCTGATCAGGTCAAATCAATAATTAATTAATCCGTTGAAATTACTCTAAGTGACATATAATTTTATTCGTATTTTTACTTTCTTGTGTGCAGGTTTATTTCTTAAATGATATGAGTCTTGTATGTCTAACTCCTTTATCATTAATTTTTATTATTTATATAGAAAATTCTTTTTTAAAATGTCAAAACCATACATAAAATATTTAGTTGAAGATGTTTAAAACATATTCTTAATAAAACTTAAAAACAATGTTAAAAAATTTGGATTTATCATCAAAGGGGTGGTGGCGCAGTTGGCTAGCACGTAGGTCTCATAGCTTTCGAGTAATCCTGAGGTCGAGAGTTCGAGCCTCTCTCACCCCAACATTGTAATTTTGAACAAGATAATTAATAATCCGTTGGAATTACTCTAAGTGACATATAATATTTTTCATATTTTTACTTTTTTGTTTGCAGGTTTATTTCATAAATGATATGAGTCTTGTATGTCTAACTGCTTTATCATTAATTTTCATTATTTATATAGAAAAATCATTTTTAAATTGTCAAGTCCATACATAAAATATTTAGTTGAAGATGTTTAAAATATAAAAACAATGTTAAAAAATTTGGCATTTCTAATGAAAGTTTTTTAATAATTTTGTAAATTTCAAAATTTATAATATTGAAAGAATACAAGAATCAATTACATGCAATTAAAGAGTGGTATTTCAATTTAAAATAATGACACACTTAAACAAAATACCATAAACGACATTCCAAGAAAATGCTATGTTTAAGATGCGGTTATACTTGTAACTAAAACTATAAAATGAGACTATCCTCCCATGTATTTCCATAAACAAACAAAGGCATACCAAACTAAATAGAAATTTAAAGCTAAACATGAAAAGATGGAGAGTATGTTAGTAGCCCTATAGATGAAACACGAATAAAATTATATAACATTAACACTTATAACTTATGTTATCAAAGTTTCAGTTATTAAAATAAATATGTTATTAAAGTTTGCTTCTAAGTATACAATAGAAAATAAAAATATAGTAAAACACACTTGAGAAACTACGAACAATCTAGAGTCATGTAATTTTTTAAAATCCATAGCCCGATCATTGGAGAATTACAGGTTTTAAATGTATAATTTATTAAACTACAGTATCATCGGATTGCAAGGTTATGTCATAATGCAATGTTTTGAATTATTTGATGAAAGTGTTTTCATTTTCGCACTAAAAAAAGTATTTTGTATTTCTTATTTTCCCATTAATTAGAATTTTAGTGTTTTCCTCATGCTTTCTATTTTAAAAAGTAAATTAAATTTTTTGTAAAGTAATACATATTTAAGTTCTTTTCATATTTTAGTTTTCAGATACTCATAATGAAATTTTCTTATGGAAATTAATCTTCAAAATTTCATAATTCATAATTGTTTTTTATTTTTATAGTTCTAAAAGGTGTAAAAAATAATTGAGAACTTGTTCAAAAAAGCTCATAGAAATCAACATATAAAACTTTGCAGTAGACGTTTGTATTTTAAATAGCATTAAACAACCTTGAGAATCAATTTTAAAATAACATTTTAGAATTAAATTAAATGGAATGCATGCAAGAAATCTTCTTTTGTGAGTTCTCCCTATTAATAGTCGTCAATGATTTTGTTTAAGAGACTGCATAATATTTTAGACAACACATCTCTTATACAATTATCTATTATCTACAAAGGGATCTGTGTCATATTCATCATTTTTTTTCTATTTTGATGTTACCTTTCTATATTAGTTTTGTTCATATTTTTCTCATCCTATTCAAGTTTTTCTTTACTCAATATATGTAAATATATTTTAATAGTGTATTAAATTCTTGTAAACTTTCAATCAAATTCTCTTATTCTTTGAAACTTTCTTGCTTTTGTAAGTTACAAACTACGATTTTATTTTTTTTTGCGTTTAATTCAATTTTAATTTTCAAAATTTATAAAAATATATATTTTAGTTTATCATCAAAGGGGTGGTGGCGCAGTTGGCTAGCGCGTAGGTCTCATAGCTTCCGAGTAATCCTGAGGTCGAGAGTTCGAGCCTCTCTCACGCCAACATTTTAATTTTGAAAAAGATAATTGTTCTGGTCTGGGCCCCGGCATGGCCAGGCATGCCCAGCCCAATAATATTCTGCCAAGCTCAGTCCAGCTTGGGCCGCAACCGTCAAGCACAAGGTCCCCGGCGGATAGGTAATGCCCCTCCACGGGCAGAACCCGCCTCATCTGTGTCGAGCACAATACTCTCCCAGTGACCAGACACTGCCCTCTCCGCGGGCAGGACCTGCCCCTCCGCAGGCAGAACCTGGTCCCCTGTCGGGCAGGACAACGTGTCCTTCACACGTTCTCAACGTGCTCCCCTCTGCAGGGACACGTCACCTACTAACTACCCACCTCCGAAAGAGCAGGTCAAACCCACTTTCCGGAGATCACGGGACAGTTGGACTATGGCAAAGACCACGTCCTGGTCTTCACTACGCCACGTAAGCCCTAGTAGTCACTTGGGTTGGGCCTGGCAATCCAGCCCAACACAAGTGACTGTTGGCCCAGCGCTGGGGCCTCTCTATAAATACCCTCTTTTACAAGAGGGTCAGGTAATTCACTTCTTACCCCTTTTCTGTACTTGTCATCACTCTGCCCATACGCTCACTTTAGCGTCGGAATGTCTTGCAGGTACACCCCCTACTCTTCTTCAATACCGGTGAGCAGGCAGCAAGTTGAAGACGCGTGGCAACTAGTGATCCCTTTCTGATCAGGTCAAATCAATAATTAATTAATCCGTTGAAATTACTCTAAGTGACATATAATTTTATTCGTATTTTTACTTTCTTGTGTGCAGGTTTATTTCTTAAATGATATGAGTCTTGTATGTCTAACTCCTTTATCATTAATTTTTATTATTTATATAGAAAATTCCTTTTTAAAATGTCAAAACCATACATAAAATATTTAGTTGAAGATGTTTAAAACATATTCTTAATAAAACTTAAAAACAATGTTAAACAATTTGCATTTATCATCAAAGGGGTGGTGGCGCAGTTGGCTAGCGCGTAGGTCTCATAGCTTTCGAGTAATCCTGAGGTCGAGAGTTCGAGCCTCTCTCACCCCAACTTTGTAATTTTGAACAAGATAATTAATAATCCGTTGGAATTACTCTAAGTGACATATAATTTTATTCATATTTTTACTTTTTTGTTTGCAGGTTTATTCATAAATGATATGAGTCTTGTATGTCTAACTGCTTTATCATTAATTTTCATTATTTATATAGAAAAATCATTTTTAAATTGTCAAGTCCATACATAAAATATTTAGTTGAAGATGTTTAAAATATAAAAACAATGTTAAAAAATTTGGCATTTCTAATGAAAGTTTTTTAATAATTTTGTAAATTTCAAAATTTATAATATTGAACGAATACAAGAATCAATTACATGCAATTAAAGAGTGGTATTTCAATTTAAAATAATGACACACTTAAACAAAATACCATAAACGACATTCCAAGAAAATGCTATGTTTAAGATGCGGTTATACTTGTAACTAAAACTATAAAATGAGACTAACCTCCCATGTATTTCCATAAACAAACAAAGGCATACCAAACTAAATAGAAATTTAAAGCTAAACATGAAAAGATGGAGAGTATGTTAGTAGCCCTACAGATGAAACACGAATAAAATTATATAACATTAACACTTATAACTTATGTTATCAAAGTTTCAGTTATTAAAATAAATATGTTATTAAAGTTTGCTTCTAAGTATACAATAGAAAATAAAAATATAGTAAAACACACTTGAGAAACTACGAACAATCTAGAGTCATGTAATTTTTTAAAATCCATAGCCCGATCATTGGAGAATTACAGGTTTTAAATGTATAATTTATTAAACTACAGTATCATCGGATTGCAAGGTTATGTCATAATGCAATGTTTTGAATTATTTGATGAAAGTGTTTTCATTTTCGCACTAAAAAAAGTATTTTGTATTTCTTATTTTCCCATTAATTAGAATTTTAGTGTTTTCCTCATGCTTTCTATTTTAAAAAGTAAATTAAATTTTTTGTAAAGTAATACATATTTAAGTTCTTTTCATATTTTAGTTTTCAGATACTCATAATGAAATTTTCTTATGGAAATTAATCTTCAAAATTTCATAATTCATAATTGTTTTTTATTTTTATAGTTCTAAAAGGTGTAAAAAATAATTGAGAACTTGTTCAAAAAAGCTCATAGAAATCAACATATAAAACTTTGCAGTAGACGTTTGTATTTTAAATAGCATTAAACAACCTTGAGAATCAATTTTAAAATAACATTTTAGAATTAAATTAAATGGAATGCATGCAAGAAATCTTCTTTTGTGAGTTCTCCCTATTAATAGTCGTCAATGATTTTGTTTAAGAGACTGCATAATATTTTAGACAACACATCTCTTATACAATTATCTATTATCTACAAAGGGATCTGTGTCATATTCATCATTTTTTTTCTATTTTGATGTTACCTTTCTATATTAGTTTTGTTCATATTTTTCTCATCCTATTCAAGTTTTTCTTTACTCAATATATGTAAATATATTTTAATAGTGTATTAAATTCTTGTAAACTTTCAATCAAATTCTCTTATTCTTTGAAACTTTCTTGCTTTTGTAAGTTACAAACTACGATTTTAATTTTTTTTGCGTTTAATTCAATTTTAATTTTCAAAATTTATAAAAATATATATTTTAGTTTATCATCAAAGGGGTGGTGGCGCAGTTGGCTAGCGCGTAGGTCTCATAGTTTCCGAGTAATCCTGAGGTCGAGAGTTCGAGCCTCTCTCACGCCAACATTTTAATTTTGAAAAAGATAATTGTTCTGGTCTGGGCCCCGGCATGGCCAGGCATGCCCAGCCCAATAATATTCTGCCAAGCTCAGTCCAGCTTGGGCCGCAACCGTCAAGCACAAGGTCCCCGGCGGATAGGTAATGCCCCTCCACGGGCAGAACCCGCCTCATCTGTGTCGAGCACAATACTCTCCCAGCGACCAGACACTGCCCTCTCCGCGGGCAGGACCTGCCCCTCCGCAGGCAGAACCTGGTCCCCTGTCGGGCAGGACAACGTGTCCTTCACACGTTCTCAACGTGCTCCCCTCTGCAGGGACACGTCACCGACTAACTACCCACCTCCGAAAGAGCAGGTCAAACCCACTTTCCGGAGATCACGGGACAGTTGGACTATGGCAAAGACCACGTCCTGGTCTTCACTACGCCACGTAAGCCCTAGTAGTCACTTGGGTTGGGCCTGGCAATCCAGCCCAACACAAGTGACTGTTGGCCCAGCGCTGGGGTCTCTCTATAAATACCCTCTTTTACAAGAGGGTCAGGTAATTCACTTCTTACCCCTTTTCTGTACTTGTCATCACTCTGCCCATACGCTCACTTTAGCGTCGGAATGTCTTGCAGGTACACCCCCTACTCTTCTTCAATACCGGTGAGCAGGCAGCAAGTTGAAGACGCGTGGCAACTAGTGATCCCTTTCTGATCAGGTCAAATCAATAATTAATTAATCCGTTGAAATTACTCTAAGTGACATATAATTTTATTCGTATTTTTACTTTCTTGTGTGCAGGTTTATTTCTTAAATGATATGAGTCTTGTATGTCTAACTCCTTTATCATTAATTTTTATTATTTATATAGAAAATTCCTTTTTAAAATGTCAAAACCATACATAAAATATTTAGTTGAAGATGTTTAAAACATATTCTTAATAAAACTTAAAAACAATGTTAAACAATTTGCATTTATCATCAAAGGGGTGGTGGCGCAGTTGGCTAGCGCGTAGGTCTCATAGCTTTCGAGTAATCCTGAGGTCGAGAGTTCGAGCCTCTCTCACCCCAACTTTGTAATTTTGAACAAGATAATTAATAATCCGTTGGAATTACTCTAAGTGACATATAATTTTATTCATATTTTTACTTTTTTGTTTGCAGGTTTATTCATAAATGATATGAGTCTTGTATGTCTAACTGCTTTATCATTAATTTTCATTATTTATATAGAAAAATCATTTTTAAATTGTCAAGTCCATACATAAAATATTTAGTTGAAGATGTTTAAAATATAAAAACAATGTTAAAAAATTTGGCATTTCTAATGAAAGTTTTTTAATAATTTTGTAAATTTCAAAATTTATAATATTGAACGAATACAAGAATCAATTACATGCAATTAAAGAGTGGTATTTCAATTTAAAATAATGACACACTTAAACAAAATACCATAAACGACATTCCAAGAAAATGCTATGTTTAAGATGCGGTTATACTTGTAACTAAAACTATAAAATGAGACTAACCTCCCATGTATTTCCATAAACAAACAAAGGCATACCAAACTAAATAGAAATTTAAAGCTAAACATGAAAAGATGGAGAGTATGTTAGTAGCCCTACAGATGAAACACGAATAAAATTATATAACATTAACACTTATAACTTATGTTATCAAAGTTTCAGTTATTAAAATAAATATGTTATTAAAGTTTGCTTCTAAGTATACAATAGAAAATAAAAATATAGTAAAACACACTTGAGAAACTACGAACAATCTAGAGTCATGTAATTTTTTAAAATCCATAGCCCGATCATTGGAGAATTACAGGTTTTAAATGTATAATTTATTAAACTACAGTATCATCGGATTGCAAGGTTATGTCATAATGCAATGTTTTGAATTATTTGATGAAAGTGTTTTCATTTTCGCACTAAAAAAAGTATTTTGTATTTCTTATTTTCCCATTAATTAGAATTTTAGTGTTTTCCTCATGCTTTCTATTTTAAAAAGTAAATTAAATTTTTTGTAAAGTAATACATATTTAAGTTCTTTTCATATTTTAGTTTTCAGATACTCATAATGAAATTTTCTTATGGAAATTAATCTTCAAAATTTCATAATTCATAATTGTTTTTTATTTTTATAGTTCTAAAAGGTGTAAAAAATAATTGAGAACTTGTTCAAAAAAGCTCATAGAAATCAACATATAAAACTTTGCAGTAGACGTTTGTATTTTAAATAGCATTAAACAACCTTGAGAATCAATTTTAATATAACATTTTAGAATTAAATTAAATGGAATGCATGCAAGAAATCTTCTTTTGTGAGTTCTCCCTATTAATAGTCGTCAATGATTTTGTTTAAGAGACTGCATAATATTTTAGACAACACATCTCTTATACAATTATCTATTATCTACAAAGGGATCTGTGTCATATTCATCATTTTTTTTCTATTTTGATGTTACCTTTCTATATTAGTTTTGTTCATATTTTTCTCATCCTATTCAAGTTTTTCTTTACTCAAGATATGTAAATATATTTTAATAGTGTATTAAATTCTTGTAAACTTTCAATCAAATTCTCTTATTCTTTGAAACTTTCTTGCTTTTGTAAGTTACAAACTACGATTTTAATTTTTTTTGCGTTTAATTCAATTTTAATTTTCAAAATTTATAAAAATATATATTTTAGTTTATCATCAAAGGGGTGGTGGCGCAGTTGGCTAGCGCGTAGGTCTCATAGCTTCCGAGTAATCCTGAGGTCGAGAGTTCGAGCCTCTCTCACCCCAACATTTTAATTTTGAAAAAGATAATTGTTCTGGTCTGGGCCCCGGCATGGCCAGGCATGCCCAGCCCAATAATATTCTGCCAAGCTCAGTCCAGCTTGGGCCGCAACAGTCAAGCACAAGGTCCCCGACGGATAGGTAATGCCCCTCCACGGGCAGAACCCGCCTCATCTGTGTCGAGCACAATACTCTCCCAGCGACCAGACACTGCCCTCTCCGCGGGCAGAACCTGGTCCCCTATCGGGCAGGACAACGTGTCCTTCACACGTTCTCAACGTGCTCCCCTCTGCAGGGACACGTCACCGACTAACTACCCACCTCCGAAAGAGCAGGTCAAACTCACTTTCCGGAGATCACGGGACAGTTGGACTATGGCAAAGACCACGTCCTGGTCTTCACTACGCCACGTAAGCCCTAGTAGTCACTTGGGTTGGGCCTGGCAATCCAGCCCAACACAAGTGACTGTTGGCCCAGCGTTGGGGTCTCTCTATAAATACCCTCTTTTACAAGAGGGTCAGGTAATTCACTTCTTACCCCTTTTCTGTACTTGTGATCACTCTGCCCATACGCTCACTTTAGCGTCGGAGTGTCTTGCAGGTACACCCCCTACTCTTCTTCAATACCGGTGAGCAGGCAGCAAGTTGAAGACGCGTGGCAACTAGTGATCCCTTTCTGATCAGGTCAAATCAATAATTAATTAATCCGTTGAAATTACTCTAAGTGACATATAATTTTATTCGTATTTTTACTTTCTTGTGTGCAGGTTTATTTCTTAAATGATATGAGTCTTGTATGTCTAACTCCTTTATCATTAATTTTTATTATTTATATAGAAAATTCCTTTTTAAAATGTCAAAACCATACATAAAATATTTAGTTGAAGATGTTTAAAACATATTCTTAATAAAACTTAAAAACAATGTTAAAAAATTTGCATTAATCATCAAAGGGGTGGTGGCGCAGTTGGCTAGCGCGTAGGTCTCATAGCTTTCGAGTAATCCTGAGGTTGAGAGTTCGAGCCTTTCTCACCCCAACATTGTAATTTTGAACAAGATAATTAATAATCCGTTGGAATTACTCTAAGTGACATATAATTTTATTCATATTTTTACTTTTTTGTTTGCAGGTTTATTCATAAATGATATGAGTCTTGTATGTCTAACTGCTTTATCATTAATTTTCATTATTTATATAGAAAAATCATTTTTAAATTGTCAAGTCCATACATAAAATATTTAGTTGAAGATGTTTAAAATATAAAAACAATGTTAAAAAATTTGGCATTTCTAATGAAAGTTTTTTAATAATTTTGTAAATTTCAAAATTTATAATATTGAACGAATACAAGAATCAATTACATGCAATTAAAGAGTGGTATTTCAATTTAAAATAATGACACACTTAAACAAAATACCATAAACGACATTCCAAGAAAATGCTATGTTTAAGATGCGGTTATACTTGTAACTAAAACTATAAAATGAGACTATCCTCCCATGTATTTCCATAAACAAACAAAGGCATACCAAACTAAATAGAAATTTAAAGCTAAACATGAAAAGATGGAGAGTATGTTAGTAGCCCTATAGATGAAACACGAATAAAATTATATAACATTAACACTTATAACTTATGTTATCAAAGTTTCAGTTATTAAAATAAATATGTTATTAAAGTTTGCTTCTAAGTATACAATAGAAAATAAAAATATAGTAAAACACACTTGAGAAACTACGAACAATCTAGAGTCATGTAATTTTTTAAAATCCATAGCCCGATCATTGGAGAATTACAGGTTTTAAATGTATAATTTATTAAACTACAGTATCATCGGATTGCAAGGTTATGTCATAATGCAATGTTTTGAATTATTTGATGAAAGTGTTTTCATTTTCGCACTAAAAAAAGTATTTTGTATTTCTTATTTTCCCATTAATTAGAATTTTAGTGTTTTCCTCATGCTTTCTATTTTAAAAAGTAAATTAAATTTTTTGTAAAGTAATACATATTTAAGTTCTTTTCATATTTTAGTTTTCAGATACTCATAATGAAATTTTCTTATGGAAATTAATCTTCAAAATTTCATAATTCATAATTGTTTTTTATTTTTATAGTTCTAAAAGGTGTAAAAAATAATTGAGAACTTGTTCAAAAAAGCTCATAGAAATCAACATATAAAACTTTGCAGTAGACGTTTGTATTTTAAATAGCATTAAACAACCTTGAGAATCAATTTTAATATAACATTTTAGAATTAAATTAAATGGAATGCATGCAAGAAATCTTCTTTTGTGAGTTCTCCCTATTAATAGTCGTCAATGATTTTGTTTAAGAGACTGCATAATATTTTAGACAACACATCTCTTATACAATTATCTATTATCTACAAAGGGATCTGTGTCATATTCATCATTTTTTTTCTATTTTGATGTTACCTTTCTATATTAGTTTTGTTCATATTTTTCTCATCCTATTCAAGTTTTTCTTTACTCAAGATATGTAAATATATTTTAATAGTGTATTAAATTCTTGTAAACTTTCAATCAAATTCTCTTATTCTTTGAAACTTTCTTGCTTTTGTAAGTTACAAACTACGATTTTAATTTTTTTTGCGTTTAATTCAATTTTAATTTTCAAAATTTATAAAAATATATATTTTAGTTTATCATCAAAGGGGTGGTGGCGCAGTTGGCTAGCGCGTAGGTCTCATAGCTTCCGAGTAATCCTGAGGTCGAGAGTTCGAGCCTCTCTCACCCCAACATTTTAATTTTGAAAAAGATAATTGTTCTGGTCTGGGCCCCGGCATGGCCAGGCATGCCCAGCCCAATAATATTCTGCCAAGCTCAGTCCAGCTTGGGCCGCAACAGTCAAGCACAAGGTCCCCGACGGATAGGTAATGCCCCTCCACGGGCAGAACCCGCCTCATCTGTGTCGAGCACAATACTCTCCCAGCGACCAGACATTGCCCTCTCCGTGGGCAGGACCTGCCCCTCCGCGGGCAGAACCTGGTCCCTTGTCGGGCAGGACAACGTGTCCTTCACGCGTTCTCAACGTGCTCCCCTCTGCAGGGACACGTCACCGACTAACTACCCACCTCCGAAAGAGCAGGTCAAACCCACTTTCCGGAGATCACGGGACAGTTGGACTCTGGCAAAGACCACGTCCTGGTATTCACTACGCCACGTGTCCCCGCGGAGGGGGGCACGTGGAGAACGTGTGACGCACACGTCTCTCTGCCTAACGGGAGAAGCGTCCTGCCCGATGGCGAATACCTGGTCGACGGGAGCCTCGTGCTCGACACAGATGAGGGGAACTCATTTGGGCCTCTCACCAAGTATAAGTGGGTTGGGCCTTCCCGGTCAAGTGGGGGCCCAGACCAGAACAAAAATAATGACACAATTAAAAAAATACCATAAACGTCATTCCAAGAAAATGCTATGTTTAAGATGAGGTTATACTTGTAAATAACACTATAAAATGAGACTATCCTCCCATATATTTCCATAAACAAACAAAGGCATAACAAACTAAATAGGAATTTAAAGCTAAACATGAAAAGATGGAGACTTTGTTAGTAGCCAATGCATCACGTAGAGTTAAAAAATGTCACATATATAGAAGAAACACGAATAAAATTAAATAACATTAACACTTATAAAAAATAATTGAGAAATTGTCCAAAAAAGCTCACAGAAATCAACATATAAAACTTTGCAGTAGACGTTTGTATTTTCTATAGCATTAAATTAAATGGAATGCATGCAATAAATCATCTATTGTGAATTCTCTCTATAAATAATCGTCAATGATTTTGTTTAAGAGACTGCTTAATATTTTAGAGCATCTTTAGTGGGAGTAAACTAAATGAGTAAACTAAGATACTTTTTGTGGGACCAAAGTGATTTGTAGAATTTAAAATATTTATAATTGATTTCAGTTGTTTTTACTTTAATCATGATTGCTTGTAAAAAACCAAAACTTGATCGCATATTTTATATTTTAATAATATAAAATAATAATTAGAGTCATTGAAATTTGATAGTGTGCGTTGGTTATATAATTGCCGAAGACTAATTGTTAGTTCACTTAGAGTCATGTCATTCTTATTCCAATGCAAATTGTGTATAACTATCGTTACTATTAAAGAATTTAATACTACAGAATCTGCACTAAAGATGCTATTAGACAACACATCTCTTATACAATCACCTATTATCTACAAAGGGATCTGTGTCATATTCATCATTTTTTTTCAATTTTGATGTTACCTTTCTATATTAGTTTTGTTCATATTTTTCTCATCCTATTCAAGTTTTTCTTTACTCAAGATATGTAAATATATTTTAACAGTGTATTAAATTCTTGTAAACTTTCAATCAAATTCTCTTATTCTTTGAAACTTTCTTGCTTTTGTAAGTTACAAACTACGATTTTAATTTGTTTTGCATTTAGTTCAATTTTAATTTTCAAAATTTATAAAAATACATATTTTAGTTTATCATCAAATGGGTGGTGGTGCAGTTGGCTAACGCGTAGGTCTCATAGCTTCTGAGTAATCCTGAGGTCGAGAGTTTGAGCCTCTCTCACCCCAACCTTTTAATTTTGAAAAAGATAGTTAATTAATCTGTTGAAATTACTCTAAGTGATATATAATTTTATTCATATTTTTACTTTTTTGAATGCAGGTTTATTTCATAAATGATATGAGTCTCGTATGTCTAACTCCTTTATCATTAATTTTCATTATTTATATAGAAAATTCCTTTTTAAATTGTCAAGACCATACATAAAATATTTAGTTGAAGATGTTTAAAACATATTCTTAATAAAGCTTAAAAAAATGTTAAAAAATAGCCATTTATCATCAAAGGGGTGGTGGCGCAGTTGGCTAATGTGTAGGTCTCATAGCTTTCGAGCTATCCTAAGGTCGAGAGTTCGTGCCTCTCTCACCCCAACCTTTTAATTTTGAAAAAGATAATTAATTAATCCGTTGAAATTACTCTAAGTGACATATAATTTTATTCATATTTTTACTTTTTTGCGTGCAGGTTTATTTCATAAATGATATGAGTCTCGTATGTCTAACTCCTTTATCATTAATTTTTATTATTTATATATAAAATTCCTTTTTAAATTGTCAAGACCATACATAAAATATTTAGTTGAAGATGTTTCCATAAACAAACAAATGCATAACAAACTAAATAGGAATTTAAAGCGAAACATGAAAAGATGGAGACTATGTTAGTAGTCAATGCATCACGTAGAGTAAAAAAATGTTACATATATAGAAGAAACACGAATAAAATTAAATAATATTAACACTTATAACTTATGTTATCAAAGTTTCAGTTATTAAAATAAATATATTATCAAAGTTTGCTTCTAAGTATACAAAAAAATAATAATAATAAAAATATAGTAAAACACACTTGAGAAACAACGAACAATTTAGAGTCATGTAATTTTTTAAACTCCATAGCCCGATCATTGGAGAATTACAGGTTTTAAAGGTATAATTTATTAAACTACAGTATCATCGGATTGCAAGGTTATGTTGTAACACCCTTCTAACCCCGCAGAATAAATATAGATAGATCAAAGTAATTATCATGCATTTCACAAAAGGGTCTCACATAACTTTTCAAAACATCACACAACACCTGTCATGCTCAATAATATAAAAATAACTTTCTGTTTTTCATACACCTTCACATTAACATGTAGCAGCGGATTTGCTTTAATCTTGATAGACATAATAAAAGTCTCATGCTCATCTCATTTTTTTTAATACTTAGGCTTAAAAGTCAATTCTTCATATAATTCAAAATAACAACAACAGAATAAAGTAGAGTACATAAAATATCTCTCCAAATATGAAATCAAAATATTCCCCGGTGTTACATAATCAGAGCATGACTCGACCCAAAATAAATAAAGACACAACTCAAGCTACTCCAACGGCTACCTCGTGCTAGAAGCAACTCTACTCCTCAGTACCTGAGTGATGTCGTATAAAACATCATTCCAACAGAAGGGTGAGAATTCACATAATTATTGAAATTATAAGATAATATATAATTTAAGGCATACAAACATAATCACTATTATTCTCACACTTCAAAAGTTTTATCAACACAATATTATTCAAGTAACCATACTATTCATAAGTATATACACACAACTTCATAATTCACCAATTTATCAGTTCCACATATCACACGTAATCTCATAGCACATAAGTGTACATAATGAGACTCAATGCAAAACTCAATGCAAGACTCAATGCAACTCATGTCATGTGGTACCAACACTCGTTATTATTTTTCGGTTTTTACACTTAAACCGGGTCTGTTCCCTAGACCAATAACACACAAAAAGCCCATTCCCTAAGTTTTCAAACCCCGCTCTAGGTTTGGGACAAGTCACTAGCTCCCACGGAACTAACAAGTATTGCCTCTTGACACAAATGATGCGTATGCGAAATTCAACAATCATATGCAATTAAGACCATACACAAATCTTAATTTCAACGCATATCTTCAATAATTCATCACACTTGAATTACCACACATTTGCACATACACAAGCATTAACACAATCCAACCTCAATTGACAAAACACACATCCTAATTAAATATAAAATGATTAATCCATCATCGATAATTAAATTCAATATTTATAAATAGTCAATAATCAATAAATAATTCAATATTCAATAAATAATCATTATTTTAATAAAATTCCAATTCTATATATTGCATTAAGGGTTATTAAAATCATGTTGTTATATCACAAGGGTGCTACGCTACAGTGAATGGAAGGGAACTGATCTACGTTACATTGCCCATCTCCTTTCTCTATTTGCTACACTACTAGTAGTAATATATAATTGGTTGGAGATAAAATGAAAGTCACATTGTTTATCTATAAGTCTTCCTATGCTACATGTGGATTTCCTATCGCTATAGTATAATTGTTGTATAAATATCACTTTCATTCTTACTAGTTTTTTTTCTTCTATAGCTTATAATTAAAAGTAATGGTACTTTTTATCCCTATTTAAATGTTGTGCTTCCTTTACAATGGAAAGAAAAGAGTGCATTCATGGTCTTGTCTTAAAGAATCATACGTTACTGTTTCGGAAAAAAATATTTTCCAAATCTAAATGGGTTATTCCAATATAGATGAGTCTCCATAGTATACCAAATATCAATTACTTAAATAGTCATTATTTAATAAATAAATCATTAATTAATATAGACACTCAATACTTAACAAGATTCAATATTTATTTATTATTGAAATAGAAGGAAAGGTCTCATTTTATCTCCTACTTGTTTTTGCTACAACATGAATAAGAATTAAAAAAATTACATCTTCATTCTCTAATCTTGCGCTACAGTGGCAGGAGGATCTATAATTTTCACTACATGATAATTCACTTCCTGTCATTTAATGCAACAACATTGTAAAAAGAAATATTGCATTGCCTTATCTTAAAAATTATGTGCTACATGGGAATGTGGTATACAAAAACCACTTGTTTCTCTCAATCAATTTCTATCTCGCATTGAACAAATATAAATATTTCAAATTTTCCAATTCTAATGGGTACTCTAAATATTAAATGGGTCTCTATAATTTACCAACATATCAATTCTAAATATAAATATTTATCACATTTTCAAGGATTATCATCAAAACCTAACATTTCCAATTTCATGGATAATTTGGGGATTTTAACCTAAACATATTATTACCCACTAATTATTATCAAACAATTCAAATAAATATGCAAAAACTCACCCTTACCTTGAACTTCTTGGTATTATTGAGCTCTCCCTTGATTCTTCTTCTTCTTCCCCACTCTATTCTTCTTGCCTCCTTTCTATCTTTCTATCTCTATTCTAACTCTTTCTCCCTTCTTGTTAAACTCTCACAATTCATTAATCTAATAATTTCTAATGGGCTTAATAACTCATATCTACTCACACCACCAAATAGGCCCACTTAATTAACCTAACAAATCTATATTATTATATCAAATAGAATATATCAAATAAATTAAATAATAAAATTGAATCAATTATTTTAAATATGTTCAATAAATCAATTGATCCAAACAACTCAAATAAATCAAATAATTTATATAAATCTAATAAATCAATTAATTCTTATAAATCAAATAATTTAGTTAATTCAATTAGGCACAAAATCATTTTATTAATTAATTAATTAAATTAAATTAATAATTACTAAAAATTAGGGTGTTACATATGTCACAATGCAATGTTTTGAATTATTTGATGAAAGTGTTTTCATATTCACACTAAAAAAAGTATTTTGTATTTCTTATTTTCCCATTAATTAGAATTTTAGTGTTTTCCTCATGCTTTCTATTTTAAAAAGTGTTTTGGACTAGGCTGACGCTTAGATCACCACCAAGCAAGCTCAAGCCCAGTGTGGTTGGGCCTAAGAATATCAAGCTAACAGGCAGGATCCCCGTCTAGCACAACGTTCCCCCGGCAGGCATAGGCCGACAGCTGTCGGGCAGGACCCTCGCACCCGACCAGCCAGCCTTCTTCTTCCCCATCGTCGGGCAGGACCCTCGCATTTGACCAGCCACATCTACCTATCTGGGGAACTCCTCGGCCCTTCCCCCACGTTCTCCACGTGTCCCTCACGCAGGGACATGTCATAAAGTAACTGCCCCACGTCCCGGAGATTCCTCCTCCCGGATAGCGTGGAACAGTTACCCTAGGGCGAAGACCACGTTTTGGTCTTCACGACGCCACGTCAGCCCTATCAGTTACTAACATTGGGACTGACAGCCCTGCCCAGTGCTAAGTAACCGTTGGCCTTGCGCTAGGGGCTCACTATAAATACCCTCTTCACTAGAGGGTCAGGTAAATTAACTTCTTACTCTCTCTCTCTCTGTGCTTGCTTCCACTCTGTCCGGCAACAACTTTTCTGTATTCATATCACGTAAGTTTCCGCACCTTTCTTGGCATTTTTTGCTATTTATGGCGGTGTTTTCGGCGGCTCCACTGGGGTGCTGGGAATGTCGTGGGTTTTTCCGGTGAATACACCGGAGGATCCTTGAAAATTAGGGTAGAAAACGTCCGTCCTCGGCTCTTGCGATGGGTGCCCTGGGGAGGATTGAAAAGAACTTTGAATGCCCCGAGGACAATGGGATGAATGCCCCGGGTACGAGTGGGTGTGTGCGCCGAGGACAAAGGGTGTACTCCCTGGTCCTCCTCGGGGAATAAAGTCGCCCCCCCTGCTCGTCACATGGGCGGTCAGGCGACCACGCCCTTTCACTTGAACTGCAATGAAAGGGTGGATTTGATTTGCTGTCGAATTCATCGAGTTCCTCTGCTTTTCAGGTATAAATGGCTGGTCATGATGAGGAAGAATTGGAGTGGTACTCGTCAGCAAACAAGGAAGGTCGCGAGGAGGTGGTCGACATGGATCCTTCAGAGAGGCCTTTAGAAGAATGGGTCGGGGAGGAACCCCTAAATTATATGTCGAGGTTCGTCCTCGACGATTCAGACGTGTTTACTGTGATAGAGGATAAGGTGGCCGGGAGCCCCCGTCAATTCTGCGCTTTACGGCCTCGGGAGGTCGATCGTATCTGCTCGCATTATGAGGGTGGCCGGTTCCCCATGTATGAGTTCGCCTTCAAGGAGGTGGGCATGCGACTGCCCTTAACCGGCTTTTAGCAAGGGTTTTCAACCACCTAATGCTGGAGCCTTCCCAGCTACACCCGAACTCGTTGGCTTTCCTCCGAGCATTTGAGATTGTGTGCAACTATTTGGAGCTCGGAGCCACCATTCCCCTATTCTTCTGCGTCTTCCATTTGCAACGTCAGACGACGGCTGATCGACATAGCTGGGTTTTGCTGAAGTAGACGACCAGGCTCTTCTACCCGTATACTGACTCTGTTCGAGGCTTTAAAGACCGCTGGTTCGTGGTCATGTTGGCCACAGACGACGCGTACGAGACGATTTTTCGAAAGGAAGTGGTAGTCGTGGAGGGGCATTTCGAGGACAGCTATAAGTTTTATTTCCCTTTGGACTGAGGGGATCAGCATTTCCATTTGGCCACCGAAAGCTTCATCTTCAGGCTTGGTCGGCTGGGCGAGGAGGACAGTCTGGCCTTCTGGAGGTTGGTGGACTTCGTCGGTCGCCTTCCTCCTTGAAAGTGTGTGTCCCCCAACGGGGAGTATATCTGCGGCGAAGATGGGCAAATACTGACAGAGACCCGGTATATCAATGTAAAGGCTCTGCTTAAATGCAGGACGAAAGCTGAGGTTCATCGGTTCCTAGGTAGTTTGAGTGCCTATGGGCTTCTTTTGATACTTGTCTAGATTTTGCTTCTAACCGTTTTTCTTGTGTGTCGTTTTGCAGGCTTAATGGGTTCCGTGGAAGAAAGGGTGATGAAGCTGATGAATAGGGGAACCCGTCGTGCTCAAGGTCGGGCCCCTGCTGCACGGAGGGAGCTGGCTGGCGGTTCTTCGAAAACGACCTCATCTCTGCGGGGAACTGGGTCTCTGGTGCAACCCCCAGTTCACAAACGGCGAATGGAGGGTTCGTCATGCCCCCTTGCTGTCTCCGGTCGAATTTCTTTTTAGGGAGGAACGATCTTGTGGTGGCGCCCGAGGAAGCCAAGAGCATACTGGCTGCGGGCAAGGAGGCTTGGAGGAAGATGATGTCCGCAGATCTGGCGGCGATGGTGAGGGTCTTCGAGATGGCCCATGTGCTGAATGAGGCAGGGTGCTCCTCAGAGGACCTAGCTGCTATCAAGATTGGCCTCGCGGTGTCCGAGGAGGTTAGGGCCAAGCTGGCGGACGACCAGAAGGAGTATCAGAGGCAGGACATGCTCCGCTGGGGACGCATTGAGGAGCTGGAGAAGGCCCTGAAGGAAAGGGATGAAGATCTGAAGGGGGCCAACGGTCGCATCGCTGAGCTCGAGGACCTGGTCGCCCCTGCCGATGATGAATCTGAAGAGGAGCGGTTGGTTTCGTCTAGGAAAGGGTTTGTGGCCAAGGTTCGTCAGCTCGAGGAGGACTGCCTGGGTGTTCTGCCGGACTTGGTACTGCGGTGGTGACTCTCGGTCGAGTGGTCGTCATCGAGCAGAGGTTTCCTATTGAATAAAACCTAAACGAAACTAGATTACAAAGTTGCCCATTATCTTCATCCCTTCTTATATTCATACGCACAATTGAACTACACATAATAATTCTTAGATTGGGTGACCATCTAGATTAGGGTTGATAATGTCCAATTAGGTTTGGTGTAACCGAGAATATTGGGTTTGGGGCTTTGTGTGTTTTAAATAAGAAAGCTAAGGTGGGGTTTTCCTTCAAGATCAGATTAATTTAAAGGTTTTGGACGAGATCACGTCAACACAAATTCGACCAAGTGAAAGCCTTAGGACAAGGTGGTTTCCTTGCAAGGGAGTAGTACGAGACAGTGAATTGTGTTCGGGAATCTCGGGTTTTAACAAGTTATGTACTAGGGATGATCGGAGGATTATAGTCGTATTCTTGGTCACTTGACCAAGCTCTGATCAAGGGTTTGGAGGTGGAAGAATCAACACAAAATAGGGTTTTTAGGGTTTGCATTGTTCATCTCTTGTATAAAAAATTTTGCAAAGAAAAGGTTAATATCATTATCTCAATTCGATTTTGAATTGAGGGCAGACGTATCCATAGCAAGACCAATTAGGAAACTGCCTAAACAAATCCCGGTCTCTCTCTCTCTCTCTCTCTCTCTCTCTCTCTCTCTCTCTCTCTCTCTCTCTCTCTCTCTCTATATATATATATATATATATATATATATATATATATATATATATATATATATATATATATATATATATATATATATATATATATCTTTATTTCTTTTATTATTCATTACATAATTTATCGAGTTCGTTGTTGTTTGATCAATTCGATTGGAAATTGTTTTCTACTATCTTTTAAAGGTATTATTGTTGATATAATCACAATCACTTTGATTATGATAGGTTTTAACATCAACAAAACAAACTATATTTCCAATTGTTATCGATCGCATATCAAGTGTTTGATAAATTGTTTATGTGTATTTTGTTTGCATTTTGGTTCATTGGACATACGAGTTACAGTTAACATTGCATTTAATTGATTTGTAGATTGCTTGTTGTTGAACATTTACGTTCATTATCACTCTGTTTTGTTTGCGATATGTATATTGCTTTTCGATAGTAGATTCAATTAGATGATTCGATTCAGGTCATTTTCCCATTGCACCTTATTTTGAAAATAGATTTTTGCCAAAGAATTTTGGTTGTAAGATTTGTGATCTATTCACCCCCTCTAGATTGAAGCCTATTATCTAACAAGTGGCATCAAGAGCTCTGGTTCATTCCGTGCTTGAGATACATTTCTTAGAAGAATGGATGCCAAACCTAAAGGTGCGTACAATATAGTACTAATTTTTACCAGTGAAAAGTATGGCTATTGGAAAATACTTATGCATATTCATGTCAACTCCATTGACAAAGGTATTTAGGATGCTATCCAAATGGTCCAAATGAAATAACTATAACCAATGAAGATTGTGTCACAATACCTAAACTGGAAGCACAATGGGGTGATAATGATAGGAAATTATGGTCACATGATTGGAAAGCGAAAAACATTCTCACTTCCTGTCGCACCTCAAAAAATCAAAACAATCGAGAAACGCGACCCTCGCACGAAAGACGCGGAAATGCGGTTCGACAGAGTCGCCACCAAACTTTATTTATCCCAAAAGAGGGAAAGTAAAATATCAAGAAAACCTTTAAGATAGAAAAGAACACGATCGTCACAACCATGTTTTGGGTTCGGAAGTCGGTTACGCAAGGGGAAGGTATTAACACCCCTTACGTCCGTTGTACTCAACGAGAACCTCTTAGTTCGATTTGTGATACCCGTTATCTAAGCTTATTTGTTTTCTTCTCAATAATAAATGTGGAATGGTACGATAAAAGGATAACGATTCTAAGGGGAAAATGGGTGGTTTGAAAATAGGGTGTTTGGCAAGGATTAGGGTCCTTGTGCCTACGTATGCTCATTCGGACGAGAATGAGAAATCAGAGTTGTTGTAGTTCAACTACGAGAAAGGTTAGAGAGAAAATGGAAGATGAATAGAATTGTGCACAAAATGACAGAAAAAGATGGAAGTGTGCTCGCCAAGATCATCGCAATCTTGTGCCTATGTATCTTACATTGAAACGAGAATGAAGAATCAGAGCGTCCATAGTTCGTGGATACGACCATGAAAAGAGAGGGGTTGAATTTGAGTTGAATTTTGGTTTAGAATTGAAAGATTGAATTACAAACAACCCAAGGGGTGTGCCTCAAGAGATGTCACTCAAGAATCCAAGGAATGCGAGATTCCAAGAACTCAGTTCTTTCGGGAGTTAATTGAAAAGATTTTGAGAGAGGTTGAACATTTTGAATTCGAAATATTGAATGAACAAAAACCCAAGGGTGTGCCTCAAGAGCCATTCATTTGAAGATTCAAGGAATGCTTATGAGCAATTGACTTACAATGGGTGTTTGAAAATGGCTCGATGACGAATCGAGAATTAGTTTGAAAATGGTTTAGTTTATGCTAGTCCCTAGGGGTGCTCCTAGTAAACAAACTACAATCAAAGCAAATATGAATACTTATATCGGAATGGAAGTGGGGTACATGTAAGTTACACGGGATTGCACAAAATAAAATGGTTCATTGTAAGGTAGCCCAAGAGGAAGTCGTGTGTGTGAAGTGTCCTAAACTAAGCCTTGAGTGAGAGTCGGACAAAAGCTCCAAGTTAAGGTTTCTGTATACAGTCCAAGTTTCGTTGCTCGGAAAAGTAACCACAGTCCACCAATTTAGGATTTTAGGGTTTCGATCATTGTTAATGTGTTTTGAGTAGTGTGGATAATATATGAACAATATGAATATGATATGAACAATGTGAATAATATTACAAGATATATAACAATATAATCAAGATAATATTCACAATAGTATAATCAAGAAAATATTAACAAATATATGAACAATGATAATAAAATCAAGATATATTTTCTGAAATGTAAACCAAGAATATATTGACGAAAATTAAAGTTAGTTATTGGTCGTTTTTTAATAAATCGGGTCAAAATGTAGCGCTAAACCGTTGTAGCATGATCTATGATAAAGATCACACTATAGGAGGTTGTGTAAGTTGATATTCATGCTAAAACACGATGGAGAGATGATATTAAGAATCATTCTCCAAAGTAATCGTGCCACATGAAAAAAAAGGTGACAGTATCGTCTTAATCACAAACTTTCGTCGATTAATCGAAGGCAACCTATCGCGATCTTAAAGTATAGAAAATGATCTTAATGATCATTCACTACGTATTTGAAATAACGAAGGTTAAACAATCTCAACCAATCCATATTTGTGAATAGAAAGACTTCATGGACCAATAATCGAAATAAAATCGATCTAAAATAAAATGAGAATGGAAATGGAAATAAAATTGGTCTCATTCTAATCAAGATTAATCGATAATATTATGTTATTAGACTTTCATTGACCAAGAAAGAAAATAGAAAATCTCCACTAAAAAATGATAATGAAATAAAATTTAATAAACATAATTAATGGAAATAGAATTTAACAAAAAAATTAGAAAAAAGTAAAACATCTTAGAACAATTAAAAACAAAAACAAAAGAAAATATAAATGAGGGGCTGAATCAGAGCTTAAAGAGTTGTAATCAAGTGACTTCCATGGGCTTAACAAAGTCCACCTCACTAAAGAAATTGGCTGCCAAAAAAAAGAGAGGGTGGTGTGAAATCAAATGGCAGGTGTTGGTGTTGGATCAGTAAACCCGACGTGGTCCTTCCTAGCCCATTATCACGTTTTAAAAAAAAACAAATTGGATGAAAATAAAAACCATACATTGTCAGACCAAAGCAAGACCCTTCATACAATCCAAACGAGTGAAAAAAAAACAACCATCATTCTCAAGATCAAAAGCGGAACGAGAAAAGAAACAACAACAGTATGTGTCTCAATCCAACCTCTCTTCTCGATCCGTCTTAAACTTTCGTTATTTTAATTTGTTCGTTCTCGCTTCAGATCCATATCTGTATGTTATTTGGGTATGGTTTATGAGTTTGAATCCCTCTATGTTTCAGTTTTTCAATTCTCCTTGTTCCCTTTTTCTCCTTCTATTTCTTTGGTTCTAATTTGGGTTGGATTTAGTGATAAGTGGATTTGGTCGTGAGGGATGATGTTAAGGTCTGTGCGGTTTTAAAGGGTGATTTTGCAAAAGAACGATTAGATTGGTGAAGTTTGAATGGTTGGGTTGAAGGAGGATTTGGGGGAAAGAGAAGTAGGGTAACAGTGGCTACTTCAGCTTCAAAAAAAAAAGAGGTGGAAAGGGTGTCATTTGTAGGAGAGTGGAGGCGATTTTTTGGGTGCCGTTTTAAAATCATGACGTAGTTTTTGTGACATTTTCATTTGGAATTTTTGTGTCGTTTGCAGGTGTAGGTGGTGTACTACAGGTTTGCACCTTGTTATGTGGAGTTCTTTTGCTGAAACGTTAGAATTGTGCATATGTTATGATGTGAATTAGTTTTTTTTTTCATTTTGTTATGTTGGCTTTTTTCTACTCGTGGCTGTGCAGGGTGGATCATGATTTGTGTGGACTGTGTATGGTATGTATCGTTTCTTACAATGTTTGTTTTGTAAAAGTCTTGTGGTAGTTGTTGCGGGAAATAATGGTTTGGAGAGGTGGACGGATTAGTGTAAAGGAATTGGTTAAGCCTTGTTTGGAGTCATGAAGAAACTATTTTTTTCTCTTGTAAAAGCTACCGATATTTATTTTGTGTAATATTCTATGTAATGGACTTTGAAAAAAAATAGAATATGCGCTTCAATCTTTTTTTAATGGACTTTTGATATTTTTTGTATGAAATGAATCCTATTTTTGAATGAACTTTGCAATGGATGTATGATTTTTTTTTGTTGATATTATAGAGTTTTTGGACATGACCGTTGTTGATGGCAGCAACTTTACGCACTTTTTCTTCCTTTCTGGCCGTAGTGATGGCTTCAAGAATCCGGTCAATTTTTCCTTTGAGGGAGTCTAATTCCTCTCTAAAGGCAGCTTACTCTTGTTGAATATGCTCCATCATGTATCTAGTGTTGGCTTGAGTTGTGTACTGGTATCGAGGAATCAACTTTATTTACTAGAGAGGAAGGAAGGAGAAATTAGATTCTACTATTGAAATGAAATGCAAGATGCATAACTGATGCAATGTAATGCAATGACATGTATGCAAGATGCAAGATCCAGGATCGCAAGATCAATCAATTCTGAAGTTGGTCACAACAACGGGTAGATAACCATAGTTTCTGATCAAAGAAACCTTACAGGTAGACCCTATACGAGAAGATCTAGATTCTTTACCCATAAACCCACTCACAGGATGATTTCTATGTTGACGGATATGGTTCTCAAGATCATGGACACTAATCACATCAATGTCACGCAACAGGCTAGCTGCATTACGATGATAATAACGACACGATCTCTCCTGAGTGGGGTCTTCATGCTAGGCACACAAGGAGCGGATCCTTGGAGACTAACACCACACAACCACCAATATAGAATTGGTGCTAAAAAGGGTTCCCAGAATCACGGACCCTTCATGAATCAAATCGTACAACATACTGACTGTGTTACAACAATATCTACGAATAGGTCTCCTTTAGGGGAGCTTTCATGCTAAGCATACAAGGAGCGAGTCCTTGGGGACTAACACCACTCGACTACCAATTATAAACTATGTGTTCCCTTTACTTTTACCAAAGCTCGGGTGTAGAGCCTTACTCGTGATATCATCCCAAGAATCAACAGTCAAGCGAGATAACAAACATATATTAAAGCCATAAGAGAACAAACACGTAAACAAGAAGAAAACAACTAAATGAAGATAACATTCTTTGCAAACCCCTAAGTTAGGCTCAAATCTCTCTTGCATGAAGAAAATATATGTCCCTGGAAGCGTCGCCAGCTGTCGCACCTTGAAAAATCAAAACAATAGAGAAACGCGACCCTCGTGCGAAAGGCGCGGAAATGTGGTTCGACAGAGTCGCCACCGAACTTTATTTATCCCAAAAGAGGGAAAGGAAAATATCGAGAAAAGCTTTAAGAGAGATAAGAACACAGCCTTCGCAACCGCGTTCTGGGTTCGGGAGTCGGCTACGCAAGGGGAAGGTATTAGCACCCCTTACGTCCGTTGTACTCAATAGGAACCTCTTAGTTCGATTTGCGATGGGTGTTATCTAAGCTTGTTTATTTTCTTCTCAATGATAAATGTGGAATGGTACAATAAAAGGATAACAATGATAAGGGGAAAATGGGTGGTTTTAGAATAGGGTGTTCAGCAAGGATTGGGGTCCTTGTGCCTACGCATGCTCATCCGGACGACAATGAGAAATCAGAGTTGTTGTAGTTAGACTACGAGAAAGGTTAGAGGGAAAATAGAAGATGAATAGAATTGTGCATAGAATAACGGAAAATATGGAAGTATGCTCGCCAAGATCATCACAATCTTGTGCCTACGTATCTTACATTCAGACAAGAATGAAGAATCATAGCGTCTGTAGTTCGTGGATACGACCATGAAAAGAGAGGGGTTGAATTTGAGTTGAGTTTTGGTTTGGAAACGAAAGATTGAATGACAAACAACCCAAGGGGCATGCCTCGAGAGCTATCACTCAAGAATCCAAGGAATGCGAGATTCCAAGAACTCAGTTCTTTTAGGAGTTGATTGAAAAGGTTTTGAGAGAGGTTGAACATTTTAAATTCAAAAGATTGAATGAACAACAACCCAAGGGCGTGCCTCAAGAGTCATTCATTCGAAGATTCAAGGAATGCTAGACTACAAGAATATCCTTCTTTCATAAGTTGATTAAGAAAATGTTTAAATAAAGATTAGATGTTTTAAATCGAAAGGTTGAATGAACAACAACCTAAGGTGTGCACCTCAAGAGCCATTCATTCAAAGATCCAAGGAATGCGAGACTCGAAGAATCTTCTCAGCTAACGCACCTCGAAAAATCAAAACAATCAAGAAACGTAACCCTCGCATGAAAGGCGCGGAAATGCGGTTCGACAGAGTCGCCAGCAAACTTTATTCATCTCAAAAGAGGGAAAGGAAAATATCGAGAAAATCTTTAAGAGAGATAAGAACACAGTCGTTACAACCACATTCTGGGTTCGGGAGTCGGTTACGCAGGGGAAAGGTATTAGTACCCCTTACGTCTGTTGTACTCAACGGGAACCTCTTAGTTCGATTTGTGACGGGCGTTATCTAAGCTTGTTTGTTTTCTTCTCAATAATAAATGCGGAATGGTATAATAAAAGGATAACGATGTTGGGGAAAATGGCTGGTTTGAGAATAAGGTTCTCGACAAGGGTTGAGGCCCTTGTGCCTATGTATGCTCATTTGGACGAGAATGAGAAATCAGAGTTGTTGTAGTTAGACTATGGGAAAGGTTAGAGGGAAAAAGAAAGATGAATAGAATTATGCACAGAATGACGGAAAAAGATGGAAGTGTGCTCGCCAAGATCATCGCAATCTTGTACCTACGTATCTTACATTCAGATGAGAATGAAGAATCAGAGCGTCCGTAGTTCGTGGATACGACCACGAAAAGAGAGGGGTTGAAGTTGAGTTGAGTTTTGGTT
Source organism: Lathyrus sativus (assembly GCA_963859935.3). NCBI lineage: Eukaryota > Viridiplantae > Streptophyta > Magnoliopsida > Fabales > Fabaceae > Lathyrus > Lathyrus sativus. The sequence goes on from OZ012737.1 coordinate 18,947,178, forward strand.
TGGAAACAAAATATTGAATGATTAACAACCCAAGGGGCATGCCTCGAGAGTTGTCACTCAAGAATCCAAGGAATGCGAGATTCCAAGAACTCAGATCTTTCGAGAGTTGATTGAATAGGTTTGAGAATGGTTGAACATTTTGAATCCGAAAGATTGAATGAATAACAACTCAAGGGCGTGCCTCGAGCTATTCATTCAAAGATTCAAGGAATGCTATATTCCAAGAATATCTGTCTTTCGTAAGTTTGATTACAAAAAAAGTCTGATAAAGATTAAGTGTTTTAAGATGAAAGGTTGAATGAACAACAACCTAAAGCATGCGCCTCAAGATCCATTCATTCAATGATTCAAGGAATTCTAGACTCCAAGAATCTTTTTCTTTCAAAGATTTATTTAAGAAAGCGTTTGAAAAAAAGATTTAATCGAATTGGGTGAGGAAAAGAGGTTGATTGTGAGGCAAAAGACACTCGAGTTACGAATTTGATTAAAATACCACTTGATGTTGGATCAAGGGTTTGCGAAAGAGGGTGAGAATTGATACTAGTCCCTAGGGGTGCTCCTAATAATGAAACCACGACGAAATGTGTGAGTGTGTGTGTTAGGTTGATGGCGAATGCTTACGAGCAATCGACTTACAATGAGTGTTTGAAAATGGATCGATGACGAATCGAGAATTAGTTTGAAAATGGTTTTGTTTATGCTAGTCCCTAGGGGTGCCGCTATTAAACAAACCACAATAAAAGCAAATACGAATGCGTACATCGGAATGAGAGTGGGGTACATGTAAGTTACACGGGATTGCACGAAATAAAAGGGTTCATTGTAAGGTAGCCCAAGAGGAAGTTGTGTGTGTGCGAAGTGTCCTAAACTAAGCCTTGAGTGAGAGTCAGACAAAAGCTCCAAGTTAGGGTTTCTGTATATAGTCCAAGTTCTGTTGCTTGAAAAAGTAATCACAGTTCACCAAATTAGGCTTTTAGGGTTTCGATAATTGTTAATGTGTTTTGAATAGTGTGAATAAGATATGAATAATATGAATATGATATGAACAATGTGAATAATATGACAAGATATATAACAATATAATCAGGATAATATTCACAATAGTATAATCAAGATAATATTAACAAGTATATGAACAATGATAATAAAATTAATATATATTTTCTGAAATGTAAATCAAGAATATATTGATGAAAAATAAAGTTAGTTGTTGGTCATTTTTGAATGAATCGGGTTGAAATGTAGCACTAAATTGTTGTAGCATGACCTATGACAAAGATCACACTATAGGAGGTCGCGCAAGTTGATATTCATGCTAAAACACGATGGAGAGATGATATTGAGAATCATTCTCCAAAGTAATCGTGCCACACAAAAAGAAAATGTGACGGTCTCGTCTTAATCACAAGCTTTTTTGGATTAATCGAAGGTAACCTATCGCGATCCTAAATTATAGAAAATAATCTCAATAATTATTCACTATAAATTTGAAGGAGGATTTGGGGGAAAGAGAAGCAGGGTAACAGTGGCTACTTCAGCTTCCAAAAAAGAGAGGTGAAAAGGGTGTCATTTATAGGAGAGTGGAGGCGAGTTTTTAGTTGTCGTTTTAAAATCATGATGTGGCTTTTGTGACATTTTTATTTGCAATTTTTATGTTGTTTGCAGGTGTAGGTGGTGTACTGCAGGTTTGCACCTTGTTATGTGGAGTTTTTTGCTGAAAAGTTGGGATGGTGCGTACGTTATGATGTGAATTAGTTTTTTTTTTCATTTTGTTTTGTTGGCTTTTTTCTATGTGTTGCTGTGCAGGGTGGATCATGATTTGTGTGGGTTGTGTATGGTATGTGTATCGTTTCTTGCAATGTTTGTTTTGTGAAAGTCTTGTGGTAATTGTTGCAAGAGATAATGGTTTGGAGAGGTGGACGGATTAATGTAAAGGAATTGGTCAAGGCTTATTTGGAATCATGAAGAAGCTCTTATTTTTTTTCTCTTGTAAAAGCTATTGATAGTTATTTTGTGTAATATTCTATGTAATGGACTTTGAAAAAAATAGAATATGGGCTTCAATCTTTTTGTAATGGACTTTTGATATTTTTTGTGTGAAATGAATCCAATTTTTGAATGAACTTTGCAATAGATGTATGATTTTTTTTTTTTTGTGTTGATATTATAGAGTTTTTGGACTTTTGAAAGCTAATTGGAAAGGATGGATAAAAATGAGTAAAAGTGAATATGGATTTTAAAAAGAAAATGGTTATGTGGATAGAAAATGGATTAACAAAAAAGAAATGGTATTGGACATGAACATTGAATCATTTGGATAGTACCAGGTAAAAATAAATAAAAACAAGGTTTTAGAATGGATATGGATTATAAAAAGGTATAGATGAGCATGATGTATTTAGACATGAGTAAATGAATAATAATCATTGGATTGGATGAAAGTGGTAATGAATGGACTTCCTTGTAGACACTGTGAATCAATCTCAGCCTTAAATCATAAATCACCCTTGATAAACTTCACTGCGAATCCTGTTTAAAATGAACTAGTCATCGAGAATCTTCAGTCAGGAAGACTCTATACAGCCTGATAACCTGATCCCACCATGTATAACCTGAATTCACATGGAAACCCTGGCTGAGAAGTGAATTGGATCCTGATGATCATTGTAACACCCCACTTTCCCAAATTAAATAAAATATGAATATTAAAATAATAAACAGAGTTTTCACCAAAAAGTGGGATATCACATCTCCAAATTTTATAAAAATACTTTATTCATTCTTTTCAAAATAATAGAGCGGAATTTGTTTCATAAAGTAAAATACATCAAATTCATGATACGACACAGGAAAAAGAAATAAGTTCAACATAGACACAACAAAACACCCAAGTCCTGTGCTACGTATCAGAGCATCCTAGACTCGACTGGCACACCACCATCCAAGCTATCTAAGTACCTGGATTATCTGTACTTCCGGAGAAGCACAGACACAACAACAGCAAAGGGGTGAGAAATCATGATCAAAATATAATGGTAATGTAATACATGTAAATAAGGCAGTAAAACACACAAACACATCAACTATTCACCCCAACAACACCATATAACGAACCTACTGTTCAAATTACAATATAACATATTATAATGCAATTATGCAACACAACACCATGCATGCGGTACCGACTCATTGGTTCATTCAATCGAACCTGGATAAATCACTTACGCTCCTCCTGAGACATGATCTATCCCTCACCATTCTCCACAAAGGAGTACGGATGAATCACTTACGCTCCTCCTGAGACATGATTCATCCCACCAAAACACCATGATATGCACAGACCAATGCATAACTATCATAATTAGGCACTCAAAGTGCACACGATCCTCCTGATCATATCATCATACATCAATGCATATATGTACAGATATAACATACACCAACACCGTATAGATCAATCAGATAGTAAACAACTTCATACTATAACACCAGATATAACCACATCCCAACACTCAGGAACGCACGATCCTACTGATCACTACATATATATACATTAACTAATTGTTCACCAACAATATCAAGGAAAACGAGTACCATCACCAAGTAAACAAGTTCATACTTTATCACCAAGATATAAACACGTCCCACCACTCGGGAATACACGATCCTACTGATCACTACACCATGCTCTGCATGATTCATACACCAACTAATTATCCATTTAAATAATTAGTAACGGAAATCACATACTATCACCGAGTACTCACTCTATAACACTCAATCATCTCCCCTATAATCAACAAAGTCCAAGGGCACTACACTCTTAGCGCACACAGCATAACAGCATAGAAAAACCACATTCTGCTACGCTCGCTACACCCTCGCTAGGCGAGCACCTAGCGAACGCTCGCTGCCTTCTCGCTAAGCGAAGTGCTAGCGAGTTGCCTGCGACTTCTCAAGTTCTCACAGTTCAGAATTCTCACTCTTCTCCGATTCAAGCCTGTTCTATAACATCCACTTCCTATACTATCCGTATTACGACCAATGCATATTAGGCTTATCAATCTTCCTATAATTCTACTCCAGATCAACATTACGACACACTACCAGCACTTTAGAGTTACTCTGAACCTTACTCAAACCAAACCAACACCAACAGTCAATCAACAATGGCAACATCAAACATCCGTACATCATCATATACATATTATTCCAAAGTCATCACTTAAACAATCTATCGACACATCAAAAGGTCACACAGAACTTCCCTAAAACCGTAAACCCAACCTATACGCCAAATTAACCAAAAACAACACTTCACCAACCATCAACATATTTCAATCCATCAATATCAACATAACTCAACAATCAATAGCATGTCAATATAAAACTTCATCAACGATACATTCCAACGGGGTTAAGGAATCCCCACTACCCTATACATGTATATATCATTCCCAATCAAGTTTCTCCCCCCTTACCTTGTTAATCGGTTGATCGATGAAATTCTTCCTGGATTTGGTCTCTTGGCCTCCTCTTTTCTTTCCGTTCTTCGTTCCCTTTTTCCTTCGTTCTTCTCACTTCTCTCGTTCTTTCCTCTTCTCTCTTTCTATCGTGTTATTTTCTCTAATACTTCCCCCACCCCTTCATATTCTATTTTCCTTTTTATTTCCTATCCCAATAATAATAATAACTAATAAAAATAACATAATAATAATAATAATAATAATAATAATAATAATAATAATAATAATAATAATAATAATAATAATAATAATAATAATAATAATAATAATAATAATAATAATAATAATAATAATAATAATAATAATAATAATAATAATAATAATAATAATATCACACCAATTTCTCACGATCTATGGTAATCCCTTTTCTCTCTATTCCAACTTTTCTAATATCTCCTTGCTACCCCTTCATATTTCCTTCCTCACGGTTTCTATCATGACTTTTCATATTTCCATTCTAACTTCCCAATAACCCTTCCACCTCTTATTTTACTTATTCCAACCACTAATATTCTCAATAATAATTCTAATAATAATAATAATAATAATAATAATAATAATAATAATAATAATAATAATAATAATATAATACTATTGTAATATTATAGTAATATTCAACATAATAATAATAATAGTAATACACCCAACAATAATTATAATAATAATAATAATACTAATGATAATAATAACAATTATATTAATACTAATAATAAAATAATATTAATAATAATAATCTTAATATTAATAATACTAATATAATATTACTAATATTAATAATACTAATCATAATAATACTATTAATAATAATAATAATAATAATAATAATAATAATAATAATAATAATAATAATAATAATAATAATATTATCTCACCAAAATAATAATAATAATAATAGTAATAATATTATTATCTCACCAAAATAATAATAATATTAATAATACTAATAAATATAATAATATATAATAATAATAATAATACCCCCACCAATATTACTATTATCTATTATATTATTATCTCCATACCACCAATGATCCTTACATATCAAGGGTACTCACCAATCATATACCAACACACCCCACCTAAGGGCACACCAACATAAAATATTTAAAATAATAATAAAATGACTAAATAATTAAAATGGGTGTTACAACTCTCCCCTACTTTAATTATTTTCGTCCTCGAAAATTACCTGATGGAAACCAATCCGGATACGCTTCCCGCATCCTTCATTCCAATTTCCAGGTCACACTGCCTTCTGCAGCACCTCTCCAAGCCACTTTCACCAAAGATGTCTCCTCCCCTCGGAGTTGACTTCTGTTCGTCAAAACGAACCAGCAATGCTTCAGCACTCAAATTATTTTTCACTAGTACATCATCCACCTGATTCAATGTACTTTCTCAACCAGACACATGGAACACGCCATGCCAATTCACGACGGCAACGGAAAAACAGTCTAACATGTTACTCCTCCCATGCCTCCGCTGCGCCACTCTGATACAAACCACAGAACACGGTGCGAACTTCTAAGACTTTGAAGTTCGACCAACATCAGTCACTGGCGTGACTCTCAAAACACTTTTTTTTTGGATCCTCTTGATCTTCTCAGCCATCTCAAACATAATTTTCAGGTCTGAGCACAACACTCTCACTCGACCCATTCCAACACAGTAGATTCCTATACTCCCTACCTCACCAAGCCACATATAGTGTCATTCCGACACTAGGATGGTAACCGTTATTATAGGTAACTCAATCAACAGTAATTAATCATCCCACGATCCACCTTGATCCAACACCCAAGCTCTCACCAATTCTCTACAGACTCAATATTCCTCTCTGACTGACCATCAGTTTGCGGATGGTAAGTCGAACTCAACTTCAACTTAGTACCTGAAGCTTCCTGTAATCCCCTCCAAAATCTCACTATAAACCTCAAATTTCCATCTGACACAATATTCGTCAGTATCTCATCCAACTTCACCACTTTCTCAATATGCATCTCGTATATCCTCAACACGGAATAGTTAATCTGCTCCTAACAATCCAAATTAAAATTATGTCTTTACAAATTCTTTAGCAATCTCAACACCAATTTCGTGAAAATACTACCTGGTTTCCACTCTGGAATATTTAACGACTGCATCAGACTCAACAGTCTCTGATGTTCACTCTTCGAATTCCGACAATTCTAACTAGCATATTCCACCTCTCCTTATCCATGGTCTCAAAAACAATCTACTCAAGTTCGGTTACTTCTTCATAGCACCGAGATGGATACTCCATCTACCTCAATGTATTTCTTCACGAGTACTCCTACTCCCTTCAACAACATTTGATATACATACTCTATCATAACACCTCGTGGTATTATTTCCACAAACCCGACAATCCACTCTCCGACTCTAATTTATCAATTTCAACTAATTCACTATTCAACCCAGATTTCTGACTTTCTCGATTCTTCTCAAGGATATCACTAGTCAGATCTTAATAATAAAAGCTTAACTCCATAAGAAGTATCCTTACTCACAAAACGCATATTATGAAATTTCTCAATCAGTTCTAACTCTTTTCACCGCCATCTTCGGTATACGCAGACATTTCCAACTCACTGCATCATCTACCACATGCACTTCACCCGAATGGTAATTCAACTCGAAGCCGTACTCCTTCCGAAGTCTCAATTATTTCCTATGCCTCATATTCGTCTGATTCAAATTAAACAAACACCTTAAACTCTTAAGACCACCAAACATCTCCGATCTCAGTCTGAACTTTCGAAGCCTCCAATTCTGGTACAACAACAATAGTAACCAACTCTAAATCACTGGTCGGATGATTTCTCTTATATACTCCAAGTTGCCTTTTGCATAATTGAAAGTCGCTGAAGTTGTCTTTAGTAAATCCCCTAATTATATCAACAAGCATCACAAACACCACAATTAGTTCTATCGGATTCGGCAGAACTTTCCTTACGGAAGTATATCACCGCTCTTTTTCCAACACTGATAACTCCAGTTCCTTATGCTCAACATAATCCTCTATACTCTTCGAATACCTCAAAATATCATTTATTAACACAACCATCGCCTTATATAAATAATTAGAGAAGATCCCATGCCAAATGGACAAACAACTTGTGAGTTATAGCGGGAACACATACCGTACCGCCCGTCCTTACCACAACATTCAAACACACTTCATCAATAAATAGCTTAAATCTATGTAAATACTTCACCATCTCATAGATAATTTGAATAGCTTTCCAACGCTTCGAACCGCGCGTCATTCTGAGTTACGGTTCTCCCGTTACGGCAAAAACACCAGAATAACATTTTCTGCCCAGGACCCCTTCGCCAGGCGAACACCGCAGCGAATATGGACGTTCGCCAGTATGCTCGTCAGGCGAACATGACAGTCCCAACATCCTCTTTTCGACCGTTACCCGACTTCCGAGTGTCCGATTTCGATTCCGTAAAAAGCTGTGATCTCGGAATTTAACGTACAACAACAATTTTATACTTAGGAAGCCATCCAACACATTTTAAATCTATGAATAATTTAAAACTCAATTACTTCCAATCTCAACAGCAGATCTTTAAGCCTCCTAATACGATAGAACTTTTGACCTTCGTCCCATCCACCACAAGAATTCTACTCGAGATCACATGACCAAGGGACTCACATCCCTCGATCAATTGTTCCATCAAATCATTAACTCTTGGAAGCGAACACCTATCCTTGATAGTCACCCTGTTCACTTATCTATAGTTCACCCAAAGCTTCACAAAACCTTCTATCTGTCTAACCAACAAAATTGGTGCATATTACGGTAGCACACTCAAACAAAAGAACCTCTCTCCTAGAAGGTCTTTAAGCTGACTCTTTAACTTCTCCAATCCCAACGAAAACACACCATATGGAGTCACTAATATCGGACTCGTTCCAACAACAAAGTCAACGTGTGAGCTTTACTTCACACTCCGATAGTAAATCACCTACCTCATCCGGAAACCTCCGGCAATCGCAAATAATTGACAAATCCCAATTTTTCTCACTTTCCTTCTCATTCCAAGTTTCAGTCACAATAGACACTTCAACACCGTCTTACGCCAAATTCCTCAAAATAATCCCTTAAGCACTTAGCTTAACTCAAGACTATACACTGCTCACGCCACCCAAGCTTGCAAGACGCGTCTATCCCATCCAACACAATCTCGTCCAGTATTAACAAGAGATTAAGGGTGATCAGTTCCTCAATTTGTTAATAGACAGCCGAAATCATGATGGGGTACAAACCATCTTTACCAACTATTATATCATTCCTCAACACCATAAGCCACCAAATTGTAGCTTTCCGGAGAAATACAACTTCTCCCCCACTGGAATCATTCCACTTCTACCGACAAACTTAACCAACAACATGTATCGACAGTGTTTTTACGCACATGTCACATACCAGGGAACAACAACACTAGACAACATTGGCCGGACGAACCGACCTGCTCTGATACCAATTGTAACACCCCACTTTCCCAAATTAAATAAAATATGAATATTAAAATAATAAACAGAGTTTTCACCAAAAAGTGGGATATCACATCTCCAAATTTTATAAAAATACTTTATTCATTCTTTTCAAAATAATAGAGCGGAATTTGTTTCATAAAGTAAAATACATCAAATTCATGATACGACACAGGAAAAAGAAATAAGTTCAACATAGACACAACAAAACACCCAAGTCCTGTGCTACGTATCAGAGCATCCTAGACTCGACTGGCACACCACCATCCAAGCTATCTAAGTACCTGGATTATCTGTACTTCCGGAGAAGCACAGACACAACAACAGCAAAGGGGTGAGAAATCATGATCAAAATATAATGGTAATGTAATACATGTAAATAAGGCAGTAAAACACACAAACACATCAACTATTCACCCCAACAACACCATATAACGAACCTACTGTTCAAATTACAATATAACATATTATAATGCAATTATGCAACACAACACCATGCATGCGGTACCGACTCATTGGTTCATTCAATCGAACCTGGATAAATCACTTACGCTCCTCCTGAGACATGATCTATCCCTCACCATTCTCCACAAAGGAGTACGGATGAATCACTTACGCTCCTCCTGAGACATGATTCATCCCACCAAAACACCATGATATGCACAGACCAATGCATAACTATCATAATTAGGCACTCAAAGTGCACACGATCCTCCTGATCATATCATCATACATCAATGCATATATGTACAGATATAACATACACCAACACCGTATAGATCAATCAGATAGTAAACAACTTCATACTATAACACCAGATATAACCACATCCCAACACTCGGGAACGCACGATCCTACTGATCACTACATATATATACATTAACTAATTGTTCACCAACAATATCAAGGAAAACGAGTACCATCACCAAGTAAACAAGTTCATACTTTATCACCAAGATATAAACACGTCCCACCACTCGGGAATACACGATCCTACTGATCACTACACCATGCTCCGCATGATTCATACACCAACTAATTATCCATTTAAATAATTAGTAACGGAAATCACATACTATCACCGAGTACTCACTCTATAACACTCAATCATCTCCCCTATAATCAACAAAGTCCAAGGGCACTACACTCTTAGCGCACACAGCATAACAACATAGAAAAACCACATTCTGCTACGCTCGCTACACCCTCGCTAGGCGAGCACCTAGCGAACGCTCGCTGCCTTCTCGCTAAGCGAAGTGCTAGCGAGTTGCCTGCGACTTCTCAAGTTCTCACAGTTCAGAATTCTCACTCTTCTCCGATTCAAGCCTGTTCTATAACATCCACTTCCTATACTATCCGTATTACGACCAATGCATATTAGGCTTATCAATCTTCCTATAATTCTACTCCAGATCAACATTACGGCACACTACCAGCACTTTAGAGTTACTCTGAACCTTACTCAAACCAAACCAACACCAACAGTCAATCAACAATGGCAACATCAAACATCCGTACATCATCATATACATATTATTCCAAAGTCATCACTTAAACAATCTATCGACACATCAAAAGGTCACACAGAACTTCCCTAAAACCGTAAACCCAACCTATACGCCAAATTAACCAAAAACAACACTTCACCAACCATCAACATATTTCAATCCATCAATATCAACATAACTCAACAATCAATAGCATGTCAATATAAAACTTCATCAACGATACATTCCAACGGGGTTAAGGAATCCCCACTACCCTATACATGTATATATCATTCCCAATCAAGTTTCTCCCCCCTTACCTTGTTAATCGGTTGATCGATGAAATTCTTCCTGGATTTGGTCTCTTGGCCTCCTCTTTTCTTTCCGTTCTTCGTTCCCTTTTTCCTTCGTTCTTCTCACTTCTCTCGTTCTTTCCTCTTCTCTCTTTCTATCGTGTTATTTTCTCTAATACTTCCCCCACCCCTTCATATTCTATTTTCCTTTTTATTTCCTATCCCAATAATAATAATAACTAATAAAAATAACATAATAATAATAATAATAATAATAATAATAATAATAATAATAATAATAATAATAATAATAATAATAATAATAATAATAATAATAATAATAATAATAATAATAATAATAATAATAATAATATCACACCAATTTCTCACGATCTATGGTAATCCCTTTTCTCTCTATTCCAACTTTTCTAATATCTCCTTGCTACCCCTTCATATTTCCTTCCTCACGGTTTCTATCATGACTTTTCATATTTCCATTCTAACTTCCCAATAACCCTTCCACCTCTTATTTTACTTATTCCAACCACTAATATTCTCAATAATAATTCTAATAATAATAATAATAATAATAATAATAATAATAATAATAATAATAATATAATACTATTGTAATATTATAGTAATATTCAACATAATAATAATAATAGTAATACACCCAACAATAATTATAATAATAATAATAATAATACTAATGATAATAATAACAATTATATTAATACTAATAATAAAATAATATTAATAATAATAATCTTAATATTAATAATACTAATATAATATTACTAATATTAATAATACTAATCATAATAATACTATTAATAATAATAATAATAATAATAATAATAATAATAATAATAATAATAATAATAATAATAATAATATTATCTCACCAAAATAATAATAATAATAATAGTAATAATATTATTATCTCACCAAAATAATAATAATATTAATAATACTAATAAATATAATAATATATAATAATAATAATAATAATACCCCCACCAATATTACTATTATCTATTATATTATTATCTCCATACCACCAATGATCCTTACATATCAAGGGTACTCACCAATCATATACCAACACACCCCACCTAAGGGCACACCAACATAAAATATTTAAAATAATAATAAAATGACTAAATAATTAAAATGGGTGTTACAACTCTCCCCTACTTTAATTATTTTCGTCCTCGAAAATTACCTGATGGAAACCAATCCGAATACGCTTCCCGCATCCTTCATTCCAATTTCCAGGTCACACTGCCTTCTGCAGCACCTCTCCAAGCCACTTTCACCAAAGATGTCTCCTCCCCTCGGAGTTGACTTCTGTTCGTCAAAACGAACCAGCAATGCTTCAGCACTCAAATTATTTTTCACTAGTACATCATCCACCTGATTCAATGTACTTTCTCAACCAGACACATGGAACACGTCATGCCAATTCACGACGGCAACGGAAAAACAGTCTAACATGTTACTCCTCCCATGCCTCCGCTGCGCCACTCTGATACAAACCACAGAACACGGTGCGAACTTCTAAGACTTTGAAGTTCGACCAACATCAGTCACTGGCGTGACTCTCAAAACACTTTTTTTTTGGATCCTCTTGATCTTCTCAGCCATCTCAAACATAATTTTCAGGTCTGAGCACAACACTCTCACTCGACCCATTCCAACACAGTAGATTCCTATACTCCCTACCTCACCAAGCCACATATAGTGTCATTCCGACACTAGGATGGTAACCGTTATTATAGGTAACTCAATCAACGGTAATTAATCATCCCACGATCCACCTTGATCCAACACCCAAGCTCTCACCAATTCTCTACAGACTCAATATTCCTCTCTGACTGACCATCAGTTTGCGGATGGTAAGTCGAACTCAACTTCAACTTAGTACCCGAAGCTTCCTGTAATCCCCTCCAAAATCTCACTATAAACCTCAAATTTCCATCTGACACAATATTCGTCAGTATCTCATCCAACTTCACCACTTTCTCAATATGCATCTCGTATATCCTCAACACGGAATAGTTAATTTGCTCCTAACAATCCAAATTAAAATTATGTCTTTACAAATTCTTTAGCAATCTCAACACCAATTTCGTGAAAATACTACCTGGTTTCCACTCTGGAATATTTAACGACTGCATCAGACTCAACAGTCTCTGATGTTCACTCTTCGAATTCCGACAATTCTAACTAGCATATTCCACCTCTCCTTATCCATGGTCTCAAAAACAATCTACTCAAGTTCGGTTACTTCTTCATAGCACCGAGATGGATACTCCATCTACCTCAATGTATTTCTTCACGAGTACTCCTACTCCCTTCAACAACATTTGATATACATACTCTATCATAACACCTCGTGGTATTATTTCCACAAACCCGACAATCCACTCTCCGACTCTAATTTATCAATTTCAACTAATTCACTATTCAACCCAGATTTCTGACTTTCTCGATTCTTCTCAAGGATATCACTAGTCAGATCTTAATAATAAAAGCTTAACTCCATAAGAAGTATCCTTACTCACAAAACGCATATTATGAAATTTCTCAATCAGTTCTAACTCTTTTCACCGTCATCTTCGGTATACGCAGACATTTCCAACTCACTGCATCATCTACCACATGCACTTCACCCGAATGGTAATTCAACTCGAAGCCGTACTCCTTCCGAAGTCTCAATTATTTCCTATGCCTCATATTCGTCTGATTCAAATTAAACAAACACCTTAAACTCTTAAGACCACCAAACATCTCCGATCTCAGTCTGAACTTTCGAAGCCTCCAATTCTGGTACAACAACAATAGTAACCAACTCTAAATCACTGGTCGGATGATTTCTCTTATATACTCCAAGTTGCCTTTTGCATAATTGAAAGTCGCTGAAGTTGTCTTTAGTAAATCCCCTAATTATATCAACAAGCATCACAAACACCACAATTAGTTCTATCGGATTCGGCAGAACTTTCCTTACGGAAGTATATCACCGCTCTTTTTCCAACACTGATAACTCCAGTTCCTTATGCTCAACATAATCCTCTATACTCTTCGAATACCTCAAAATATCATTTATTAACACAACCATCGCCTTATATAAATA